>JANUYF010000015.1:1340898-1875898 GCA_026167975.1 Phrynosoma blainvillii
CGCAGGGTTTGCCTAGCCAGATTTCTTCAGAGGAGCTTTGCCAGTGCTTTCCCCTGAGGCTGAGAGAGTGTGACCTGCCCAGGGTCACCCCAGTGGTTTTCCATGGCCAAGCTGGGATTCGAACCCTGGCATCCAGAGTTGTAGTCCAACACCATGCCACACTAGCTCTGATGATAATAATAATAATAATAATAATAATAATAATTATTTTATTATTTGTTGTTATTATAATTGTTATCATTAGTGGTATAGAGGGAGCAGAGTCATAAGAAGAAACCTTCCTCCCCTCCAAACAAATTAGTTTTAATTTTTGGGAGTAGAAGTGTCCAATTCAAAGACAAAAGGGCCTTTGCAGACTGCTATAAATAATGCAGCTTGAGTCCACTTTAATGGCCCTGGCTCACTGCTAGGGAATCATGGGAACTGTAGTTTATCGTGGCACCAGAGCTCCTTGACAGAGAAGGCTCAATGTCTTAGAAAAAAACTACAATTCCCATGATTCCCTAGCATTGAGCCAGGGCAGTTAAAGCGGTCTCAAGCTGCATTATTTCTGGCAGTCTGCAAAGGGATCTTGAAGCACCTTTGAGACTAAGGTCCAAATTACAGAAATAATCCATTTTTAAGAGGGTTTTGAAATAAACTGGCTTAAGTACCTACAGATAAGAGAAGACTTCCAAAAAAGATATGGAAAAGGGGGGGAAAAGGAGCAAGAAAGAATAAACCGAAACATAAAAAGAAGCGTTATTGATATGGTCTTCCTTCTCTAATCTTATCAAATATGTTAATTTGTTTGTTTGGTTTGTTTTATGGTGTTTTTGTGCTGTATTATTATTATTATTATTATTATTATTATTATTATTTTGATAATAATAATAATAATAATAATAATAATAATAATAATATAATTTATTTATATATCCCGCCTCTCCCGACGGATTGAGGCGGGAGTCCAAAGATAAAAGGGGAACAATACAACGACGTTAAAACATAGCAATAAACCATAACAAATTAAAAATGATAAAAATAAAATTCATACCATTGCATTATTAAAATTACAATAAAATTACAAATTATTAAGATGACAATAAAATTGAAATACCAATCTATGATAGTCTTCCTTCACTCAGGAGGTCATTATTAATGATAAATGATATATATTATAAATTATAAATTATATATAATTTATATATATAATTTATCATTATATATATAATTATATATATATATATATATATATATATAATTTATCATTAATAATGACCTCCTGAGTGAAGGAAGACCATTATATATATAATTTAACATTAATCATAATGATAAATTATTATTAATGATAATAATAATAATAACAGACTGTCACACTCTCTCAGCCTCAGGGGAAATCAATGGCAATAATTTATTTATTATATAGAATAAATATATATTTATATTAAATATAAATAATATTTATATTTAATATAAATATTAAAATAAATATAAATTATATATAAACAAATTATATATATATATATATATATATATATATATATATATATATATATAATAAAATAAAATAAAATAAATAAAAAACAAACCAAAAAGATATGGAAAATTCAGGAATAGAAAGTGATTTGAACATTTTTGATAAAATATTAAAGGCAGGTGAAAAACAATGGCTAAGGAAAACATATAAGCTGTTTCTAGAAATGGAACTAGGAGAAGAAACAGTGAAAAATAACATGATTAAATGGATGCAGAATATTGGAAATCCAGTACCTCTACATAGCTGGGAAAATGCATGGAAAAATAATAAATGAAGTTTACTAAATAAAGGGAAAATGATCCCAAAATCTTTCACAGATGATACATGACTCCCATTAGACTAGCAAAAATGAGGAAACAAAATAGCAACAGTTGCTGGAAATGTAAAGGACAAATTGGGTACTATGTATCACATATAATGGCATTGTAGAAGGGTAAAGAAATACAGATAAAACATACATAGAAATATGTGTAAAATATTCCACTAAAGCCAGCACTGTTTCTATTTTTATTTTTATTTTTTTAGTAATTTGTTTTAAACTGTTTTTAAATTTGATGTTTTTAATAATTTTTTAAGGGTTGGGAGGGTTGGGGTTTAGGGTTGATTTTTACTGTATTGTATTTTTATGTTGGAAGCCGCCCCAATTGCTATGCAGAGGGGCGAGGTATAAATAAATTTTATTAATAATAATAATAATAATAATAATATTTATTTATATCCTGCCCCTCTGCAGAGTAATCGGGGCGGCTTACAACATTACAATTTCCATACAGATATATTAAACAGAACATAAAATCCCGAATCCCACCCATCCTATTATCATTATTATTATTAAATATAACAGATGTGATGGAATGTAAAGTAAGTCAGGTGGAAAAAAGTGGAATATTATATATGATAACGGCGGCACGTCTGGTGTACGCAAGATACTGGAAATCTGACAAAATACCTACCTTACAGATAAATACAATAACAGGGATAGAGATACAATTAAGCAAAGAAAATAGTTTAATTCTTAATTTAGGAGACTTAGGATTGACTAGTTACCAAAGATATGTAATAAAGCAAATTCTTAAAAGCTGCCCATGCAGTGATTGCTTTTGGATGGAAAAAAGAAATCGAATTGGAATAAGTTTTATTTGTTTAAATATATAAAAGAATATTTATATATATATAAAAGAAAGACTATTTCTGGCAGTCTGCAAAGGCCCTTTTGAGACTGCTTCAACTGCCTTGGCTCAATGCTAGGGAATCCTGGGGAATGTAGTTTATTGTGGCACCGGAGCTCTCTGACAGAGAAGGCTCAGTGTCTCACAAAACTACAGTTCCCAGAGTTCCCTAGCATTGAGTTAAAGCGGTCTCAGACTGGATTATTTCTGCAGTGTGTTTTGGATCTCGGTCTGGCATTCAAAGCAGGAAGTTATGCCAGCTTTCAAAAGAAAGCTCCCGGAACCATAATGCACCTGAGAAATGCATCTGAGGAAGTAGACTGAAGCCTACAAAAGCTCCTGTTGCCAACTTCTTCCTTTCCGTTAGTCTCAAAGGTGCTACAAGATCTCTCTCTACAGAAGGAACCGTAACCATAAGCAGTCATTCTTCTATTGCTAAACTCTGTCCGTTTAAAAATACCCTCCTTCTGATGTTATTAAGGATAATACGGATTTATTTCACCTACGGTGTTCACACACCGCTCTTCAGCCCCGAATGCTGTCAGAGCGGCTTACAGATTGTCAATCAGACAGTTCCCTGAACAAACCTTGCCAAGGAAACTTAAAATCTTAAAAAAGCATGATGCAAAAGGAGAAGGGAATGGCAGTGGGGAAGGCGATCAAGTCCTGCAGATAATGCTGATTTTTTTTCTCTCCCTTGGAATGTCAGTTTCAAATGTGGTGAATCTTTTTGTTGTATCCTCATTTGTTGTCTCACTTTCTGTTTATGTAGAGAGATATTGTAGCCTCTTTGAGACTAACGGAAATGAAAAAAAAGTTGGCAGCGTGAGCTTTCCTAGACTTCAGTCTGCTTCCTCAGATGCATATGGATATCGACTACATAAATCTGAAGTTTTAATATGAAGAGAGAGCGTGTGGTACCTTTGAGACTCACTGAAAGAAAGAAGTTGGCAGCATGAGCTTTCCGAGACTTCGTTCTATTTCTTCAGATGCATTTAGTGGAGTGGAAACCAGGGACAGATATATATATATATATATATATATATATATGTGTGTGTGTGTGTGTATATATATATATATAGAGAGAGAGATGCCATTGGTAAAGAAGATGTCTGTCTGTCTGTATTTAGCCAAATGGGTTGGAAATCCATCATCCTCTTCAAGAAATTTGCCCAGATACAGACAGACATTTTCTTTACCAATGGCAAATATGTCTCTCCCTGGGTCCCACTCCACTATATGCAACTCCCACATTTCAGTGAGTTGATTTTCTTCTTATCTGCTTCCTTCACTCCCCAGTTGTCACTACCATACTTGGCGATGGGGAATACTGTTGCCTGGATGGTTCTGATTTTAGGGCTCTGTTGGTTTTCAGGATCTTTTCTAGTTCTTTCATAGCTGTCTTACCCATTCCTAGTCGTCTTCTTGTCAGGATTCTGGAGACCGAGGTTCAAATCCCAACTCAGCCGTGAAAACCCACAGGGCGACCTTGGACAAGTCACATACTCCCAGCTTCGGAGCGGCAAGCCCCCTTTGAAGAAGCTTGCCAAGAAAAACCCATGATAGGTTTGCATCAGAAATGACTTGAAGGCTCATATCTCTTAAACCAGGGGTAGGCAACCTTTCCCCTTTAAGGGCCGAGGGACTTCAGCTCCCAGAATCCCAGGAGCTGTTGGCCAACATGGGACTATTATAGGCCAACATGGCTGGGGCTTCTGGGAGCTGAAGTCCCTCGGCCCTTAAAGGGGAAAGGCTGCCTACCCCTGGTGTATACTGAGCAAGGGATAGCACTCAAGTGTCACAAAAATCCTAACGGTTCCTTTCCTTTTTCTTTCCTTTTGCTGGGGAAGCAGAGGGAAAAGAATTGGGAGGATTTTTGTGTCCCCCGAGTGCCACCCCTCCTCTGTATACACATTACGGGAAGGAAATTGTTGGAAAAATGAGTCAGAGAGGGTGAAAAACGTTACCACCGTCACTACGGCCATACTTTATCGATTCACATTAGGGTTCCACAACTTCCAGCCCTTGGCTTAGCTCTGAGTGGCTTCTGAATTTCGAAGAACCTCCCCAATTGGAGGGGCCAGTGTGGGCAAATAATGTTATTTGGTTTCCTTGTAAAATAGCAAAGGAAATTGCTGGAGGAGGAGGAAAGCTTTCACACATGCCCCAGGTTGACAGGCAAGAAGGGGAAGCTTCAACCTGTTGGTCTCAGTGTGGTAAGAAGTGGTGTGTGTATGGATGTGTGGGCCATTTGCTAATACTGGATGTAGTTATTGGCTTGAAAAGGTTGTACAGTCCTGATGTATATGGAACTTAAAAATGTTGTGATCACAATCCCTGTCCCAAGGAATGTATAGTCAAGACCCAGACCCAGGGGAGAGTGGTTGGAAGGGCGAGGTTGTTGGAAGGAGTTCAGATGCTTGCATGAATGTAATTCAGTCTCAGAAGAAGGGGAGGTAGGAAGGAATATCTCTTCAAACCATTACACTCATCCCTCTGCTTTTGCTGGGGTTATGGGACCCCCCCATGGAAGTGGGAAAACCTCAAATAACAAAAACACTATGTTTTTACCTGAGAGAATACCTCTCTAGGAATCTCTGGGTCCTCCAGTGCAACTCTGTGGTCAACATCTGCCAGACATTGACCGTAGAATTGCGCTGGAGGAGCTACAAAGGCCTAGTGGAGGGTTCTCTCTAGGAATCTCTAGGTCAGGGGTAGGCAACCTTTCCCCTTGAAGGGCCGAGGGACTTCAGCTCCCAGAATCCCAGGAGCTATTGGCCAACATGGGACTATTGGCCAACATGGCTGAGGCTTTTGGGAGCTGAAGTCCCTCGGCCCTTAAAGGAGAAAGGTTGCCTACCCCTGCTTTAGGTCCTCCAGGGCAACTCTGTGGTCAACATCTGCCAGACATTGACCATAGAATTGCGCTGGAGGAGCCACAAATGCCTATGGAGTGTTCTCTCTAGGAATCTCTAGGTCCTCCAGTGAGAGTTTTGGTTAAAGTTGATCATAGATATCCCTAGAGAGAACATATTAATAAAATCCGTGAGTAATCAAAGCTGCAAAAGTCAAAGCTGCAAATGTGGAGAGACGAGTGTAGTATAATCTCAAAAGAAGGGAAGGTAAGAAGGGATATCTCTTGAAACCATTATTTGAAAGTACCGTAGGTAAAAGATAGGTAGGTATAACCCAAAAGAAAATACTGAGAGTGCCTAAGCTTCTCATATTACACTTTATTATCAATTATTATTATTAATGTAATATTAATATGTTTTGCTATCTCTGCATGTTATAGAAAAGTTTTTTGTAAAGTGTTTCAAAAATGTTTTTATTTGTGAGCTGCTTTGGGAGAAAGGCGGCATAAAAATAAATAAATGACATAAAATAAAAAAGGAGAGGCCCAGTTCCTTGTAGCGAATAATTCACAAACAAACAAGAAATGGAGACAGGGTAAATGAAAAAAAAAATGTTGAGGTTGTTTCAGTGGTATATTTGGACTTAGTTACAGTGCGTTAGAAAAATGGGTGTGAGAGGAGGAAGTTGATAGCACCTGAAATCTTTTTATGAAGGTATGTAAAGTACTGGGAGTGGAAGCTGGGGAAGGGTGGACCAAGGAAAGAAAAGGGTGTTTCCGAGCAGGCGGACTTTGTGTTGGGGTGAAAAGATGAAAACACAGGTGTTGTGTGTAAAGAATGTGTGCAAGTTGGGAAAACAACATTTTCAGAGATCTACAGAGGAAGGTTTTCCTTCGGTCAGGCAGCTTCCATGAAACATTTGAATTAAGTTAGGCTATTGGATAAATGTGAATTGTCTTTTTGATTGCTTGATCTATTTTTTGCGTTCAACAGTTTAGCACACTCTCTGTTCTAATATCCAATTACTTGTTTCTTTTTTCAGTGCGTTCATATCACCGTTGTCTGCATACCATTGAATGAAGTATCGGAAGAAGCATGGAAGCTTTGCTTGTTCATTTATTACAATTCACCATCGCTACTGAATGATTTGAAAGGCAAGTCGGTAAACCAAGGACACCCTTTCACTGTCAATGCTGCTTTAACACCATGCCTAGCAAAATGGGATCCAAAATGAATATGAAAAGAGACTTCATCAGAGTGAAAGCTCATTATAATGGGTAAGTCATGTTAAAGGGAGATATTTGTTTTACTACACTATTTTTGGAAGTGATAATTAATATATATTCATGTATTTGCATATCCATTTGTCAGTTCCCAGTGTATGTAATGTGGAAGGAAATGCTAATGCTGTTTGCATGGGTTAGTTTTAGAGTAGAACTTGTTGATCTTCTGAATGAAGCCAATTTGAAGAAGTTTCAAGGTAGCGGAAAATCATATAGAATATAGAGAATCCATGGTGGAGGAGTAATGTGTTCTTGGGCATTACATCTTTAACCGAAAATTTGGTACCTGTGGCATAAATAACTTGGAAAGAACAGGGATAGTTTCCTATGCCACCAAAAAATAAAAATAAAAAAATAATAAAAAAATAAAAATACATGTTTCAACCAAATTTCCCCCCTCCCCAAACTAACAATATATACATGTGAAGTGGAATACCAAAACGAGTAAGCGTTGCAGAAGTAAACAAAAAACACTGTTGATCTTGTTGATAAAGATCACCCGAATATTTCTTCCAAAAGGCTTCTTTTTATGATTGCATATTTGCAGATCTATGATTTTTAACATGTTGGGGTGGGGTGGGGGGGAGAGCTGGCAATGCATGCTTATCTGCTCTTCCCTTTTTTCTGTTTTATTGTTCACACAAGTTTAGTAAGGAAATCTGGAGGTGGTTGTTGTTTACCTATTTGTTGTGGGAGGGCACACACAGCTACTGTAGGATCTGCTGGAGTAGAATCTCATTGTTTCCCAGCTCAAGATCTATTGCATTGCTTACTACAGATGCACTGTTTCATCTGACACCGATAGCCTGTGCTTCTCTAGCCCTGTTTTACCATCCTCCCATTTCCAATGCTACTGAAAAACTTCCGGCTAGACAGAGAACAAGGAGAAAAGGGGATTTATAAAAAAATATTTTATATTACTACAACACAAAATATATTATTACAACACAAGATATGTGTTGTAATAAACATAATTTAATACCACAGGGTTTGAGGTCTCGCTGTTTATGCCATTGACGGGGATGGGGTCACCCCCGCAGATAAAAAGGGTCTTTCTCCCAGGCTGGGACCCAAGGTGGCTCACAGAAGGAAACCAATCAAAATTCACAGTGCAGTTTTAAAAACAATTAAAATAGTCATAATTGAAACAATATAACGTTATTTTATCTTAATTTAATTATTGTAATTAATTTAATTTTATCTAGGTTACTAAGGGCCTTTGCAGACTGCCAGAAATAGTGCAAATTGAGTCCACTTTAACTGCCCTGGCTCAGTGCTAGGGAATCATGGGAACTGTAGTTTATTGTGGCACCAGAGCTCTCTGACAGAGAAGGCTCATGTCTCAGAAAAAAATACAGTTCCCATGATTCCCTAGCACTGAGCCAGGGCAGTTAAAGTGGACTCAATTTGCACTATTTCTAGCAGTCTGCAAAGGCCCTAAGTCTTACAATAGTCTGCAGAGGATTCCGATGAATCCGGTGGAATGTATTAGCCCTCTTGGAACAATCTCTCTGCTCATGTCAAATCACAAATTGGTTTTCATACTTCCTTGAGTTGTGTGGTATTGAGCAGGGTGAGTGGTCTGTTTAGGAAAGCTCTCCCTCCTTTCCTGGCTGTTTGGAATTTGTTTTCATACATAGTTCCTTGGATCCTGGCCGTCTCACTTTTCTGTGCTGTTTTAAGAGCATAGCAACTATCCTCTTTACACTCATCTCACATCTGCCATGAAGTGCTTAGATGTAAGGTTTAGCCCCATTAGCTTTAATGGAATAGTAGGCAATTGAAAGCAAAAACAATTGTGTTGGCAGATTGGCCGGTGAATCTGGTGCTCTGGGGAAATGTCATGTTGTACTTTGAATTCGCATACCTATTGATGTACTTCATCCTGTGACCTTGTGGCTATGGCAAATTAATGTTAACAGAATCTTTGAATCTCTTTGTGTTATCTTATGTAGTGTGCATGTTCTTAATATGAGACAGAAATTATATAAGATCAGCTTTTCAATGGTATATACCGTATATTCTAGCCAATTCTTACTCTTGTGACCCCCTTTACATCTACATGTGGATGCTACCCCCCTCTCCGCTCAATGTAGTATATGAATACAAATATATTGCACGTATTTTCATTCGTACATTCATGTATGTTCATATTTTAACATTTTATACAATAACATCATTCAAATTGGAACAGTTTTATTTAAATAAATAAATTCAGTACTTAACACAAATATAAGTTTTACGCATACTGTTTCACACACAGCCACTTTCA
Source organism: Phrynosoma blainvillii (assembly GCA_026167975.1). Classification (NCBI taxonomy): domain Eukaryota; kingdom Metazoa; phylum Chordata; class Lepidosauria; order Squamata; family Phrynosomatidae; genus Phrynosoma; species Phrynosoma blainvillii. The sequence continues at coordinate 1,349,997 of JANUYF010000015.1, forward strand.
TATAAGCCAGTATTCACAGGCATGTACACATTCAGTCATGTTCTCTAGTTCTTTCTTCCACTCACACACATGCTCATTTATTCTCTCTCACACACAGTCACATGGAAACATTCATTCTCTTGTATATATGGGAGCATACACCAGTGCATATTTGTTGTTGTTAACCACCCTCGAGTTGATCTCGACTCATGGCGATCCTGTGGATGAGACACCTCCAGGACTCCCTATCCTCCACTATTCTTCTAAGCTCTTGCAGATTCGTATCTGTGGCTTCCTTAGTTGAGTCCATTCCTCTAGAATGTGGTCTTCCTTTCTTTCTTCTTCCCTCCACCTTTCCTAGCATTATTGTCTTTTCTAATGATTCATGCCTTCTCGTGATACGGCCAAAGTACAACAGCCTCAGTTTAGTCATCTTTGGGGGGTTGCAGACTGCCAGAAATAGTGCAAATTGAGTCCACTTTAAGGGTTAGGGTTAGGGTTAGGGAATCATGGGAACTATACTTTATTGTGGCACCAGAGCTCTCTGACAGAGAAGGCTCAATGTCTCAGAAAAACAACAACAATTCCCATGATTCCCTAGCACTAACCCTAACCTTAAAAGTGGACTCAATTTGCACTATTTCTGGCAGTCTGCAACCCCCCTTTGCCTCCAGGGAAAGTTCAGGCTTGATCTGATGTATGACCGATCTATTTGTTCTATTTTGCTGCTCCCTAGACTTCCACAGTTATTCACATCTTCCCTAAGACTAGCATTGGAAAAATCTTCTAGGAACAACCTGTTTGTGGCTTAAACCAGAGCAACCAAGGATTGGTGAATTATAGCTTTTGTGTAGTCTTTGACAAATACGATAGGTGAATATTTCTGGATCATCTTTGCACTATTTTAATCATATCTAATGAGCACACTGTGAGCAAATACCTTGTGTACATTATTTAAAATAACCCCTTATAAGCTCTTAACTCTGAACTGTTTTTCCCTTTGCCCTGTTGCAAAATGGGGTCAGTGTAAAACTTTTCAGAGTAATATCTTCTCTGCAGTAATATCCATTGCCCCTGGTCAGAGAGGGATAGAAACCACATCTGCAGTGTGGCATCTTTTCAGTACATGGTTATGTTTTATTGATCATAAATAACAGTTTATCCAATCATGATATAAAATGTACCATGACAGAATGCCAGCATGAACAGTAGCATTCCTGTTTCTGTATTGTCAGATATGTCAAATTGTATTAAGACATCGCTACCAAGCTTCAAAATTAGGGTCAAGAAGTATTCAGGGATGTGCTAAACAATTTAAGGTGTCCATTTGTGGTACAGGTTGTCTTAGGGTTGCTATAAGTTGGAAATGACTTGAAGGCACAGAATGTACACATACCTTTGATATTATGATTGAACTAATAGCCTAGTGACATAAGCAAGACAGAATCATACCATGAATTATGGTTAATGTGGCTTCATGGGAGCCTGAGAGGGTAGATATTTTTGTCTTTTGGGTGTGACAGAGCTTAAAGTCACATAAGTACTCATGCTGGATGACTGTATTGCTGGCCACATTTACCTAATCTTCCTTTACATGAATAATTCCTTGATTTGGTTTGGCTGTATACTGTTCTTTTTGAATTAAACCTTGCTGACTAAAACACTGAGGAATTTGAAAAATGCTTTTACTAAAAGTACATGCCTAATCTTCAAAAATGGTATGCATCATGGTAGATTAAGGTGTTCTTCTTAAGTGAAGGATGAATTTTTTTCTCTCCCAGTGGCATTAATGTTGACAACAGCTTGCCTCATTTATCTGAATCCTTGCAGGTAGTGAAGTTGATGTAATTCTGAATTTCGCTATCCTGAGGGTGAGGATGCTGCTGAAATATATAATGATAATGAAGCGTGGAAAGGTTTTTAAGGAGAGTGTATTGACAGTAATGGCTGAAGAATGGTTGTGTTCAAAGCTTGGTTTGGTCTTAAGAAATTATGATATTTCATCATTGAAGTCAGGAAAAGTCATGTGTGGGTTGCTTCTCTAGAATAATACTTCTCAGGAATAATGCAGACTTTATTCAGTGTAATCCAACAGGAGAAGCAACTCTTAACCAGGTTGGTCTCATTTTTGCCTGTCACTCTATGGCAGTTCTGGTCTGCTTCACCTTAGTTTTTTTTTTTCCTTTTTAAATTTGTAAAATTTCTCCTTTTTATCATACATTCAGAGAGTGGCAGGGGCCATTTTATCCTTCCCATAGAGAAAGACACAAAGCATTCCTGTCAGATGCCATCAGAAAGTTCTTCCTAATGTTGAGGTGGAATCTCTTTTCCTGAAGTTTGAATCCATTGCTCTGTGTCCTATTCTCTGGAGCAGCAGAAAACAAGCTTGCTCCATCCTCTACATGACACCCCTTCAAATATTTGAACAGGGCTATCTTGTCACCTCTTAACCTTCTCTTCTCCAGGCTAAACATACCCAGCTCACTAAGTCGCTCCTCATAGGGCATGGTTTCCAGACCTTTCACCATTTTGGTTGCCCTCTGGATAGGTTAACATGTTGTTAAAGAAGGCAGTTAAGACATGCGGCCTTAGCCTACTATTTGAACCCTCACAGTCCCAGGACCCTGACCTCTCACAAGAGAACGGAGAGCGCTTCCCAAAGGGCACCCTCGCCCCCCAGATATACAATTTCTGGCTGATTTCATGTTGGCAATGACAGAAGAGTGGTGCAAGCCTGCCACCAACAGGCTTAACCCAGGATGTGTTAAATTTTTAACATCCAGCCCAGCTAATTTTGAGTTTTTAGAGTAATTTTTGTTAGCATTGTGCTGTTCTTTTGCCAACTGAAGGGGAGAGTCAGTCTAAGTGAGAGATGTCAAGAGCACACAGCTTTGATTTTTTTTCTTGGATGAAGGATGCTGAGTGATGCATCAGGGGTCCTGTGGGGTGGGAAGAGAAAATGGACTGAGCGCTTCTCTCCTGGGTCCAGGTTTGTGCTGCGGAAGTGGTTCAGGAGTGTGATGGGGTCTCATAGAGTTGGACAGGTCATGGGAAGGCACCAGTAGGTACGGCTTTGGAGGTTTGAGTGAGTTTGGGAAGAACCTCCTCTCCTCCCTCATTTATTGATGGCTAGGGGCTTCTTCATGAGCTGTGGAACTGGAGCGCACTCATAGAAAGGCAGACGATGGTCTCTGGAGGACTGGGACAGGGAGGAAAGGTGGCAGTGAGCTTTACAATGACCCAGATTAACAATCAACTTGAAAACAAAAATGTGTGAAAATGTGTGAAGGCAGCAAGGCAGAGCGTTCTGACTCTAGCAGTCTGTCTAGTGGCCAGAAGGGAGAGAAATGTGCCAGAAAGCGTCATGCATTAAACTCTTCATCCTCCCCACAAGAGGGGGGGGGGCAGTTGTAAAGGGGGTGTTTCTGATGGCTTTTCCTCCTCTCACGGTGAAAAAGAACTTAAAACACCTTTTCCCCCCCTTTGCATTGGCTAAGAATGTAGCGCCTTCTGTTTCCCCAGAAAGTTCTGATAGGGAGGAGGGAGAGTTATCTCAGGAGGAATGGGATTCTTCCCCAGAGCCTGTATCCCCTCGATTGTTTGAGTCTGATCTATTTCCAGTTCTTCTTCATAAAGTGAAAAGGCTCTGGATCTGTTTTCTAGTAGCCAGATTTCTGGTACTGCGGTGGCAGAGGTTCCAGAGATCGGGGTGGAGGCTAAACAATAAAATTCAGTAGTATCCTTCCTTGAGATGTTTGCAAGGGTTATGGAAGGGGCATGGCTTTATGCTGGGATGGCACAGCCAGTTCTAGGTGTTGGCAAGTGCCTGTATTCATGTAGAGCAGGGGTAGGCAACCTTTCCCCTTTAAGGGCCGAGGGACTTCAGCTCCCAGAAGCCTCAGCCATGTTGGCCAGTAGTCCCATGTTGGCCAATAGCTCCTGGGATTCTGGGAGCTGAAGTCCCTCGGCCCTTAAAGGGGAAAGGTTGCCTATCCCTGATGTAGAGTATCCAAATTGCAAGCCCTGTCAGCGTTCAAGGAACTTTGCATCATCAGACCAGACTCAGTCCTTTTCAACCTGGACTCTACCTTCATTCCCAAGGTAAACTCTGCATTTCACAGACCAAAGAAGTGGTCTTGGTGTCCTTTTGCCCCCAAGCCATCTAAGCCCCTGGAAAAGATGTGGCATACATTGGATATGTGCAGAGCCATCTGGATATACCTCAAGAGAATATGCAGTTTCCGCCTGTCTGACTCTCTTCATCGCCTTCCAGCCACATTCCATGGGGAAGAAGGTATCAATATCTACTCTGAGCAAATGGATCAGGGAGCGCATTGCAGCCTGCTATGAATCTCTGGCATTTCCCCTACTGGGGAACATAACCATTCTACCAGGAGTGCTGCCATCTCAGTGACCACAGCTACTAATGCCCCTCTGACATAAATCTGCAAGGCTGCCACATGGAACTCTCCTTCCACCTTTGGTAGACACTACAAGCTGGACACCTTTGCCACCAAAGGACACCAAAGCTTCCTTCAGCAGAAGGGTGCTCCAGCAGATTGTGGAAGTTTTAAGCAGCCAGGAATGCCATCCATTGCCCATCCTACAAGAAAAGCCTTGGTAGGTCCTGCATAAGGATGGTCCTCCCTTCACTGCTAGGAAAAGTAACATTGGTCCTTTATTTACACCTTTATTTACAACAATGAAAGGAAGAATGCCCTACGCCTCCATAGACTCCTAAGGTGGTGTAGGTGGCATAACGTTTGGCAAACATCTTTGTCATATTAGCTCCTTGGTATTTTGAGGAGCTGAGAATGATAAAATGGCAAGGTTGGTTATGAGAATGCATGTCTCCGAACAGCCAAACCGAACAAGACCATACAAAGATTAGATCCCATTTCAGAATATGTTCTGTGGCTGTGATGGTAGTAAAGAAGGCTTAGTTCTTCACCATCATTGCATCTGTCTGCTGTCATCTGGAATGGTTAAAGTCTGGTTGGTACATGCTCAGTGGGTCACCACCTAATGCTTTTGGAAGCCTGTTTTGATCAGTTTGTGTTACCTTTTGCAAATAAACGTGCTTATGTGCAACAGCTTTGACAGTCAGAGAGGGATGGGTAGACAACTCCTAGAGGTAAAGAAATTGTATTGACTCTCCCCAAGACACCTTGGAAGGTTGCACTTACCTGGCCAAAAATCTTTCTACCAGAGGTCTTTAAGCAGAGGCTGGATGGCCATCTGTCAATGAGGATGCTTTGATTGGGAGTTCCTGCATGGCAGGGGGGGTTGGACTGGATGGCCCTTGTGGTCTCTTCCAACTCTATGATTCTATGATTTTCACCCTTCCCTGAAAATTTTAGGCCCACAAAAGGCATTTTTTTACCAGAGGAAGTGACCCAGAGGTCAATTTCAACCTTTAGGGAAAAAGGTCTCACTGGGTCTAATAAGGTCCCGGGGGAAACATAGTGAAATTGCCCCCCCCCCCCACCCAGCAGTTCCCTGCCATTTAGGAACATACGTTTAAAAATAAATAAATGGAGATCCTGAGATTATGCTGCCCATGGGCTTCATTTTCTGCATCTCAGTGTAGCTTCTTCTCTTGTTACAGATTGCATTTTTTGTTGTTTAAGTATGATTAACTAGCTGCTTGGATATCTTCTACCTTTAAATCCTTACTTATGCTAGTTTGTGAATCTGCCAGGGTTGAATTTACAGGGAGTATATCAGGAGAATTCAGTGTCACATTAAAGCAGGGGTAGGCAACCTTTCCCCTTTAAGGGCCGAGGGACTTCAGCTCCCAGAATCCCAGGAGCTATTGGCCAACATGGGACTATTGGCCAACATGGCTGAGGCTTCTGGAAGCTGAAGTCCCTCGGCCCTTAAAGGGGAAAGGTTGCCTACCCCTGCATTAAAGGATGGCAGTCCTGAAGGAAGCAGTAGTGGAACCACTTTTGAAAAAGGCAGGCATAGGTCCTTGCATATGAAGAATTAACCCCCAGTCTGGGCAATGTCTTGGAGCGCTGTCTTGGAGCAGGTAGTATCATGTCTGTTCTGGGTAGTTTTGGATGACAGGGATTATTTTTGTCCCTTCTAGTTGCATTTATGGTCTGGGTTTGGGACAGAGATCAGCTTGGTTGGCCTTGTGTATCACTTATATTGGGGGAATTGATGTGGCATTATAACCCCATTGGTTCTCTTGGGGTTTAAAAGGCTAGTGTTATGGTGCTTCCAGTTCTTTTCTGGAGGATGGAGTGTACTTTTGTTAGTCATTGACATCTGGGGTGTCTCAGGGTTTCATCTTGTCTCCCATGCTTTTCAATATCTACACAAAATTCCTGAAACTTCTTGTTCATTTGGAAAGTTGGCAGAAGTACGATCAGTAGCAAGCTCCACCTCTCTTTTACATATCTATTCCCAGGGCAGGATTTGTAACCATGGCTGGGTTAAGAACTAACAATCTGTAATTTAATCTGGGAAATAGTACTGTGTGTTGGGATATCTGAGAATTTGGATCAAGGTTGAGATCTGATTCTCCAAAGTGTCATACCTCCTTTGAAGAGTCAGGCGCATGCTCTACTATTAATAGTGGAAGCAGAAGTATCTGTAGAGGTACAAGTAGGATTAGGATGTTTGTTACCAGTTTTAGGGTGTTTTGACATCTGCAATTATATCTAGTGAAAGCTGGCCTAACTGTGATGATGCTTGCCCTGGTTATATCCTTATTTGATCATTATAATGAGTAATCCTGGCAAGTCATTTTGGCGCAGAATGTAGCAGCTAGTACAGTTGTGTGAACTCAGCCCTTAGATCTTATTATACCAGGGGTAGGCAACTTTTCCCCTTTAAGGGCCGAGGGACTTCAGCTCCCAGAATCCCAGGAGCTATTGGCCAACATGGGACTATTGGCCAACATGGCTGAGGCTTCTGGGAGCTGAAGTCCCTCGGCCCTTAAAGGGGAAAGGTTGCCTACCCCAGTATTATACCCATTTTGTTTCACTTATATCGACTGCCTGTTAGTGTTTGATCCAGGTCCAAAACACACTGTAGAAATAATCCGGTTTGAGACTGCTTTAACTGCCCTGGTTCAATGCTAGGGAATTCTGGGAACTCATTTTTTTGAGACATTTAGCCTTCTCTCTGAGAGCGCTCTGGAGCCACAAGAAACTACAATTCCCAGGATTCCCTAGGAAAGCGGTCTCAAAATTTTACATTGTGACATTATCTCAAAGAGAACGTCTATAAGATGATGGTTAGGTGGCATTTAACACCAGAAAAACTTTCAGGAATGTATAGAGGAGTACTGTAGATAATTCTTGTTGGAAATGTAATTGACAAGTAGGAGCATATATGATCATTATTTATGGGGTAGGCATGCCAGGAAGCATATAACAAATAGAGAGCGTATATTCAACAAATGGAATAATAGAGAGTATATACAACAAAAAGGTAGTGATAAAACCAGAATGTTATCCATTGGATTTGATGGAAGTGGGCAGTGTATTAAAGCCATTTGAAAAATTGGTACAATATTTGATTACAGCAGCTAGATTAATTTATGTGCAAAATTGAAAAAGTTTGAAAATACCCACAATAGACTATTGGATTTTGAAAATCTAGGAACAAGCTGAAATGGAGCTAACCTTGGAACTAGCTGTTAAAGGAAAAATCAATAAAGAAACTTTTACAACAATAGAAACTATTGTTAAGGTACTTAAAAGAGAAGAAATGAGGATACTAGCAGGATTTGAAAGTTAAAATTATTTTATTTAGGTAAGAATAGCAGTTTAATTTGTTTAAGACAACTGGAAAAATGAGTAAAATAAGCATAGGCCAAATTGTAGGAAACAGGAAGTCATTTTTAATAGTTTGTGAATGTAATGTTGATTTTGTACTCGAGTTGTTGTTGGTAGGTTTTCTTTGGTTATGGCTGTTGTATGTTTATTATTTTCTTTTTTGTTTGTGATGGGAATGTGTGCTTTGAGATCTGTTTTTTAATGCACAAAATCTCAGTAAAGATTAATTTTAATTAAAAAAAAATAAGACAACTAATAAATTCGTGACTTTGTTTTCCCCCCAGAGACATCCTGATAACAAATTTGGGTGCATCCATGAATTATGATGAACTCTGTAATGAAGTGAGAGAGATGTGCAATTTACAACAGGAACAACCAATTACCCTTAAGTGGATTGATAATGAAGGTATTTCAGAGTCGTATAAATATTCTTTTTCCAACTATTTCTCTGATGCATTTTACAGTGCAGTTAATTATCTGGATGCAATAAAGCCTGTAAATGGATAACTTTTAATTCTGAGTCATTGATGGTTTTCACATTTTCACTTAATTGTTATCAAGGGATACTCATTTCATTTAATGTGGATTTCAGATGAGTAAAAGCCAGATAGTCAGGATTGTTTTCTAGGTCTCTTCAGTCTGACAAGTCTTGTGAGCTGGATCCGTACAGCAGAAATAATACAGTTTGACACCACTTCAATTGCCATGGCTCCATGCTAAGGAATTATGGGAATTGTAGTTTTGTCAGACATGTTAGCCTTCTTTGCCAAAGAGTGCAGATGCTTCACAAAACTACAAATCGCAGGATTCAGTAGTACTGAGCCATGAGAATGAAAGTGGTGTCAACCTGGATTATTTCTGCAGTGTGGATGTAGCCATAGTAAATTAATGACCTCAGATTTTGGTCTGTGTTGCATAAACTTTCCTCACATGGGCCCTATGTCCTTGCATAGGAAGATCCTAATATACATAACACTGCATTGGTATTCCCGTTATATACACATGAAACATAGGAGGCCTTTCCTATCCTTCTGCTAGAAATGAGGGGTGCAAGCAGTCCTCTCTTGCCATGCAATGAATGGCCAGATCTCATGACAGAATTTGCACAGATGAGTTTGTGAGAATGCCATTTGGTTATATCTGAAGACTTGGGGAAAAAGAGTTTTAGCCCACAACAAATCAGAATCTGGCCTGGTGTAACTATCTGATTGACCCTTTTCTGAACTACCTCCATCTGAGAATCAGGAGCAGTAGTGCAAAGTAATGGGTGAATTGATGGAAAGAATCACACAGTTTGAAATGACTTAGTAACAAACTTGTTGAGAGGAAAATCAACATTTCTGGATACTGTTTGTTCCTAACTGTGTATGGGAATGGCTACAATGTCTACAAGACCTTGGGGATTGATAATGAACCTGCAGAATGAGAGTGGGGAAGCGATGAATGTTAATTTTTAATATTATCCACTGATGATTTCAATAAAATAGAAGAAAGCACCGAGGAAAACAAGAATGGATTTTCAGCAAGAATACATTTTCTGCAAAGAATTCAATGTTTGGCACTCAAGACAGAAATGAATTCAGTCACATTTTCGAGTGATGTATGTATGGGCTGTCATTTCACAAGAAGAGATGGTCTATAAGAACAGGATAGGTAATTTTAATAGTACCTACAGCAGGGGTAGGCAGCCCTTTGTGGTGAAATTGGAAATGTGGGCCCACCACCTAAATCAGGGGTAGGCAGCCTTTCCCCTTTAAGGGCCGAGGGACTTCAGCTCCCAGAAGCCTCAGCCATGTTGGCCAGTAGTCCCATGTTGGCCACTAAGTCCTGGGATTCTGGGAGGTGAAGTCCCTCGGCCCTTAAAGGGGAAAGGTTGCCTACCCCTGACCTAAATCATCAGGTGTGGTCTCTTATGAAATTGCCATGTAAAATAAGATATAGGGGATGGGTCAGACATAGTACAACAATATTTGAAAGTAATAGGAGAATGTGCATAGTAGTGCAAGTCACAGTTAATAGGATATATTAAAGAAGCACCCAAACCAGAAGGACTTATAATGATAAAGTGTTCTCGCAAGGGATGGTTCAGTGACAAACATCCTCCAAACCTAAAGAGAAAGTTGTCTGGAGCTGCAAGAAAACAAGCTGTTAAAAAATAATGAATGACAGCATATTATCACGTGCCCTATGTAATATTTGCACAGATGCCATAATTTCAGTTGGTGATCATGAATTCAGTCATTGTCCTACTACTAATATACTCAGATAGGCTAAATGCAAAGCTCAGCAGGGAGTGTGCCTGCATGAGGATCCAGTACTTGCTGTCGTACTTGCAAAGTGCAAACTACCATGCAAGAGTATCATATGGCAGGTGTCATATGATTACCTATTTGTAAGATATCACACCTGAGCACAGCTCCATGTTTATTGTCATTACTTTAAGCAGGGGTAGGCAACCTTTCCCCTTTAAGGGCCGAGGGACTTCAGCTCCCAGAAGCCTCAGCCATGTTGGCCAATAGTCCCATGTTGGCCAATAGCTCCTGGGATTCTGGGAGCTGAAGTCCCTCGGCCCTTAAAGGGGAAAGGTTGCCTACTCCTGACTTTAAGACTAGCACGATTCCAAGTGTAAGCATTGATGTCACAGCAGAATTGGTTAGAAAGATTAACAGAAGTGGAACGGGTGAGAAATCTGGGCACATAGTTTGTTATAATGCTGTTGCTTGAAAACCAGATATTAAAAGCAAAAAAATCTATCCAGTGTGTGGTATACTGTCTGAAAAACTTGATACAGAGACGATCAGAAACTGGTTGGGAATGTGGCTTTGTGATAATATAACAGTGCCTGTGGATGATGTTGATATGTCACCAGCTCTTACGTTAGCATTTATCTAGGCATTCACACATTTTCTATCCCTGTCAGACTGCTGAATGAGTGTGCAAAGATTTTGAGTGAAAATCAAGGACCCCCAGATTTGCCCTACTGCTATATCATGGACCTGATGGCAAAATGGCCTAGTCTGCAAGGAAAACTTTGTCATGTTCATCAGTTCTACTTAAGGATCATGGCTCAAGCTGTGCAAGTACTTGATATAAAAGATGTGAAGTCGTTGCTGACACATTCTTATGGTCGCGGTGAGTGAAACAGATTGAGAGAAAAAGGAAACAGGACTGCCCAAAGAATGTGAGTTAAGTAAAGCCATTTTCATGCAAAGAATCGGAAGACTTCATCCTGAGAGAGATGCAAAGGAATAAAGACTGCAATGAAGCTTATCCTCCTGATGATCCCTTAGTAAAGTGCTGTGGCAATGCCTTTGCACATGGTGGAGGAAATAAAGAAGGATACCACTATAAAAATTGCTTCTGGAACCAGAAATGAGCAAATCCTTCTAAACCTGGGAAATGGCATTGTTAAAATGGTTCGTGCGATAACACTGTGGACATCTGTGATAGTTCCATTCTGTGGGTATGACAATAATACAACAAATAGTGCTTACAGTAAGGTTTGTTTCAAGGACCTGAAGTGCGCAGAATTCAAACACATCACCCTCCTCATGGGCCTTGATGAGTTTATTTTAAAGCATATTTAGTCAGTGAAGGGCGCTATGTAGTTTGCTGCAGCAGCTCCAAATTCACCTGCAATTGGTGAGCATGATAGGAAAGAAATGTTCCAGGAAAAAGTAACTGCTGATTATAGTGTACTGAACAAAATGAAGAAATGCAAGATTTGTGTAGATTTCAAGAATCCCAGATAACTAAGAACAATGTTGACCAGAACAGCAACTCCAGTAGCCATTCTAAGCTAAGGACTGGAGAGAATGTACAAATTTCCATTTTGGGGAATAATGACAAGAATAAAAACGCAATTAGTGAATATTATTATTATTGTTGAGAAAGATGGACGGTTGGGCAGAACCAAAGAAGTGTATGGGAGAATTCCAACAGAAGATCCTCTGATGTATTGCATGCCAGAGAGGAAGGCAGTTCTTGCAATGAAGAAAGGAAAGTGTTTTTCCTATCTTCAGACATAACTAGAGTGGTGGCATATGGACTTCAGAGAGGCAGCATATTGATACCAACTAGGCCAAAGCTATGCTGTCCATTGCTTTATTGAAAAATGGCAACAGTTGATGAGACCAGCAGTCCTGATAGATCATTAACCATCTGCTTTTATTCAGTCTTACAAATATTCTGCGTTGTGTACTGTGACAGTGAACAATACAAGGAGTTTGTACAAGGGCTTGTTTGGAAGCTTTAAAAATTTGGCTCAAGAAAAATATTTTAAAATTGGGCTCCGGTTTACTTTTCTATCTTATCTCAAGATGAACACAGAAGCTGTCGGTCAAAGATTGTAGCCCCAAAATCTTTGCTCCTGGGTCTCGCATCATCCTTCTTTTTACATTGGGTTATGGCATTGCTCTCAAATCAGTACAACAAAGACTGTGGGATATTGCTTTTTGTAACCTTCGGGCCGTTCATGCCCATCCTGCTTACTGAGCGCATTGAGTAAACAATATGTTGGGCTTTTTCATCCAGCCAAGTATTTAAAGAATTTCACCGTTGTTAATTATTGTAGACTTTTTACCAGCCCAGATTTAATGCTTTTCCCTCTGAAATGCCCAAAGATAGATTTTCTGGTGTCCTTTATACTGCAAAATTATGTCTAGAATCTATGAAGTACACTGTTTTGTCTTTCTAGATTCTACAAACAGACTTAATGACAGATTATTAATCCATTAATGGCAAATCTGCTAGGAAAATCAGCCCAATTTTATGTCAAATTCTTGTTAGAAGTTCAGATTCCCAGTGTCATTTTGGTGGTTACCCAGTTTTTGTTTGAGGAGGTTAGGGTCAGAGAACAGGTAACTTCTATACTAGGGGGAAATGTCTGAAATAAGCCCTGTCTGTATGAATTGGTCAATTGTTCCTTGTGCTTTTAATTTATTTTATGTTGTGAATTTGATTTGGCTGGCTCTCTGGGCTGTAATAAAGAGTTGTTGTTGTTGGTATCTTGTTTTTAGGTCTTGTGTGGATAGACTGGGGAAAAAGTTAGATACAGTGAGACATCCATTTAATAGTGAGCATGTTTCCCAAATGTATTGAAGCTGGGATATCTCTCTGAAGAAGTCTTAATAGAATGACATTCTAGCATGTTTGCTTTTAAGCATGGAAAAATACCATCAAGTGACTTTATCTCTGTTTTAGAACATAAGCTGAAGAACCAGTTGGAAGAGCTATGGAAAGGCCAAGCCAACTTGCGTTGAAACCAGTCCTTTGACTCAGTTACATCACTTAGGTCTTAAGAAGTGAAGGAGGGAAGTTGTCCTTTCTCATCTACAGATTAGGCATATTGTTCCTACCTATAAATAACTTTTGAGGAGGAGGAATACATTCCTGCGCCTATCTTGGCAGGTTTTCCCTTACTTGCTGCAATGGCCACAATTCTGAAGTATGTGACATGCTTTAGTCCTGTATTTTCCATAGTACTAGTGGAATCTCTTGATCTACAAGCTTTATTCAAGTTCCTGATGTCTTTTGGATTACCTCTTTAAAAGTTTCTAAAGTCATTGGGATTTTGCAAAAGAATTCTCCTGTATTTTCTCAGCAAGATGTGTGGAAACTGAACGGAAGGGATCTGTCTGTCCTGCACAGCATTTTTCTTTTTACCTGTGCCAACAAATGTTACTGAAAACAACTTCAATTCAAGTGTACACATGCAAACTGCACAACAGTTGACTGAAAGGAACCAAAGGCAGGAAGATTAAGAGTCCATTCAATAGCAGAACCCAATGAGATAAACCTTTTTTTTTTTAAAAAAAAAAATTTTTGTCTAGAAGAATTCAAAGATAAAGCTGTGCAAGTCTGTAGAATCGGCATGTAGAGAGATCTTGTAGCACCTTTGAGACTAACTGAAAGAAAGAAGTTGGCAGCATGAGTTTTCATAGACTTCAGGCTACTTACGAATGCATCTGAGAAAGTAGACTTAAGTGTACAAAAGCTCATGCTGCCAACCTCTTTTGTATGTTACAAATCCAAATTCCTAACATGGCAGAACAAGAACGGCTTAGAGACAAGAAGGCCATGGATACTAAGAGTATCAGAAAATAGTTTCCACTCTGCTATATGCATCTGAGGAAGTAGACTGAAGCCTACAAAAGCTCCTGTTGCCAACTTCTTCCTTTCCCTTAGTCTCAAAGGTGCTACAAGATCTCTCTACATAGTCTATCTAGAAGAGCACACCAAAAACATTCATTCGTGTAGTTTTTAGTCCCAGTTGTAGACTTCAGGTTAGCAAACGGGAAACAATTAACTTTGCAACTGAGTATATTTAGATGTGCCGCTTAAATGCAGATGTATTGAACAGAAGATTCACAAGAACTGGAACAGAGTCTTCTTTCAGACCTCTGCATAAAGTCTCCACATCTCTCTGGTGCATGCAGAAGTTGTACAACCTGCATTCGCTGTTTCACGGCTGGTGTCTTTTTTTCTCTGCCATATAGTAGATCCTGTGGCTCACAAGGCAGCTGCTTTGATAAAGGAGCATCTATCTAGAAGGCAATTGCCACCGAATTTGCCGGCGAATACATCCTGGATGCAGCCTGGGTCCCCGAAGCACTTCGGGGGCCATTTTTTAAAATCAGAAAATTCCTGACTTCCAAAAAAAGGGCTGGCTGAGTGCATCTGGGACCTGGGCTACATCTGGAATATATTCGGCCAGCAGATTCAGTAGCAATTTTCATTTGATAGTACCTGAATTAGAATTCAATTCTGGAAAGGTAACCCAGCTTTTTTACCCCATGCGATAAGGTCCCTAATGTACTCACTTCATGCATTTGAGTTTTAACACTTGAGGGCATTTGTGCATGTGTGTATGTCCTCAGGCACCTAGAAAATACTTAAATTTTGGGGTACTATATCATTAATATTGTTCATTTGTTTAAAACGTTTTAATCCTGAGGTGCAAGGGTCTATTGGTGGAAGGAAAAATTGCCTACAAGGAGCCCTGGCGGCACAGTGATGAAATGCCGGTACGGCAGCCATAAGGTTGTGAGTTCGATTCCAGGGCTCCCAGGTTGACTCAGCCTTCCATCCTTTTGTAGGTTGGTAAAATGAGTACCCAGTTTGTTGGGGGCAATTGGTTTACAGACTGTTAACCACTTAGAGAGTGCTATGTTCACTGATAGGCAGTATAGACATGTAAATGCCATTGCCATTGCTATTGCTACAGTTTTAAATATGCCCACAATAGTTGCTTGCCCAGAAAATAATTAACTAGCCTGCTGGGGGTAGGCTGAGACAAAATAGAGCTGCCTGCTGCATTGCGTAAAGGACTGACCTACCTTCTTCTGTAAGCCCAGTTGGGTCATTTACTCTTCCAGCCTTCTTATAGCCTTTGCAGACTGCCAGAAATAGTGCAAATTGAGTCCACTTTAAGGGTTAGGGTTAGGGACTCATGGGAACTGTATTTTATTGTGGCACCAGAGCTCTCTGACAGAGAAGACTCAATGTCTCAGAAAAAAACCCAATTCCCATGATTCCCTAGCACTAACCCTAACCCTAAAAGTGGACTCAATTTGCACTATTTCTGGCAGTCTGCAAAGGCCCTTACTCACCTACATGGAGCTCTTTTTTGCCTCTTTCTGCCACCCAGGTGCCTAATTATGAGGCTCCCATATGTATATGGAAGTGAATGGGCATTTTTATGGGCTTTTTTTAGATCCCAGCTTTTAGTACGATACGCTTTCAGCAGCTAAGTGTCATTCACTGTCACTGAATCTGAATTTGCTGAGCTTTTGAATGTTGCCATTTTAAGAATCCACATTTAGCTTGATGTATTCCGAACAATGATAACAGCAGCAACAAGAGCAATTTTCATTTTCATTTATATACTGCCTTCCCCCCAATAATTGCTAATGGAATTCAAATTTTATCTCCTGGACTCTGGAGTGTTTTGTTCCAAAGAGGAGGAGCTGGCCTGCCTCAACACCATCTCAACACAGAACAACATATCAACTACATCTTGACAAAATGCAAGGCCTATGACTAACAACATCATTTAAAAAAAAAAGCAAAACAATTCTCCTGTATGATTTTTAATATCTTTGCCTGATGAAGAAGCCAGTGGAGCTTCAAAAGTTTGCATCATGTATTTTGTGCATTTTGGTTGATCAAATAAAGATATCACTGTGGATTGTGGATGTTATTGTACTTTCCTCCAATCATGGGACCCAGGGTGGTTTACAACCTATTGAAAACTGTGCAGATTAGAAAATAGCCAAAAACGTCAGTGAAAAATATAAATAGAAAAGTTATTTAAAAACAATTAAATAATCGGTGGAATTAAGACTGTTTAAAATTCATGGGAAGACCACATAGAAAAATCAAGAAAACAGCAGAGCACACCATTAAAAGTCCATCACAGTCAGTATCTAAAAGACTGACAAGAATAGGAATATTTTTACTAGTTGATAGAAGGACAGCGAGGGAGAGAACCTTCTTAGTTTTCCTAGCAGGGAGTTCCAAAGTCTGGGAGCAGCCACCAAGAAGGCCCTGACAAGTTAGACATTTCTGTGTTATTTAGTGTAATAGATTCTACATTCTGACAGCTTAAAAGAGCTTGCTTGAACACATTTATTATTTCATCCCTTTCTGTTTTTTGGTAGGTGATCCATGTACCATTTCATCTGCAATGGAACTAGAAGAAGCATTCCGGTTGTACTGTCAACAGAGACATGAAGGGCTCATCATTCATGGCAAGTGATCCGATGTTAGAGAATTTGGGAAGAAACAGTGATTTAACCAGAACTTTTTGAGTGGTGTCCTGCTAATATTCTGTTTTACTACCAGAAGCTTAAAAGGCCTGGTTTTGAACTTTTCTTGCTGTGTTTTCCCCCCTGAAAATTATATAACTATGTTGCTGCCTAAATCTTACTCAGTTCCTATGTAATCTTATCTATTTCTTCTTTCCCATTCCTTCTGTATCATTTCTGCCTACTCTCTCTCTCTCTCTCTCTTGAGTTGTATTGTTTTTGTCTTGCACTTAACAGTCTTTGTCATGACATGACCCTCTCAAAGTGCAGCTGGCATTCTGTAATATCTCTTTTGCTGGCTGTTTGGTACTGGGGTGAGTGGATATTTGTAACTAAACCATTGAAGTGGTTTTAAAAATGGGTCATATGAACTGCTGTACCCGTTAACCTTGCAGTTGTCTTGATCACAAGCACATCCAGATCTTGTTTTGGTTTCCCCAGTTCTGCAGTTGTGTTTCTTCTTCGTGAGCTTTGTGACTCACACAAATGGCTCACTTTCAACTACATTCAAAGGGGCATGCTGTTTCTTCCACCCAAACCTATAGCAATGACAGATGCTTCCATTTCTGGTAGGAAAGCATGCACAACAGGTCTTACTGTGCAAGGTCTAGTGGGAAATGAAGGGGAAACTACACTGGTTGTGTCGAAGAGGAGTGGCGCTCTGTCAAAGCACTCCCTTTCTGAGCTTTAGAAAGTTGTGAAAGATGCACTGCGTAGATGCAGGTGATCGTTCAAAGAACCACAGTTACAGATAAGCAACCTTTTCTTCTCTAGATGTGTGGCAAGTTCTTGCTTTTTATATCCAGTGGGCAAATGTGTTAACAGAAAATCTTTTGCCTGTTTGTTTGCTACGGCAGTCATAGGAAGGATTCCACTGTCTAATGCCAGAGACTTGTCAAATGAGTGGCTTTTACCATCATGCCACCTACCAGTTATCCAAATATCTAGTTCCGTCTATAATCAGAAGCTGTTATAGCCGAGCTGTGGCAAGCTCTTCCATCTTTCCAGTGGTATCCTATTGCAAGAAATCTGCAGGGCTGTGATATTGTCCTAACCATCCACATTGATCTCACTCTCCAGACTGGATCTGAGTTCTAGGGACCAAGCGGCTTTGGTTATGCAGTTTTTGCTTCAGCGTCAGCATGACTTCTTCCCATCATCCAGATCAGCTAGTTTGCTAGTCTCTCATTTCTGTGACTCTCAGAGACCTCAAAGAAGGAGCACAGGTTGCTTACCTATAACTGTGGTTCTTTAAATAATCATCTGTGAAGTCACACAAACAACCCCTGTCCCCTGTTGCCTTGCCTCTTCCCAGTGGTTGCATATATGTATTGGACTGGAACTGAGGCAATTGGGCAGGAAGGTAGCAGGAACATGCACAGTGGGTGGGGGGTTTCCCACCTAAAGGATTGCTTAGTTCTAGAAATTTCCTAGAAAGAGATGGCAGCACAGACCCATTTGTGTGAGTTCACAGATGACCCCTTGGAGAACCAAGTAAGCCAGCCTGTTCTCCTTCATATTGCATTATTCCCGTGAAAGCTTTCTCTACCAAGTACCTACACTTCTATAAGTTCCTCTGTGGCATTCGTTGCTTTTGCAAATGTTTCATAGGCCCATATTCTTGGTTTTGTACTGCCCTCTGTAGTTATTGGACCTTCACCTATCCTTTATTTTATGAAACCCTATTATCATTGTCAGTTCTGTTTTAAGGAAAATGTGGTTACAAACATGTAATATGTCATCAGTGCTTTTGAGTAAATGGCAAAATGCTAGATATTTCATTCATTAACAACTAGTATTTATTATATATATTCATGTTGGGGTTTCTGTTGCAGTTTTTCCTAGCATTCCAGAAAAGCCAGGCTTGCCATGCCCAGGAGAAGATCGTAAGTAGCTTTCGGTTTTCCTTTTCTACATTGTAGGTTAGAACTACAACTTACTGAAGTGTGTTTTTGTTATGAAGGATGCATGATTATTGATGTGTTTCACAAGTAAGTAATTATTGACATGTTTTACAAGTACGTGCTTATTGGCAATGAATGAATATTGACATGTTTCACAAGTGACAAGTGTAAAAGATTCTTATTTCTGTAATGGGGAAACTGATCTTTCAGAAGGAATAGGATGGTAGTCTTACCTAGACTGAGCCTTACTTAAATTTTTCATCAACATCCAAACCTTCCCTGCTTCCAGACTGGTTCAGAGGTTCCTGGTGATACCCAGCCCCCAAACTTTGGATGACTCCCCTGAAGTCTTTATGTAGAAGTTGAAAAGCATAGGGAACAGTATTGAGCACTATCCCCTATGCTAATGGACAAGATGCTGAACAACAGTCTCTCAGTACGTTATCTGGGAATGTTCAGCCACAGCTGGTCTTGGAAATAGACCAGGATGGCTTGACAACAGTATATATGAAAGAGATCTAGGAGTCCTAGTAGACTACAAGTTGAACATGAGTCAACAATGTAAACAGCAGGTAAAATGGCCAATGCGATTCTAGGCTGCATCAATAGAAGTACAGCGTCTAGATCAAGGGAAGGAATAGTGCTACTCTATTCTACTTTGGTCAGGCCTCACTTGGAATACTGTGTCCATTTCTGGGTACTACAATTCAAAAAAGATGTTGAGAAGTTGGAGTGTGTCCAGAGGACGGAGACCAAAATGGTGATGGATCTGGAAACCACCAAGCCCTCTGAGGAGCAGCTTAGGGAGCTGGGTATGTTTAGCCTGGAGAAGAGATGGTTAAGCGGTGATATGATAGCCCTGTTTAAGTATTTGAAGGGGTGTCATATTGAGGATAGAGCAAGCTTGTTTTCTGCTACTCCAGAGAATAGGACATAGAGCAATGGATTCAGATTGGGGAAAGAGATTCGACCTCAGCATTAGGAAGACCTTCCTTATCAGTAAGAGCTGTTTGACAATGGATATGCTACCTTGGAGTGTGGTGGAGTTTCCTTTTTTGGAGGTTTTTAAAAAGAGGCTGGATGGCCATCTGTTCTAGTTAACCAAGAGGGACATGTGTCTAAGAGATAGGTGGTGAGTCTTTTCTTCTCTAAGCAACATGGCCAAGTAATCATATTGAACAGAATTGGACAAGTTTCAGCCTCAGTTACTCAAGTTACTTGAGTTAGGCCTGGACAGACTGCCAGAAATAATCCAGTTTGAGACCACTTTAACTGTCCTGGCTCAATGCTAAGGATTCATGGGAATTGTATTTTTTTTTCCTGAGACATTGAGCCTTCTCTGTCAGAGAGCTCTGGTGCCACAATAAACTACAGTTCCCATGATTCCCTAGCACTGAGCCAGGGCAGTTAAAGTGGTTGCAAGCTGGATTATTTCTGGCAGTCTGTTCAGGCTCTTATCTGGCAAATAAAATACTCCTAAGAGTTAGAAATAGAAATAGAATAGGTAAATACTTTTCCCTATCCAAATATAGGATATTTGAAATGCCGCTGGATCACATCCTATTTTCTTTGTGGTTTGAATAAGACCGTCCATCTCTTTGTGGATTATTAGTTGGTCAGGCTTGGTTTAGCAAATGATTACTTTCTGTGATGTAGTAACTAGCTGCTTTTAAGATATATTCTCAGCATGTGAGCACTTGGATAATTTGCGTGTTTACCGCGATCCAAGTATCTGCAAATTGTACAACAGCTTTCAGTTGTGATGCCGTTTTACAACGGCAATGAAACCTCTTCAGTTTGGAAGACACTATTAGCTTTATATTAACTTCTAGAGCTCTTGATTAGACGGTCACATTATAAATTATGGATTTGTGGATTTGTATAGATGAATGTAACTCGGTTGACCTAGTTCTTCAGCAGTACATAGAATGCTCACTCTACTGCTGTGTTAATGGTCAGGTTGAATCACACTTGAATGGTTTGAAAAGCCTGCCTATTAGTATATGGTCTGATTTCTCAAGAAGCAATGTATGAATCCTCTGCATAGGAAACATGATATATAATAATATAATACAATTTTACTTATATCCCGCCTTTAGCCAAGGCTATTTAAAAATACAATCCCGTACAATACAAAGGACATATCACCCCCCGCTTAAAAATATATTAAATCCATAACAACATTAAAATTTAACTTAAAACAAATGACAAATCTAATACAATTAGACAGGGCACTCGGATTATAAAGGAGTGATCTAATGGCGGGGGAGAGATTGTGGAAAGTATGATTCTGGGAACGCCTGCCGGAAGAGATCCGCCTTGATGGCTTTTTTAAAGCCATCTAAGTTGGTTATCTGACGGATCTCCTCTGGCAGGGCATTCCACGTGATACTGAAAGACTGCCTGCAAATGATATTACTTTCGGATTAAATTTTAAACTAAATGAGCAGCTAATATTTTTGTTGCATTTAGAGGTAGCATGTGTCAGCAATGCTTATATATATATATATATATATATATATATATAGTTAGTTAGTTTGTTTCGGTTAATGTTGTGACTAGCAGCCTTCCGAATGTCCAGATAATGTGATTGTTTATACACTTAGCAGTTAAAAATATTGTTGGCATTTGCTAGATTGTATTGTCATGTTTCCCACTGAAACGACTGAAGCTGACACTTTAAAAATCTTAGGTAAACATGACTTTCATTGGTTGTAAAATTCTCACGTGTTCTTCTTCTGTCTGGTATTTATAGTGGGCTATATTTAAACCTTTGTGCCTGGAAATTATTTTCTGAGACGAGTGAGAAATTTCGATTCACTCAAAATAGGCCGCCACTGAAATTAGCAATCTGTTAGTGCAGACTAATTTTCTACAGTTGTACAAAAATATGGACGTTGTGGAATAAATTGGACAGCAAAGAGTTGAGTGAATAATTTTATGCCCGCTGCATGGTGAATGCACATACCATTCATATTAAGATATCATGAGATACTTACTTCATAATGCTTTTCATTTTTGTTAGTGTGATACTGGCTGTTTAATAATAATAATAATAATAATAATAATAATAATTTTTATTTATAGCCCGCCCCTCTGCTAGGCAATCGGGGCGGCGTACAGGATTTCAAAACATCAGAACAAATATCAAAATTAAATCAAATTCAAATCTCATCCCCCCTTCCCACACCCTTCCATCCCCCCAAAACAATAAACTAAGCAAGTTAAATGACAATAATTAGAATATACAGTTTAAAAATACATAAATTTTTCAGTTTCATTATGATCTTCCCAGAGCCCAAAACAGTCCTCCGCAGCTCTCAAGCCACTCAGGTGGTCCTCCGAGGGCTGCAGGACCGGCACTCTCAAGCTGCGGAGGACTGTTTTGGGCGTCCTGCAGCCCTCGGAGGACCACCTGAGTGGCTTGAGATGCTGCACCTGCAGGCATTATTTTTATTTTTATTTTTATTTTTATTATTTTTATTATTTTTATTATTATTTTTGCAAGGCTTGTTATATGGAAGCAGCGCTGTTATTTTCATTGGTCCGAATCCTATTTGTAGTCCACACTAGAGAAGGCTCATTGAATCATTTGTTGACTGGAAAGCCGGCACTTTCTACATTGCATTGATTCAATGGCTCTACTCTAGTTGGGACTATCAATAAGTTTCAATTCATAAACTGTCTTTAAATAGGACAATAGTTAATGTGTCACAGGTTGCCTTTTGCTGTGGTTCCATGGGGAAATACGGTGTAATGAATGGAAAAAAATTATTAAAAAAAGAAAAGAAAATAAGGTGTAATAACTGTGTATTCCTGTGAGCAAAGCTTTAAAGTATAAATGTGTGTCCTTATTTCTTTTTCTTTTGTGTTGTTTTCATTAGTCTGAAAACAAACATAAACACACACAAAACAAATAAGAACAAATACATACAAAACAGTATCTACATTACAAAATCCACAAGACCTACTCCACAACATCAACATAAAAAAGACTTCCTAGCCTTGAAGCTGCTTTTGTTAATCTAAAAAACAGGCATAAATACACACATAACAAACAACAAGAACAAATACATACAAAACAGTGACTACGGGCCTTTGCAGATTGCCAGAAATAGTGCAAATTGAGTCCACTTTTAGGGTTAGGGTTAGGGAGTCATGGGAACTGTATTTTGTTGTGGCACCAGAGCTCTCTGACAGAGAAGGCTCAATGTCTCAGAAAAACAACAATTCCCATAATTCCATAGCACTAACCCTAACCCTAAAAGTGGACTCAGTTTGCACTATTTCTGGCAGTCTGCAGAGGCCCTATATCACAAAATCCACAAGACTTACACCTTGGTTATTAACAACTATTCATTGTCCTTTTACTAATAATCCCATAGCACTGATACATTAATATTCTACTACTGCATTTAAACTATCGTATCTTCCTTTAAATAACTGAAGTTCGAGTACGCTCATTGATTATTCTCTTACCAATTCTCATTGTCAATATTTATATAATACATGATAACCTAAATTAACGGGGAGAATTTTTTCCCCATTTACATTTTATCCCGAGAAGATGTTTCATTCCAACGGAGTCTTAAATATTCATGTGTGTCCTTATTTCAACCGGGTCATTGTACATCCTCTTTTTAAGCAAACTATGTTCATAAAATGGTTTGAATCGTATTTCATTTAGAATCTGAAGGAGTATTTTTGCCTGTTTTTTTGGCAGGGGGAGGGAAGCATACCCAGACTTTTTAAATCATGCTCTCAGATAAACCTATTTGAAAACAACATCATTGTAATGTAAAATAAGGTTTCACACTTGCTTCGCCTCTGAACTCATGGTGACCGAGCCTGCGTTCCCATCCCTTCACTTCTTGTCTGGATCCTCACATGTCCTAAAGTTTCTGTATATTGTTTTGTTTTTAAAATTGAAGTCTGCTTAATTCTTTTTATGGGAGACTAACTTATATTTATGAAAATGGCAATTCTGGTATTTGGGCTGGGGCTCTAGAGGGTTGGTGCTTCTCAGCGGAGGTTCTTTGGTCTATACTTTCACGGGTACAAAAAATGTAATGATCTCTCTCATCTGTTTGCCTCTCTGTGCCTGTGCCCCATTTATCTAGGCTAAGTGTTTAGGAAATGCTTTAAAGTCACATTGGGAAGCATGATTTAAGGTACTCGGGGTTAGAAAGCATGCGCAGTTTCCCAATGTGGGGCTTGATGTGAATGCTGTATCATTTATAATAGCCGACTGTGGCTGACAGCTTTCGGTTTTCGGTTCATTGCAGTTTCTGGTGTGTTGTAACGACACATCCCTGTTTTTGCTGTTTGTAGTAAACGACTTAATATATATATATATATATTTATAAGCAAAGTCTCTGTTATATTACAGGAATATTTGTGCTTTCTGTCATCGGCTCCTTGACATCCATGCCATGTTTTAGTTTGCGCCTCAGCTGCTAGCTACAGCCTCCCAAGGGAGCCAGTACCACCCGTGCCTGGATACATGAGGCAGAGATGTGAAAGAAGGGAGACCAGGATAACCAGGCTTCCATTCAATATATGCTTTTTTAATATTCAGACTTCTGATTTCTGCCTGTCGCCTTCCCCCCCCCCCCCCCCCGCGGTGTCTCCTGCTACTCAAACAGCAGCATCAGTGCAATAAGGACAAGGGAAATCTCCTTGCATACCTACTGCATTGTAAAGCGTAGAGAATTACATGCTGAGGAAGCAAAAAGAATAAAACGCAGTGAGTAATGCGTTCCTTTTCTGTCGATGTTGTGTGCCTGTGCTGCGATTGTTGCAAACCGAGGCCATCGATGCGGTATATGTCTGTGCATGTGGTGCAGGAGATAATAGAAGTCAGCGTTTTGGTTATCTGGGTGCCTTCGCCCGACAAGTCCTCCTTTGCAACAACCACAATTGCTACAATCACAGATTTGGCTGCTGCCTCTTGCGTATTCGGGGATGTGGCGTGAAGAGCCCTGAGAAATACTGGGGGGGGGGGGGAATTGCCCTGAAAAGCCGTGTTCTTGCCAGGTGACGGGGTTTTTTTTAGGAGGAAGATCAGACAGAGGAGTGTGCAGAATGAGTGATGCTGCTGCTGCTAAGGGAGATTAATGAAGGAAATGTATCCAAAGAAACCCGACGGTATGTATCTTTTGGGCCCGTTTATTGTGAGAATCTCTTTTTCTTTATTGTTGCAGTTTGTTCGGTGAATTGGTTTGGATTTGTTAACATATAGAAGAAGGCTAAAATAGATTAGTGTATTCTGTCGTCATACGGGGGAGAGAGAGGATGGTACCGCATTGCTACATTGGACTAAATCAATATATGTTTAATGATCAAATTATATTTTGTGCTGTAGCTGATGCTGAGGTACTAGTGTTTTATCTGGTTTGGGTTTTTTTTTTTTTAAGCAGAGCTATGGAAAAGAAGAATCTTTTTGCTTCTGTTTATTATAATGGGGAGGGGAGTTGTTTTGTTTTTGGAGTGTCCTTTTCAACCATTGAGTCATGGACTCTGATCAATAGATCTCATCATATTTGTTTCAGATGGTCATTAGCCTCATCAAAAACAATGTCCTTTTTGCTAGGTCGAAACTGCCATATTGTGTGGTTATTGCTGCTTACGTCCTATTTTGACTAGCACAATTGACTGAAAATCACATCTTAGATCTTAAATACCTTTTCGGTGTGTAATCGGTATTTCCCCCCCCCCCCCCATATGTATTTCTGTTGTATCTGTCTGACATATTATATTGCATGCTGTGCAATGTGCGTTAGTGTGTATGGAAGAAAATAACAGTATTTTGTTGGCTTGTGGCCTGTAAATATCGTGCAACTCAGAAGGAGAGGCTTTCCCTTCATTTGTTGTGCTATATTAGCAGCAATGATTAGATTATTCAGAACACGTGAACAAGTCCCATCCTCCAGCGAAGAAAGGAGCGACAGTGAGTATAGAGACAACTCTGGAGATGTAGCTTTGCTTACAGAGGGCAATTCTTTTGTACAAGTCCCATTATTGGGACTGTCTACTATTAAAAATGCCGCTTTAATGGTTAAACAGATTGGACAGTGTGTGGGGATTAGTTCAAGTATTTTGATGACAGTAAACAGTCATGTAGGTATTAAATTAGCCGTATCACAATTTTTCTGGAGTCTTGAAATATACGTTTTGCCTCTTCTAGTAGTATCCCCATCCCATACATGATTTTTTGGGCCGGAAAAACAAACACAGAGTGGTAAGAGAAAGAGAAAGAAAGATACATCTTATAAATCTGATTTGTATGTTTGAATGAAGGCAGATTTCTTAATTTGAATTACAATCAGCCCTCCTTATCCACGGATTTTTTTTTTAATCCACGGATTCAAGCATCCACGGCTTGAAAATATTAAAAAAAAAAGTATAAATTCCAAATAGCAACCCTTGATTTTGCCATTTTTATATAAGGGACACCATTTTACTATGCCATTGTATTTAATGGGGTGAGCATCCACAGATTTTGGTTTCCACGGGGGATCCTGGAACCAAACTCCAGCGGATAACAAGGGCCCACTGTAGTTTGGCTTAATTTTCTAGGAACATTACTCCTTCTAGTTCTGAAAGGATCAACTGGTTTTCTGGGATTCAAAGAATCCCATTACGGTGGGCCCTTGGTATCCGCTGTGGTTTGGTTCCAGGACCTTCTAAGGCTACCCAAAATCCATGGATGCTCAAGTCCCATTAAAGACAGTGGCATGGTAAAATGGTGCCCCTTATATAAAAGAATCAAGGTTTGCCATTTGGAACGTATATATTTTTGGAATATTTTCAAACCGTGGATGCTTGAATCCGTGGATAAAGAATCCGTGGATATGGAGGGGTAACTGTACTAGTTCTGTGTATCTCTTTCTGTTTCTCAGCCAGCAGTTCCTCCTCCTCCTGCATAGAAACTGAATTTTTAAAATCCTGAGGACTTTCAAAAGCAGGTTGTGATCTAGTTATAGGGACTTGCTGTTCAAGGGAAACAAACAAACAAGCAAACAAAATAGTGCCTGGGATCATCTAAACTAATCCTTTTGGGTCAGGACTGTATATGGATCGTGTGTTTCGATTTCCCAGTTTTCTGTCCCAGTTTTTATACTTGGAATTGTGTTCATACAATTAGAAATATCTTGCTTTGATATAATGTTGGCATAGTCTTAGTGAGTGGCTCTCGGGGATTTTGTGACAAGTTTTGCTATATAAAATTAGGTGGTAAATGAAAGTGATGTTCTTTCACACATTTGAAATTGAAAGATGCTAGCGATCCCACCTAAATATTAGAAATAACTTCCTAATGGTCAAAACTGTTCAGTGGTGGAAAAGACTGCTTTAGGAGGTGTGGACTTTCATTCATTGAGGATCTTTAAAGAGAAATTGGATGCCATCTCTTAGAAGTGTTTTAGCTGTGTTTTCTTATACAGCACAAGGTTGGAACAGTTAACTCTTGGCCTTGCTTTTATTGCCAATATAGAAAGAATTGCTTTAACTACCTTGTCCTTATCCAGAAGAAGCCGGTTTCAAAACCCAATAATAAACCACCATTAGTGCAAACCATGGTTACCATTTCTGTAGATATTGTTCTCTAACAGCCTGAAATTTGTCATTCAGATCTGTGTGTGTGCATGTACAATCATTCAACATGATCTGAACTGTGAAATCATGGTTTATTAATGTCATTATATCTGTAGTTACTCTTTGTATTTCTATGTGGACTGGGCACACCAATGTTTTCAGAAGTCTGTACAGTCGGCCCTCCACGTTTGTGGCTTTGACTTTTGCGGATTTGATTATTTACGGATTTGATTCATATGTTCTCTGTATGAATCTCTAGGCTCTCCAGTGCAACTCTGCCGGGCGTTGACCATAGAGTTGCTCTGGAGGACCTAGAAATTACTAGAGAAAACGAGAGAGAATGCCTCTCTAGCCATTTGTAGGTTTTCCAATGTGATTTTGTAGTCAACGTCTGGCAGATGCTGACCACAGCGTTGTGTTGGAGGTCCTAGAGAGGTGTTTTCTCAAGTTAAAAAAAAATAGTTTTTTTATTTACGCTTTTAATATATATATATATATTTATTTATAAAAAACCCCAATCATAACATCAAGACAATAACATTTACATATAACAACATCATTTATACATCACATATACATCATTCATCCCTTACCTCATTCCTTGACATCAATATAAACACGGAACATGAACAAGACATCAACATAGACCAAACATTTAAAAACTGTAAAACACAGAACAAAACGAAACTTCCTGAGCTTTGACACTTCATTATATTCACTTTACCTAGTTACATCACTGGTGCTTTTTTTACTTTTAATTTACCAAAAACATACAAATAAAAAACTTTTATCTTTACAACTTCGCGATTGATCTTTCCTTGAAATGAAGGGCAATATACTAAGTTAGCTTTCCATTAATTTTCCATATCCATTTAGGCTTTCCCCATATTTATGGGGGTCTCGTGCCCCTAAGCTCAGCGAATGTGGAGGGACCACTGTATAACCATCTCAAGTTCAGGCCTTCATTTGTATTAAATGGCCTTTTGAGAAACTTGACGGTAAATTGCTGGAGTCCTTGTTGGTTCGGATGAGGGATTATGCTGGGCTTGTTCAAGCAAGATTGGGAATTATGTGGGCTACAGCTCCCAGTATTTCTCCCTATCTGTTATGCTGACTGGCGATGCTGGGACCTCCAGTCCAGTAACATCTGGAAGGCCACCTCTGTATTGAAGGATCCTCTTTATTTCAGAGGCAGTGGAGTCACTAGCAGTCTCCCTTAGAAATTAAAAACCCAAGGTGATCTATCATAGTTTTTAAAAGGTGAGAAGGGCATGCCTAGCTGTCAGTACTATAAACCTAGCTATCAATCAGCTGTTGCAGATTTCGGCTTTCTGTGAAATTACAAGAAGAGGCAGAGGTTATATGCTCCTGTCTTGAAAGCAGACAGTCAAAGTCTGTTGGGCAAAACTTTAACCCATAGATATTCCTCATCTGCATTTTATCGTTTGTAAATAGGTGCCGGAAGTTAGTTCATAGTCCTGTGTTGTATCTATTCCAGTTGTAAAATTGATAAGGTATAGGGATGGTATAATTTAGATCCATATATTTGGACACCAAAATGGAAATCATAAGAAAATGGAGGCTGGTGCAAGAAAGAAAATCATCCCCTAAACTTTCAAAATATTTTTATGTATGCAGCCTTCCCTGGCCTGGTTGTTTCATATTACATATACATATTGGCTGCATCCACACTGCAGAAATAAACCAGGCTGACACTTCTTTTAACTGCCGTGGCTTACTGCTAGGGAGTTCTAGGAATTGTAGTTTGTTGTGACACCAGAGCGCTCTGACAGAGAAGGTTAAAGATCTTAGAAAACTACAATCCCCAGAATTCCATAGCATTGGGCCATAGCAGTGAAAGCGGTGTCAAACCGGTTTATTTCTGCAGTGTGGATGCAGGCATTGTTAGTTTTGGGCAAAAGGTTTGCTGAAACCTTTTGAACTGCTCTTTTTTTGGAGGGTGGGAACCTATCACTATTTTTTTCCATGTCATTTTTGATTCTGGTACCAAATTTTCCATTGAGGAAAATGTTCAGGAACACATTTACTTTGTTAATTGAGGTATACCTGTATTAACAAGTTTCTTTGCATTTAACCCTGGCGGCTACATTTGTTATACTTGGGCTGTCTCAACCTAGAATTTGTGGCCACAAAAATTCAGTGACTTTTCAGTGAATTATTCCAAGATGTACTGTGGGCCCTTGGTACATCTTGGAATAATGTACCAAGGGCCCACAGTACATCTTGGATTTGGTTCCAGGACTCTCCATAGATACCAAAATCTGTGGATGCTCAAGTCCCGTGACGTCCAATGAGGTAGTCCGATGGCATAAAATGGCAAAATAAAAATGCATTTTTTGGAATCTATATATTTTTTAGAATATTTTCAAACCGTGGATCGGTGGATATGGAGGGCTGACTGTAATAAGTTGAGAAACTTCTATAAATACAGTCGATCCTCTGCTCTTGCGGGGATCTATTCGAGACACCACCACCACCCCCGCGAGAATGGAAAATTGCATATATTCAAGCCCCATAGGCTTCAATGGAGGCGCGCACCCACAAATAAGTGAGGGACGCAGATCCCAAGTCGGCGAGAACGGAGGGGCAACTGTATACGGAAAAACTTATGGAAGTCTCTCTTCTCTGAACACTCCATCACTATTTGGTTTTCTTCAGAAATAACCTTCACAAGACTGCAGTCTTTTGGACTTTACTACTCCTTGGCTACGAAAAGGACCGCTGGTTTCGTTGGGGTGCTTCTCGAAATGGATGCTGTAACTGTCCAGTAAACTGGCTCGCAGGGACCCTCCGGCTTGATTTCGAGGTCATTCTGTGCAGGCTGTTCCTGCGTCCTTTGATTTCCTGGCAGGTGTACCATTCAAAGACATTTGTCAGGTGGCCACTTGTTTGTAGCGGATGGCTTTTATCCTCACGACAGAGTAGACTTGAGGTCTCGAGCTGACACCGTGTTCAGGAGATCTGTCCTGTTTTCTTCAATTACTTTATTGTAGTATTACCAATTCAGGGCAGCTCTGTCTTCTACACTTTGATTCTATGCTGCTTACTGATATTTTAAATCCTTAAAACTTGTCATGCACTGATACTGTTATGGGAGTGCCATGCTTACGTTTAGTGTCTTGCATTGATTTCACGTTCAGTAAACTTCTGATAATTTGGAATGACACTCCTACCTCCTCCTTGTGTAGCTTACCGGTCTCCCATTTGTGTGACTCACAAAGACCATAAAGAAGGAAGACAGGTTGCATACCTGTAACTAGTTCTTCAAATGGTCATCTGTGGATTCACACAATCCCACCCATCTTTCCCTAGTTGTGCCCTGCCTCTTTGGATCGCTGCATTGGCATTCAATGGAATTGGTGGTTTTATATCAGGGGTAGGCAACCTTTCCCCTTTAAGGGCCGAGGGACTTCAGCTCCCAGAAACCACAGCCATGTTGGCCAACAGTCCCATGTTGGCCAATAGCTCCTGGGATTCTGGGAGCTGAAGTCCCTCGGCCCTTAAAGGGGAAAGGTTGCCTACCCCTGTTTTATATAAAGGCACTGGAAGTGGGTGGGGATACCTCCAAAAAGCTTATGTATGTTCTGAATTACACCTTCCGCAGGCGCAAGATAACCTCATTTGTGTGAGTTCACACGGCACAGTGTGTATGTAACTCGAAGAACTACAGTTACAAGCCTGCCCTTACTATCACGGTTAAGCAGACAGTTAAAGTCTGACACTTAGTTTTATTACATACAAACTGGGTATAATATGTGAAAAGACACAATCTGGTTTGCTTGTGGACCACTGTATGTTGGTAAATGCGTCTTAAAGAAATCACTTGCAGATGGAAACAGAAAGGAAGCTGAAGCTGTTGATTTAAACAGATTGTATTTTCTTAAGTGTTGGGTTAAATGACTGTCTGAAGTCATCGATTCCTGTGTCTTTGGATGAAATAATTTCATATTAATCTATCTCAGTTTTTTTTTTCCTTCAGTGGAAGATTTTTTTAAAAGTGTCCTGCTTTAAACCAGGTTTTATAAATAACCACCTGTAGCATTTAAATTTCCAGCTATCATGGGGTTTTGATAATTATACTGTCCTATTTTTGTCTTTGTACAAATTACAAATTAGGATTTGTCTGTAGTTATCGGTGTGTTCTCACAAGAAGCTATTGTATACAATTAAGAAGTGTTGCATTGTAACTTGTGCTGGCTGAATGGCCGTAATAAAGAAATTGAATTGTAGCATTTAAAATCACTCCAGGAATGAAACTGTGGAATCTTCTTCTTTTATTTCGCTTTTTCTGGATATGTCTATATCGGTGGTCTTAAACCTTTTACCCTTGGTACTCCCTCCTTTACATCTACATGCCGATGTCTCACACACACACACACACCACTCGACATACTGTATAAATAAAAATATTTTGTATATTTAATATTTTCGTTTGCACGTTCATGTATATTCATATTGTAACATTTTATAAGGAAAGAACATTGTTGAAATTAGAACAGTTTTAATTAAGTAAATTCAGTATTTAACTCAATGCTTGTGTACATTTTACACATAAAAAAGTTTGGGAAGAGGTGGAAGAGGGACCAGGGCCGCCAAGTCTTGCACTGCCCGCTTGAGAAACTCTTTCCCTCATGGGAGGGGGAGTCCTGCTCATCATTTCATAGAATCATTGAATCATAGAATCCTAGAGTTGGAAGAGACCCCAAGGGCCATCCAGTCCAACCCCCTGCCATGTAGGAACTCCCAGTCAAAGCATCCTTGACAGATGGCCATCCTGCCTCTGCTTAAGGCCCTCCAAAGAAGGAGACTCCACCAAAATCTCCGAGGGAATGTGCTCCATTGTCAAACAGCCCTTACTGTCAGGAAGTTCCCCCTAATGTTGAGGTGGAATCTCTTTTCCTGGAGCTTGAATCCATTGATCTGTCTCCTATTCTCTGGAGCAGCTTGCTCCATCCTCAATATGACGTTCCTTGAAATACTTAAACAGGGTTATCATATCACCTCTTAACTATCTCTTCTCCAGGTTAAACATTCCCAGCTCTCTAAGTCGTTCCTCATAAGGCTTGGGTTCCAGACCCTCACCATTTTAGTCTCCCTCCTTTGCACACGCTCCAGTTTCTCCACATCTTTTTTGAATTGTGGTCCCCAGAACTGAGGCCTGACCAAAGCAAGAATAGAGTGGCACTATTACTTCTGTGATTCTATGATTCTATGATCTTAGATGCTTATCCAACAATTATTCAAAATCTCAGGCCCAAACTGGTCTGTAACAAACAGTTTAATCCCAACAGAATAGTTACCAATAGATGGTTTGATCTTGAATGTAGAGATGCCTAAAAAGTATCGATGGATTACTGTCAACAGGCACTTAGAAATAATTATACTACTACTCCTGGCAGTTTAGCATCTCTGGGGTTATCTTACAAGGCACTTTTAAAATGGAAAAAGGACATATATGCTAGAACACAATGGAAACAATTAGCCCTCGCTGTGATGGAAAAGAGTGAGAAGCAGTCTGGAGATATTGTTTCTATTAGTGTGCATATGGCCAGACCTATAATATTGGGCAAATTTTATCACATCAATGGTATATTCGTTGTAGCAGGCTTTATGGAGCTATACCTTTAGTAAACTACCCTTGTGTTGTTTCCACAAATGTCTTATTGGTCTCATGTGTCTGAGATAAAGAAGTAGATTGCAGCTCTTGCTCTTGCCCAGAAGAAACTATCATGCTTCTAGAAATATTCAAATATTTTCCTGAATTGCAGGCCCTGATATTAGCCAAAGTGTTTACTCATATTAACAGTACAAGTATAATTCCTATGGGCTGGAAACAGTATAGTTGTTCGTATTGACAAGAAGGGTGATAAGAAAGATCCCAGTAAATATTGGCCTATTAGTTTTTTGGGCATTGACTCATTAGTTATATGGTATATCAGAGGACTGGGAATCTACTAACAGTGTCATCCATGCTAAAGAGGTTGGATTCAGGAAAGGACAGAGTACTATTGATTCTTTATTTTTCAGCCCAAAAGGAATTGCCCTTCCTACCAAACATTTATTTGTGGAATCTCTTTTCCTGTAGCTTGAATCCATTGTTCCGGGTCCTGTTCTCTGGAGCAGCAGAAAACAAGCTTGCTCCATCCTCAATATGACATTCCTTCAAGTGTTTAAACAGGGCTATCCTATCACCTCTTAACCTTCTCTTCCCCAGGCTAAACATAGCCAGCTCCCTAAGTCACTCCTCATAAGACCTGGTTTCCAGACCTGGTGTGGTCCTCACTCCCCGCACCTCCCTAGTGAGTTGGTTTATTTGCTGGTTTACAATGCAACTGTACATCCTTACTGTTAGGAATCATAGAATCATAGAATCCTAGAGTTGGAAGAGACCGCAAGGACCATCCAGTCCAACCCCCTGCCATGCAGGAACTCCCAATCAAAGCATCCCCGGCAGATGGCCATCCAGCCTCTGCTTAAAGACCTCCAAGGAAGGAGACTCCATCACACTCCGAGGGAAGTTCTTCCTCAAACCTTTGAGATTCAGGTTGTCTCTCCTATGCAAGATCACCTGCCCCATTCTTTGGCAGAGAACACTGAATATTTAGGAGTAGTTTGTCATATGCAATTCTTAGGACCCAGCCCAGCCCCTGTTGATCTGCCTTTATGTGAGTCCCATTAAGCCACATGGGAGCTCCTTTGAGTTTTTAATAGTATTGAGCCATCTCCTCAATACACTGAGGCACGTCACACACCTTTAACCCTTTTCTCTCAATGCTTCTTGTGAAAAGTAGCATGTCCATTGAGCAGCCTTTTCTTGCCCCTGATCTGAATCACCTTGGGTTACTCCTTACCTCAGGGGTAGGCAACCTTTCCCCTTTAAGGGCCAAGGGACTTCAGCTCCCAGAAGCCTCAGCCATGTTGGCCAATAGTCCCATGTTGACCAATAGCTCCTGGGATTCTGGGAGCTGAAGTCCCTCGGCCCTTAAAGGGGAAAGGTTGCCTACCCCTGCCTTACCTGTTCAGCTCTGTTTCTTCTTGATAAAATGTCACTGACAGTAACTTGTGTCACAACTATTGTGACGATGAGTTAGGACTGTCAGGCCAACATCATCCATGAAAAGCATAAGTGACGTGGAAAACAGTGAATGTCAATGTTCTTAAGGCTCCTATACGCCAGCTTTGTCTTTAAATTACTCTTAAGAGTAGCTTTGCTTTTTTTTTTTTTTGGATACGCGACGAGTAGTATCATGAAATCATCCTTGAATTGTTTCCTCTTTGTAAAAAAAGATGCTGGTGACATCATCTTCCAGGATGGAGAAAATGAGAAGGGGAAACCATAACTGTACAAAGATTTGTATTGCTTCCTGTGCTACCTGTGTCAACCTTGCCAACTAGCTGGCATCCTTGATGCATGCATTGCTGTCACAGCAAGGCTAGCACAATGAGGGTTGGAGAGGAATGCTATTTCTTGAACCGAATTATCTCTCTCCACCTCACCTGAGCTTGAAGCAGCAAGCAGTCACAGAAAGATAAGACTATAATCATGTGAGGGGGAAAAGGTTGGGGGGGTGAGAGAGAGATGGAGGAATGGAAGAGGCATTTGGGGGAGTGTTTCCTTCGGATGCTTTTTGATAGCAGATTGCATTGCCAGCAGCATTCATCTATACATGGATGTTCAGGGAAGCAAGCTTGAATTGCAACTTGCTAAACACAGGGCGTGCGTGGTATTACTATGCTCCTGCTTTACACCTTTTTAATTTCGTTCTTAGAATCAATCTACCGACGTGGAGCCAGAAGATGGAGGAAGCTTTACAGAGTGAATGGGCATCTGTTTCAAGCCAAACGCTTTAACAGAGTGAGTACTGTTGCTAAAAAAGAGCCTTCGGGGGTATGTGTGGTGGGGATGGGGGTGAATTATTCATTTTTCTCCAACGGATTTCCCCTCTATATTTGAAGAAAAAAGGCAAAGAGGTGTGGATCATCTTGTTTATGCAGTTATTATCGAATACAGAGAGTTTTTGAATTATTCATTATGGGGACAGTAGGATAGGATTAGTAATTTCTCATCCAGTGCATTCAGAAACTTGCCTTTTATGTATGTGCCGTCAAATAAATATTTCCTATGCTGCTTTTCCAGCCAGTCTGCATTGATGTGAATACTCTCCCTAATCACATATATTGTTTTTCACGGCTTCCTTTTTCCTATTGTGTATCTGGATTAGCATTAAGATACTTAGAATTATCATAAAATGCACAGGAGAGAAATAGATGTGACCTAATTAACTACACCGTAAATATTTTTATCTTCTGAGCTTGCAAACTCTTCTGCATGTGCTAAAGACACAGCCATGTTAAAAGGCTCTGACTTCATCTCTAAAGCAAAAGAAACCAGGGACCCCTCCTTCCTTAACCCAGCCCATTATGCTGCAGCATATTTTCTGTATATAACATATTCTTCAGAAGTTTTTGTACAATTTTGTGAAAGGAGGGTTGAAATGAAGGTTTGTTTAAATATCAGGATGGTCTGACCGTTGCTGTTTTGAGGGGGAAAAGATCTGTTTCTTTGTGATATCTGAATGTACAATATCTCTATGTCTTCATCAGTGGAAAGGATTCAGATCAAATTAGATTTTTGATTTCAACCCATGTTTTTAATCTCATGCACTGTGAAAAAGATCTTTCCCGATTATGGGCTTACTTGATAAACAAGGAGGATGATTCCCAGATTACTGTTGGACTGTTTTAATGCACCCTAGATTTTAGGGAGCAACTGAGACACAGTTTGGTTATTAAATATTATTAATATTTTCAAAATTATTAAGACTAAATATGAATGATGAGCATAGTTTTTAAAAGCTTGTGACTGGTATTAATGTTCACTGATGGGATATTTGGGCCTGGTAAAAGATAGTAATGTGAATTTCTGTAAAATATTTGGCTCCCAACCTTTATATTTTACCTGTCTCTGTATTTTTAACTTGAACAATCGTCAGAAATCTAATAAATGTTAAAGCTTCAATGCTAACCAAATCCTTTCATATTAGTTATATTATACTCTACCTCTTCCCAGTATTCCTCCCTTCCCCGCAAAAGCCCAAGGAATATTAAATAGCGAACTTCAAATAAAAGTGCCCATCTCAAACTGAAAATCCAAACTTTCACTTAAATTTCATATATTGTGCAATATTTAATAAGTAGGTCTCATATTGGTTCTGACTACAAGTGTGGGACCTGCTCAAAACTATTTTTTTGTGCTTTTTGAATTGCACACTGAACAGAGTTTTCAAGGCAGGGTATAATATATTAATATAACAATGGAAAATGACTAGGAATGACAGAATATAAATGAAGGTAAAACAAGCAGCGAAGAATCAGTTTACCAAAACAATGACAGCGATAATTATCCGAAGGAAAAGGTTTAGACTTTTATAGATATGCTGTACTTCAGGATGTGATTCCAAGTTCTGCTTCACTAAAAACTGGCATTACGTTAAATCAACATCTCAGTATGATATTGTTTTGTTCCTCCCAAGTCGTTTCTAACTTATGGTGACCCTCAGGTGAACCTAGCACAGGTTTTTCTGGGGCTGAGAGTCTGTGACTCACCCTTGGTCACCCAATGGGTTTCCATGACCACGTGGGGAACTGAATCTTGAGAATCTGGAGAGTTGTAGCCCAGCGTTCAAACCATGCTGGTATTAGAATAATAGAATCATAGAGTTGGACGGGAATCATAGAGCCATCAGGTCCAACTTCTTGCTCAGTACAGGATCTTCAACTAGATCATCCTCATCGGGTAGCCCTCCAGACTCTCTTTGGAGGTAAGCTACTTCTTCTCTAGGCAATTGGTTCCATTGCCAAACCGCTCTCCCTGCCAAGAAGTTATTTCCAATATTCAGTCAAAATCTACCCTCCTATAACTTAACTAGTTCTACTCTCTGAAGCAGCAGAGAGCAACCCTGCAGTCTCACCTTTCTGGAAACCTTCGTGGAAGTCTGTTACCCCCTTTTATAAAATGGACAGAGTGAAAGACTATTTCTGGTGTGCACGGTGCTGAATGGGATTGTCTGAAGTGCCCTGAAAACACTTCCGATTGTATTGTCACTCGAGATATTTTGCCGTAGTCACTGCTTGAAAGAAAACCATGTGGCTATGCCTCCATGTGGCATGCTCTTTGTATGAAACAGCTCCCCACAAAGAGTGGGGTGCTTTCAATTGGCATTGGTGCAGATAAAATTGCACAAGTCACACAGGGAGCTGCTTTTACACAAATGGCTTGCTACCCAGAGTTGCTCCCACACAGTTCCATTTCAGTTGGCCACTCGCGTGACAAGCTGAATGTGTGAATTAGGATATAGTAATGTCTAACAAGGGTTAAAAAGATTTTTCTTCAGAGATACTCAGCCAAACACTGTTCCCATGATTGCCACTGTAGCTGGTGAACTGCGTTTTAGTCCTCAGCATTCTGTGTATTTTGCAAAGAGCAAACAACGCTGTATACTTGGGTAGCTTAGTTACAGTTTTATAATGCTTTCAATTACATATAATTTTCTCTTCTGCTATAAATGTCAGTTGACCTTCATGTTCATCCCAGGGAGTTCACAAATAATGAAATATAGTTTATTGTAAGCCTTCTTACCCACACAGAAGAGTGACAGCTCCCAAAATACAAAGGTAAAACTCTTGACAACCCACCTATCAAGATTCTTACTGGAGCAAGTCTCATTGCTCAGTCATTATGCCACAGTCTTTAATGTTTCTATTTAAAAGTGCTGTTTTTCTTCTGTACTCTCTCATTTTATAAGTGATTTTGCTTGGGTCAGGATGGAACTGACTTGAGTGCAGTTAACAACAAAACCAGGATGGAACACTACTTTAATCATAGGAGAGCCAGATGACCCTCATTTGGGGAAATATGACACATAGGTTGCATCCGCACTGCAGAAATAATCCAGTTTGATACCACATTAACTGCCATGGCTCAATGCAATGGAATTCTGGGAACTGTAGTATGGTGGGGCACAAGAGCTCTCTGATAGGGAAGGCAAAAATATCTCACAAAACTACAAACCCCAGATTCTGGGTAGGAAGCTGAAGGACCTGATTGCACAGGTTATTATTTTGTCTATCGTACCAGTGGAAGGACATGGACCAACGAGGGAAAGATGAATAGTGAAGGTGAACAACTGGCTCTGCAGATGATGCTGCGGGGAAAGATTTGGCTTTTTGGACCATGGTCTGCAGTTTCAGGAAAATGGACTTCTGAGAAGGGAAGGGAAGAGAAGATACTGGTTGGAAGTCAAATTCTGCCGAGAATGCAGTGGATCCTGCTCACAAGAAGTACCTCAGGTTTGTTTGCCTGGAGGACCATTATCCAATATAGGACCCTTCTCTTTGGTCCATCAGCTAGATCTTGATGGTTCGGTCTAGTGGCTCCTCTGAAGTCGTGGGCAGTGCATATCTACCATACCTCAATGACCTGCTGGTTTGCTTATCATCTCTGGGGAAACCTAGGAAGGGTGTGAGAGCCACCATGGATTGCCTAGAGTTTCCTGGGCTTGTAGTCAACAGAGAAAAAAGCCATGTGGATCCAGTTCAGAGGATACAACACTTGGGAGTTATCATGGACACGATACATCACGAGGTCTTTCTACCAGAAGAAAGGAGGGACAAGCTTGTAAGGATAGTATTAGATCAATCAACATTAGAGGATGGTGTTGGCCAGGTTGTTAGGATTGATGGTGGCATGCATAGACTCACTTCTTTGGGTCAAGTACCATTTGAGGAAGCTGCACTGGTCCTTCTTGCCCTTTCAGAACGAAATTGCCACAAACTGTCAGTTGAGAATGCAGCTTCTCCCGACGGTGAAGTCCTTTCTGATCTGGAGGCAATCTGAGATGCTCAGGGTGGGTATGCCCATCAAAGAACCAAGGAGAATAGTGGTTACCATAGATGCCAGTCTGCACAGAGGGGAAGTATACTGCAGTGGGCATATGGTCACCCAGCAAAAGGATGCACAGTATCATTTGGCTGAAACTACTTCTGAAAACTACATTGTGCATCTGGCTTTCCTCAAGTCTACGTCAGAAGCCTAGGCAGTCATGTCTTGAGCTAGCAGGACCACCAGAACGCCCATAAACAGACAAGAGGGGACTCAATCTCAGTCCTTGGTATGGGAAGCAATGGTTCTGTTACACTGGGAGAAGGCTCCTCTTCAGTCACTTAGAGGGGAGTATCTCAGAGTTCAGCTAAATCATCAGCCAGTTGGGTGAGCAGGGAAAGTCTTGATCAGGAAGAGTGGGATCTGAACTCACAGGTTTTTCACAGAGTGGTCCAGAGGTTTGACACCTCATAGATAGATCTGTGTGCCTCTCAGGAAATGTAACACAAGACCCGCGCCCAAGTGATCATCAAAAAGCCAATGATCATCAGAGCATCCAAAGCTTTGATATAAATCTAGAAATCTATCAAAGCTTTGGATGCTCTGATGATCATTGGCTTTTGATGCTCTGATGATAACTTGGGCGCGGGTCTTGTGTTACACTTTTACTCCTGTGGTTCTGCTGTCCAAAGCATTGTAGAAAATAAGAATGGCGGTGTTGGTTTTCTTGATAGCACCCTGATGGCCCCCTCAGCCCTGGTTTTCAATGATCATAGAATCATAGAATCATAGAGTTGGAAGAGACCACAAGGGACATCCAGTCCAACCCCCTGCCATGCAGGAACTCAAAATCAAAGCATGCAAGAGAGTTGGCATCCCGACCCAGGCTGGTTACAACTGCATGCCTGGAGGTTGAGCAAGAGAGGTTAGTGCTGACTAAGAGTATCAAGACCAGGGGTAGGCAACCTTTCCCCTTTAAGGGCCGAGGGACTTCAGCTCCCAGAATCCCAGGAGCTATTGGCCAACATGGGACTATTGGCCAACATGGCTGAGGCTTCTGGAAGCTGAAGTCCCTCGGCCCTTAAAGGGGAAAGGTTGCCTACCCCTGATCAAGACAATGTATTCAGACCATTCTCTCGACTAGGAGATTATCCACTGAGTACTTGTATGAAGTTACTTGGAGGGCCTTTTATCGGTGGGGTAGGAGGAATGAAGGGGTGCACCCACAGTTGGCTTTAGTTGATTTAGTCTTGGTCTTTCTACAAGTGGCTTTGAATAAGGGTCATTGTATCAACAGAAGACATATGTTGGCCTTGAGTTCCATCCTAAAAGGAAAGTGGGGGCAAGCTACTGACATCCATCCTTAAGTGCAGAGTTTTTATGAAGGGAGTTTCTTAGCTTCCCATTGTTGAAAGCCACTAGCAGTGCTTGGATTTCTGATTGGAACTTGTTATTCCATCTCTTTGGGGGGGAGAAGCTCACCCACTTTAGGGTGGTTAGGATGGTTGACATTTGAAAGAAGCTCTGCCTCAAAGGTCTATGGGAGGAGCAAGATACCCAACATAAGGATTTCCTCCTCACTAATGCAGAAAAGGAACCTTTCCAGTAAGTACAAATGTTCCATTTACCACTTTCCTTAGACTGTCATTATAGTTTTATACACAGACCCATATTTTCCTTAGGTATGTTGCCATCTGACAGTGGGATGTCATTCACTTCTCCCACTGACCTGGAAAAAAATACATCCTTTTCTTCACACAAACAGGCTCTAGGCTATAACAGTTTCATCTAATGCTCTGTATCTGATCTGACCTAATCATGGTAAGAAAACGTGCTCTCTATCTTTCACAGTTTTTCCTTGGTGACGATTAACGTGGTTTTTTTCCCTTTTGAAGACAGCAACGAAGGATGTATATTGATTCACATTTTCTAAAATGTTGTGATTTTTGTATTATTTAGATTTCATGGTTATGAAAGTTAAATGATGTAAAGTTACTTGGGCTTGCACAAGTGAGGTGGGCTTTTAAAAATTTAAACAATTGGCCGCCATTTTGATATGAAAAGTCCTATCGGCTCCCCCCCAAAAATGGGAGGTAGGTATTAAACTCCAAGGCACTTGCAGTCATGCACACATAGGCTTCCATCTCTTTTCTATCCTGTCCAGAAGACTGAATCAGAAGACTCTTGACACACAAACTTTAGAGTTTTAGAGTAACTTCATACAAACTTTTAGCTCACTGATAGAACATCAGTATTGCAAGTAGATGGACTCAGGTTCAGTCTCTGATGTCTCTAATTAAAAGGAATATGTAGGAGGTGAATAAGACTTTGTAGTGCTGCTGTCTATTAGAGCACATAGTATTGAGATGCATCAGGGATTGAAATCTTGTGACCTCCAGATGATGTTGAACTGCACCTTTCCCCAGCAGGTCTAGCCAGCATAGCAAATGGTGAGGAGTGCTGGGAGTCTCAGTCCAAGAACATGGAGAGCCACACATTTTCCACCTCATCTAGATGGACAAAAAACTCTTGCATCTGAGGAAGTAGACTTAAGTCTACAAAAGCTTATGCTGCCAACTTCTTTCAGTTAGTCTCAAAGGTGCTACAAGATCTCTCTGCATTCTGGCTTTTTTGTGTAGGACATCGTCCTAAATTTCATACACATTAATGTCATGTGGAATATATATAATGTAGGGCAGATGGCCTTCTAAATGTTGCTAGAGACAACTCCCATCACTCTTAGTCCCAAACAACCCTTCCTGCCCTCTCATTTCTGAGGCCTCCAGATCTTGTCTAGGGTTATAAAGTCCATGAAGCCCCATCCATCAAAATTAAACCTCCTCATCTTTTTTATCCACGCTGCTTAGACAGCGTATAAGTGGTGAAGGGTGATAAAAATTGTGGTCCATCACATCTCGAGGGCCACAAGTTACCCACTTTTGCTGTAGAATCCTTTTCTATTTCCCCTAGACAAATGGTTTGTTCAGCACTTTTGCAATGTGTAAAATGCTTTTTAAAAATTCTTTTTCTCATCCAGAGGATATTGTGTAGTGGGTATAACTTCATGGTTCCTATTTTCTTTCTAGAGAGCATACTGTGGCCAGTGCAGTGAAAGGATATGGGGTCTCGGAAGGCAAGGCTACAAGTGTATCAACTGCAAATTGTTGGTCCATAAACGCTGTCACATTCTTGTTCCACTGACCTGCAAAAGGCATATGGTAAGTGTGGTTCCTGGAAGATTTCAGTGGGCGGGTGGGTGGTGTAGAGGTTAAAAACTGCTCTTTATTTCATAAACATCACAGTGGCTGTATGTTCATTTTCAAAGCAGGGTGGGTAT
Source organism: Phrynosoma blainvillii (assembly GCA_026167975.1). Taxonomy (NCBI): domain Eukaryota; kingdom Metazoa; phylum Chordata; class Lepidosauria; order Squamata; family Phrynosomatidae; genus Phrynosoma; species Phrynosoma blainvillii. The sequence continues at coordinate 1,392,314 of JANUYF010000015.1, forward strand.
TCGTAGTCTTTTGTCTCTACCTTGATCTGTTTTGTGACGAGGATGAAACAGATGGCAGCAATGAACTGGACCAGAGCTCAATGAATATAACTCAACGGATGGGAGAGAACCTGATTTGCATTTTAAGTTGAGAATATATACCTAAACATTTTGTTGTTGAGTTGAAGCAGCCCTTTTTACCTAACTCTTTCAGCATTAACTGATTCAAAATTATTTGAAAAGCCCTAGGTTACGCTGTGTCGGCATTTGTTCTTGACCTGTAAGCTTTTCTCTTCTTAGCTTCCCCTTGTTCCAAATAATAATAATAATAATAATAATAATAATAATAATAATAAATTTTATTTATATTCCGCCCCTCTGTCACGCAGTCGAGGCGGCTCACAAAGTTTGATTTTAAAAAGTTTCATAAAAAGAAGTTCAGAGAACCTAAGAGTAGGTTTTGTTGTGCTTAGAGTAGAATTTGTGCTATTAAGATCAGTTGCCTGATTTTAATGCACTGTGGCTGGAACTTTAACTTCTTGTTCATTTATAGGTTGTTGTTTCTTATATCTCTAATAAAAAAAATAAGCTCACAGAGGACTTTGTTTTATTCACCATTGGTCCAATTTGTGACCAAATTCCTAGCACTTGACAGATCTGTAATATTCAGAAGTAGTCTTGTACTACATTGTCACTTCAGATAACTTTTTGAACCATTCTGAGTACATAATGATGTAAACGTCCTTTCATGCCTGTATATCTTCTCATAACTTGTTGCAATAAACTATACTCTCACATTTTCCCCTGTCATATTATGCAACACTTCATTCTTCCAGGTAGTTTCTCAATCCTTGCTACTGAGGTTGACTATGGTTTAAAATTTATTGCAGAAAAATAATCCCGTTTGAGACCACTTTAACTGCCTTGGCTCAGTGCTAGGGAATCCTAGGAATTGTAGTTTATTGTGGCATCAGAGCTCTCTGACAGAGAAAGCTAAATCTCTCACAAACCTATAGTTCTCAGAATTGCATAGCATTGAGCCAAGGCAGTTAAAGTGGTGTCAAACTGGATTATTTCTGCAGTGTACGGTGTGCAGTCTACAACATTTTGATATTCAGCTTTCTTCTCAGACCTAGGTTTCTGCTCAGGCAAAGTCGTTGGGATTTTACAGGTCTTTACTGGAAAGCAAAGACCCTCTGCAAAATTAGGAGATAGGATGGATATTCATGTGTTGCGGAATCAGTGTCTTAAAAACTTTTTTTAATATTTAAAAATATGACTGCATCTTAGCTTAGCACCATCTGACAATATGAATCTCTCCCATTTTGGAAAAGGGGCTACAAATGCTCCTAGAAACACACAGTTGTTGCATAGTTACTATAGTGTTATACTGAAAAGATATGGTTGCCCCTATGGCATAGCATATGAGCACTTGAATGTTGCTGACCTGACCCAAAATGTCCCATTCCTGTCCATTTTAGCTCACTGCAATGTTTATGTGTTCCATATCATGTTTTACTGTACCTGGTTTCCCCTGGTTCATGCATCCTACGTTCCATGTTCCTCTAATATGTATTGTGCAGATTCAGACTTTCCTTTTGCCTCTGAGCATCTGAACATCATTTGGGCTTAAGTCAGCTTCATGGTTAACCCCAGTGCTACTTGTATTTGTTCTGTGCTCTGTCCCGGTACCTTATACTATCACTTGTTTCATGTTGGTTTGTCTCATGATAGGGTTTCCATGTTACAAAAAGTTTTCAAAAGGGAGTTTACAAGGCCTCCCTCTGTGCAGTACTAACTATGGTGCCACTGCCATTGTTGGCGAGAGATCCAGTGTCACCTTTTCTGTTGCTGCTGCCCAATAGCTGTTTCACTTACATTACTGCCAGTGTGGTATCAATGAAATGTTCAGTAACTGTTTCATGGAATCATAGAGTTGGAAGAGACCCAAGGGCCATCCAGTCCAACCCCCTTCTGCCATGCAGGAACTCAAAATCAATGCATCCCCAACAGATGGCCACCCAGCCTCTGTTTAAAGACCTCCAAAGAAGGAGACTCCACCAAAATCTCCATTGAGGGAGTGTCTTCCACTGTCGAAGAGCTCTCACTGTCAGGAAGTGCCTCCTAATATTTAGGTGGACTCGCTTTTCCTGTAGCTTGCATCCATTGCTACGGGTCCTATTCCCTGGAGCACCAGAAAACAAGTTCGCTCCATCCTCAATGTGGCACCCCTTCAGATATTTAAAGAGGGCTATCATATCACCTCTTAACGGTCTCTTCTCCGGGCTAAACATACCCAGTTCCCTAAGTCGTTCCTCATAGGGATTCATGGTTTCCAGACCCTTCACCATTTTAGTCACCCTCCTCTGGACACACTCCAGTTTTTTAACATTCTTTTTTCACTTACATTACAGTCAGTACAGTAGCAATAAAACAGCTGTTTCTCTGTTGTTTTGCTGTGCTGCAATATTAACAAATTGCTTTCTTTATAGACTTTATTATTTTTATTAAATTCCATTTTCCTCTTTGTGGTCTCCATGGCTCACGCATATTGGGATCTCTGCCTGCCCAGTGCCAATTGTGGGGTTTCTAAGCTGTAGAGTTGGTGTTTTGGCATCCCTTTTCCCTTAGAGAGCCCTAGCAGTCAAACCTCAGTTCATTTGTGAACATCTGGAAAGGTTATACTATGACAGCATGCATCATGCATCATGCCATTCAAAATTTAGAAATTAAGTTCCAAACTACACTGCAGAAATAATCCAGTTTTAGTCTGCTTTAACTGCCCTGGCTTAGTGCTAGGGAATTCTGGGAATTGTAGGTCTGTGAGACATTTAGCCTTCTCTGTCAGAGCCACAATAAACTACAATTCCCAGGATCCCTTAACACTGAGCCAGGGCAATTAAAGCAGTCTGAAACTGGATCATTTCTGCAGTGTGTTCTGGACCTAAAATGAAAAGGGTCTGAGTGAATGTGAGCCATGGCAAGACATCCTCATAAGCTTAATGGAAGACTGCATTTTAAACATAGTAAAATTAGTTCTTTGCCTAATTTTCACATCGGGATCATTCCTCCATATGGGAAATTCCTTGTATCTTGTAACTTATACATTGAGTTAGGTGCATGTATTGTTTCATCTTGACTGAATACAGGTGTCTTTCTTACACAGAAGTAATATTATTGAAGAAAATTGCCTAGCAGGAGATGGCCCTAGGGTTGAAAGTACAATTTGGATAGGTTTCTTTTAACTGATTTCCAATCTTCATTTTTGCAGACTAGCTTATACTTTGTGCCGAAACTGAATTTTCAGACTTTTGCATCCAAATATCTTGGCTGAGCCAAATATTCCTTTCTCCTGCCCTGATAGATTTCTAGAGTGCAGTTGTGTTTCTCTCATAAGATGTCTTTGCCTTGGTCAGACGTCTCCATTCTCTTTGCCGTTCTTTACTGTTGCCACCATCTCACAAGAGACAACCTTGAAAGCCTTTAATTCTGCCTGAACCAATCTTTCAAACAAAACAAAATATGCTGGTTTTTATTTTTAAAAAGAGAATCCTTAAACATAAGACTTGTGCTATGCAAACCAATTGAATAATATCTTTTAACTATAATCTAAGTCAGTTGGCAAGGCAAATTTTAGTAAAAAAAAAAGTTCTATTAAAACCTTCGGGGAGCAAGCCAGAATTACATAAAACTCGTCATTAGTGGGTTTTCAGTAATATATATTCTTACAGGATTCTGTGATGCCTTCCCAGGAACCTCAGTTAGATGACAAGAATGATGAAGTTGACATCCCCACAGAAGAGAATGACGGAAGTAAGTACTACGTTCTTTTAATATAATTTATGTCTTGCCGCTGATTTGCTTTCAGCTAATTGAGATCTTGCCCTAACTTAAACCTAAAGCAGCACCTCTAGGAATCTAACTAGCTGGTTGAATCTGTCAGTTAGCCTCTATTGAGAATTTCTGCAACACGTGTAGTTAGATGATGGAATAATTTACCAGCTGGGTGGGTGAATCTATGCTTTTTGCATGCAGAACAACCCTGTTTCATTCCTCACTTTCTGTAGACATTTTGCCGTGAATTGAGATCTGCTGCCAGTTTGTATTAGACAGGTATCTTTTGACCAGGATTCTGTTTGTACCACAGAATTTTATAGTCTCACACCTTGGGCACTTAGTACAAATACTTGCCTTAGAATTTGTAAACGATTAAATAAATTGCGTGTAACCACTTTTTTATTCTGCAGAGTTGACTTCTGTACGTGGAAGGGCTTCTAGCATTGGCAGAAGAAACCGGAATTTAGTGGGATCTCACCCATGGAGGACAAAAGGAAGGTGGTAGTTTTGTCCGATTCCGTCTTTGCCAAGCCCTTCCATGTACACAATTCTGGAAGGTCCTAGCATCTAGAGCAGCTGTTTTAGGGGAATCAAGGGCTGCTCCTGGAGATTTTGGAGCACTGTGGGGAGATATTTCTGGAAACAATGCTTTGAATTTTAGTTTTTTAGGGGCAAGGAGAAGGGTTAAGTTTCCACATGTTAGCAGGGTTCCTTTGTCAAAAATGTCTATGAAAATAGTGGTGTAGACACAAACAGGTTAGATGGATTTTTGACCTGACTCCACATTAGGTAACTTTCTGCATTCCTGCTCAAAGATGGCAGATTGTGGCTGTATCTTCACTGCAGGATTAATGTGCTTTGACACAGCTTTAACTGCCATGGCTCAGTGCTATGGAATCCTGGGATTTATAGTTTGTTGTGGCACCAGAGCTCTCTGACAGAGAAGGCTTGATATCTCAAAAAAAAAAAAAAAAAAAAAAAAAAAAACCCTACAAATCCCGGAATTTCATAGCATTGAGCCATGGCAGTTACATCTGCGTCAAACTACATTCATTCTGCGTTGCAAATGTGGTCTGTATTTGTTGAGCGTCTGGAAGAATTGTACAGTACATTCATTCGGGTTATATTTCCAATCCAGGCAGATTGCTAGATTTAGTATTGTTTAGGTTTATTTTTGCTTGGATTGTTTTATTGTCGATGCTCTGAACAGTAAGAATGGTAGCCTAAATTTGCATGGCATTGTTGATCTCGACTAATAGTAGGCATAAGCTTAAAAAATTGACTTTTGAATAATAGAACCTACTGTCCCTTTCCTCTACAACCAAGTGTATATCAAAAATAATATGAATTGGGAAGGTTCCTGATGGCCGTAGCAGATGAATTTGAGAACACAGCACATTCTACTTGTGCGTTCCTTACTAATACCAATACTAATAGTTTGGGATTTTTTTTTCTTCTTCTTTGAAGAAAGGCAACTAAATTGCAGTGTCTCTATAAATAACTATAAACAGCCATTTGCTGTAAACATTATGAGTGAAGTTTTTTTGTGTGTATGTGAAAATTGCTGTTGATGATATTCGGGAAGTAAATTATCATTGCCCCCACAAAATTTCCAGAAAATTGGGATTGCATTGGGGGAGAATTAAACCTCTTTTTTCAAAAGTCCATATTGAATTTCATCTAAAGCTATTGTATTTGCCATTTTGTTGGTCATATGTAAAACCACTGCTGTTGACTGCAAAATTATTCTATTTTGCCCATTTGGTCTACAGTGCCTTATATGCCTTCAGCCCGGAAGCATGACAATATTAAAGATGATTCTGAGGTAGGTTTGTGCAAAACGCTTTTTCTCAACTCCTAAGCTTTTGTTCTGTTTAAAAAACACTTGCGTTTTTCATTACCAGCCTTCTGTTGTAGAATATGCACCATTCTTTTTCAGTCCCCTAAAAAAAACCTTTTTATTTTAATCATAGATCTGCTAGACAGGGGTGGATTTAGTTTTTGATCTCTGGTTGATCGTCAGTAGATCAGGTATTGTCTCCCAAAGTCCACAAGTGACAACAAAAGGGCTTTTTGTCTTGTTTTAAATTAGGCTACTGAATTCAAAGTTCTTGTGGGGGAAACAGGCGTAGATTTTGGTCTGACAGAATTTGAGCTGTGAAGTTGTAGGCTTTCATGGCCAGCATCCATAGTTTTTTGTGGGTTTTTCGGACTGTGTGGCCATGTTCTAGAAAGAAACTCTTCCGAACCTCCCCCCAAAACCCTAAGAATTTGAGCTCCTGAAAACAAAACTAGGTGGTAAACATGGCTAATGGGTCCTATTTGTGGGTCCTGAACCACCACCACCATCCTGGATATACTCTACCCCCAAACTCAAAACACTCAAAAGCGAATTAGAGCCATTGCAAAACATGGTAGGCTTGGTCCCACTACCATCACCCTTAAGCCCTCAAACATATACACACGCAAAGCAGAAAAATCAACCCAAAGAAAAACTTTGGGACTCCTAATACTCCCAATAATAATAATAATAATAATAATAAGCAGTGATAACATAGTCTTAAGATTCTCTAATAAATAATTACATAAAAGTAGCATGTCTTACTGAGACCTACTATAAAGTTAACCCAAAACAACATCAGAGTCACTGTAAAATAATAGCTTTAAAACTGTACGTAGTAGAGTATTAAACATTTTCATAAACGACCTGGTCTTCAAAGTCCACCTAAAAAAAAACAAGAACAGAAGAAGTCCATCAGATATCCTCCGAATAGCATCCCAAAGTTTGCGTATCGTAACTGAAAAGACCCCTCCGTCTATCTTTACGCAGAGACCGAAAACAAGACTTGGGGCTTGTGCAGCTTCTTATGGGGAAGCAGTCCTTGAAGCAACCTGGTAGTTTAAAAATTAATGCCAGAACTGTCAATTGTTTCCAGACTCAAAATATGTAATCATCTAGTTGTTACAATATCAGGTTTTTATGATCAAATTGGGTATTAAGTAGTCAAACTGCTACAGAACTTCCATTCCATTGCATAACTGTATACAATTCTGTAACAGTTTGTTTGATACCAGACTAAGGACCTTTGCAGACTGCCAGAAATAGTGCAAATTGAGTCCACTTTAACTGCCCTGACCCAGTGCTAGGGAATCATGGGAACTGTAGTTTATTGTGGCACCAGAGCTCTCTGACAGAGAAGGCTCAATGTCTCAGAAAAAAAAATACAATTCCCATGATTCCCTAGCACTGAGCCAGGGCAGTTAAAGTGGACTCAATTTGCACTATTTCTAGCAGTCTGCAAAGGCCCTAGCTTTGCCAGATTGCTTAATAGTGCGATATGAAAATAAGTGACATAAGCACTAGAATATATTGTAGACTTCGGGATGTACTAAAACAAATGACAGTACTTGCCCATAGGGAATCATTGAGGAATACTTGCCCATAGGGAATCATTGGAGAATGTTTGTCCATAGGGAATCATAGGGGAATACTAGTATTTCCCTGTAATTCTCTATGGGCAAGCATTCTCCAATGATTTTCTATGGGCAAGTATTTCCCTATGATTCTCTGTGGACAAGTATGGTTTCCCTATGGGCAAGTACTGTCATTTGTTTTTGTACGTTCCCAGACTTCAATGCTGCTGCTGCTGCTGCTGCTGCTGCTGCTACTGGTATATTATTATTATTATTATTATTATTATTATTATTATTATTTACCATTTCATCATCATCATCATTGTTTATTTAACTGCAGGTCTTGCCCAAGATGTGCAATCTGAAATATATATATATATACACACACTCTCTTGCACACACACACACACACAGAGGGAAGGAAGGAAGGATAAAACTATAAAATGGAATTGTAAAATAAATTATCCAGATAAAATAAAAACAAACAAACAAAAAACCCAAGGTAATATAAAGCAAACCGGCAAGTATGTATATTCAAAATATACAAGGTTATGAAACAACGTTAAACTAAAATGTCAAAAAGTTTGGAAAGCAAGAAAGTTTTTAATGGAGATTGGGGGGAAAAAAGAAGGGAAGGAGCAGTCTGCAAATGTTCAGGGAGGCAAGTCCAAGAGGATGGAGCAGCAAGAGAAAAAGGACGAAGCTGAGCCAAGGAAGAGGAAACCCTTAGTTAAACCCTTGATCCATAGGGAGAGGCGGGAAATATAAATTAAAAATTATTATTATTATTAATTTTAATCTTACCGCAGTTCTCTGTCACTTTATTGCATACCGGAGATTGTTGTTTTAACTCTGTTCATTTTTAACTTGTACTTGATTTAGGGGGGCTGCAGACTGCCAGAAATAGTCCACTTTAAGGGTTAGGGAATCCTGGGAACTGTATTTTATTGTGGCACCAGAGCTCTCTGACAGAGACGGCTCAATGTCTCAGAAAAAAAAGAATTCCCATGATTCCCTAGCACTAACCCTAACCCTAAAAGTGGACTCAATTTGCACTATTTCTGGTAGTCTGCAGCCCCCCTTAATAACTTTTTAAGGGATGGGTGGGAGGTAATTTGTTTTTACTGTTGTACTGCATTTTACTGTAAGCCACCCCAATTGATCTCAAAGGGGCGGGGTATAAATTATTATTATTATTATTATTATTATTATTATTATTATTATTAGTGAGAATTGCTAGAACACAGATCTTAAGTAGGCTGATTAAAAGGAAACAAGAGCTGGAAGATAGCGGGAGTGAGGTTGTCTAGGGCTTTGAAAATTAAAATAAGAAGCTTGTACTGATTCTTAGAAGAATGGGTAACCAGTGAAGAGATAGCAATAATTTGCTAACATGATCCAAACAATGGGCCAGAAAGATCACTTTATTAGCAGCTGAATGGTGAATGGAAATCAGAAGACTAAGGTGAGATCATGGAAGACCATTCAAGGGAAGATTACAATAGTCAAGATGGGAAGTGACCAAGGCATGAACTAAGGTCTTAGCAGAGGAAGCAGAAAAGGTCGGACGTTGGCAATATTATGAAGAAAAAGGCGGCACGACTTTGCTACAGCCACAATGCAAAGAACAAAAGACAAAGAAGAGTAAAAAAAATAAAGCCAAAACTGTGTGCTCTGTTCGCTGGATAAATGGGAATATTATTAACCGTGATGGAAAAAATATCTTGTAAAGAAGTTTTTTTTTGTTTGTTTTTGTTTTAAATTTTTTTATTATAACATAAAAATATATAAAATCTGTACATATCCACATACATATTTACACATACAATTACTAAAAGACAAACATAAAAATAGTTTTTTGTGGGTTTTTCGGATTGTGTGGCCATGTTCTAGAAGAGTTTCTTTCTGACATTTCTCCAGCATCTGTGGCTAGCATCTTCAGAGAAAACTGGAATGGAAGGGAATGGGTCTATATATACTGTGAGACCCTGGGTAGGGAGGAGTGCCATGCCATTAACAACAGAACAATACCTATTCAACACAGAACAACACACAGTTCACCTGGGAACCACTCCTCCCTACCCAGGGTCTCCCAGTATATATAGCCCCACTCTCTTCCATTCCAGTTTTCTCTGAAGATGCCAGCCACAGATGCTGGCGAAACGTCAGAAAGAAACTCTTCTAGAACATGGCCACACAGTCCGAAAAACCCACAAAAAACTATGGATGCCGGCCATGAAAGCCTACGACTAAACATAAAAATAACTTCCCTTCCTTTACTATGAATATAATTAACATTAGAAGGAACTTCTTGACAGTAAGAGCAGTTTGGCAATGGAACCAGTTACCTAAAGGTGGTGGAGTCTCTTCTAGACATCTTCAAAAAGAGGCTGAATAGCTACCTTCAGGGGACATGTTATCTGGAGATCCTGCATTAAGCAGGGGTTCGAATTTGGTGGCCCATGAGGCCCCTTCTGTGATTCTATGAGAGAGAGAGATTGTAATTCATGCTGGAATTGACTTGTGTGTCTTAAACTTGCTGAACTTATTTAATATACTATGTGGTATGTCGCCTCTCTGTGTAGGAACTCAAACCAGTTATTGATGGAATGGATGGAATTAAGATCTCTCAGGGACTTGGTCTACAGGACTTTGACCTAATCAGAGTTATCGGACGAGGAAGCTATGCCAAAGTTCTTTTAGTACGGTTAAAAAAAAATGATCAGATTTATGCGATGAAAGTGGTGAAGAAAGAATTAGTCCACGACGATGAGGTAAGAGACACATTCGGCAAGTTCAATTGAATTGGCGCAGGCATATTAAGGAACGATGGTTGTAAATAGAAAACATTCAATGTTTTTAATTTAACTTTCATTATCCTCCCAAGCCTGACATAAACAGCTCCCATTTTGGTCAGACAAATGAAGTAAGAAATCAGTTTTCATGTGGTATGAGAGAGCTATCATTGGACTGTACAACATTTCAAAAAGAAAAAGAAAAACACTGGGTAGGATTGCATCGAAGGAAACAATCTTCAGTCACATCTGTTTTTTAATCTCGAAGATCACCAGTTCTGTGCTTGGCCAGGCTATGTAGGAAACCTTTGTTTACAGCTCTGAGCTTCTTGGAAAAGGGGAAAGATTACAGTCCCACAAAATATATGATTCGATCAGGGGTAGGAAGCTGTTTTCTGTTAAAGGTTACATTCTCTTGGGAGGTAATCTTTTGAGAATTATATATTGGCAGTGGGTACATCCAGCACCTGTGATGAGAACCTTTCCCCTCTCACTCCTTGCCAATCCCTTTTCCACTTCACACACACTATCCCTGACCAGTGGGTTGCCTTAACAGAGCTCTGGATGTGATCATATGCAGGGTTTTGCTTTATTTTTTTACATTAGTTTGAGATCTGCAGGTTGCCTACTCCTGGGTTAGACCAGCATTTGTTTGACACATCAGAATGTGCCATTTTCCCCCCCAAGTCACACAGACATCTTCATCATACAGAGTGGGATGTAAAGGCTACAGAGACTACTAAGAAATACCCTAATTTTAGTTAACGTAGTAGTGAACTTCACACACTTGCAGAGATTTAGACTAGGAGCAAACCACCCACATTTCTCCCCATGTGACCAATGCCTTCAGTGATTTTCCTAGAAGATTTTGCAATGCAAAAGGCAAAATGCATAAGGAATTTAAATTGGGACCAGTGGTAAAATGTCTGGATGCTGCTTGTGTTCACAGTTCACAAGAGCATTTTTGTAACACCCTCAGGTTCATTGTAACTCGATTTGATTGTCACATGGAATGACTAATCCTTGGTGGGGTATGCAGAAAGCGTCAAAGCTTTGGACCTGAGAGGGGAGGACTTTTGTGATTCCTTAAATCCATTTTATATTGTATCTGTTTAATGATAACTGGATCTCTTAACAATTCTTAATCCGTTCTTATTACTGTAACCATGACAGTTGATTCAGCTTTCCCAAAATGTATTTTCTCGTTCTCATCTCTATTAAGCTGCACACTATTTTCCCCCCTTTTGATTTTGATGTGTTTTTGGGAGGGACCTTCTAACCTGAACAAGCAGGCAAAATGCTTTTAAAGCCAATGCTTTAACAATTGTGCATTTATTCAAATATAAATATGTTTGACTTCTGATTTTTGTGTTTCCCACACATGGTTGTGTCGCAGCAATTCTGACTCTCCAATAACTCTGTTCCAGGATATTGATTGGGTACAGACAGAAAAACACGTGTTTGAACAGGCATCCAGTAACCCATTCCTAGTGGGCTTACATTCTTGCTTTCAGACGACAAGTCGGTAAGTGAACCATTTGCTATCTTAGAACAAACTCAGTTATTTTCTAGTATGTAAACCTCCACGAATATTCATCCCTGCATACTTTGGATCAGCACTGGATCTCTGCTGCCAGAATAAAGTGCAGCGAATATGATAGGCTGTGGTCTCCTTGACTGCAGGGCAATGAGAAATTGAACCATGCATCTGTTCAATTTCATGCTCTTATTCTGGTCTCGTTTGAATCATATCTTTGTATGTGTCTGAAATTTGTTTTTCTATGTTCAGAGAATAAATTCTTCAGAAGCATGACTGTAAGAGAAGTCAGTCTAATGATAAAAGAACCTCTTTCCTCTGAACCCATGGCTCAGCTCAGTCAAAGGAAGGACCCCTGTTAATTTAGTAAAGTTGGCCCAGAAACTATGGCATTTTGAAAATACTTGAATTTCTCTACGTTAAAAAAAGGGGGTAAAATACAGGCCTGTTTCACTCCTTTGTGTATGTGGATTGTTTTTGTTGTAAATGAGTTTTCACCACATGACATTATTCTATATGAAGCCTCCAAAACAATATTTTACCCATTTCAGTTGTGGCAAGGCTATGCCACAACCAGTCCACTGTCACTAGGTCCAACCAGCAAAGATTGCAGAAATAGTCCAGGTGGACACTACTTTAACTGCCATGGTTCAGTGCGATGGAATTCTGGGAATTGTAGTTTGTGGTGCCAGCAGAGCTCACTTGACAGAGAAAGCTAAATGTCCCACAAACCTACAGTTCTCAGAATTTCATAGCATTAGGCCAAGGCAGTTAAAGTGGTGTCAAACTGGATTATTTCTGCAGTGTACAGTGTGCAGTCTACAACATTTTGATATTCAGCTTTCTTCCTAGACCTAGGTTTCTGCTCAGGCAAAGTCGTTGGGATTTTACAGGTCTTTCCTGGAAAGCAAAGACCCTTCGCAAAATTGGGAGATAGGATGGATATTCATGTGTTGCGGAATCAGTGTCTTAAAAACTTTTTTTAATATTTAAAAATATGACTGCATCTTAGCTTAGCACCATCTGACAATATGAATCTCTCCCATTTTGGAAAAGGGGCTACAAATGCTCTTAGAAACACACAGTTGTTGCAAAGTTACCATCGTGTTATACTGAAAAGAGATGCCTGCCCCTATGGCATGGCATGTGAGCACTTAATGGTGATCGGCTTGCATGGGCAATTTCCTCAAGCCAAATAATCAGAACTTCCATATTATACTTGCAGGTTGTTTCTTGTTATAGAATACGTGAATGGGGGTGACCTCATGTTTCATATGCAACGACAAAGAAAACTCCCAGAAGAGCATGCAAGGTATTTTTTTTATGGTACCTAAAATAATTTGTTCTCTCTCTTTCCCCACCCCTCACTGTTGTTCACTTATTCAAACCAATGTATATGGTCTGAGGTTTTAGAAGCTCCTATGCTGATATAAGCAAATTATAATTTTTCCCTAAGATTTATTTGACATACTTAATCCTAATCTGTCAACTCTTGAAGAGTTTTGGTGCAGCAATCCTTCAGCCCCTGTTTTGGAACTTCAGTCCATTCTCAATGGGTCTCCTTGGATTTCCATTGTCTATTTGCCATATTGCCCTTTATTCCTGTGCTAAATTTGCCAAAAATGGTGCCATCTGGGCTCAGTATGGTTGTATACAATATAATCAATACCAAAAGAGCATGTTTGGGAGTTGATTAAAATTTATTCGTTTGTTTGCTTGCTTGCAGGTATGGGGAGGGTGCAACCCTGCAAGGTCACTTGGAGAGCTAATACAGCCCCCTGGTCTTCCACAGTTGCCTACTTTTTGTGTAGATTTCAAAGACATGGCTGGGTTAGTCTGGAAAATGAGTATGCAAAGGGATCTTATAGCATCTTTGAGACTTAACTGGGGGAGAAACGCTGGTAGCGTGAGCTTTCATAGACATGAGTCTCCTTCCTCAGATGAATGTTTGGAGTGGAGAATCAAGAGACAGACCTATATAATCTGTGTGTGAGAATGTCAATTCAAATTCAAAACTTGTGTTACACACAAACAGCTTATATAGGACTGTCTCTTGACTCTCCACTCCATATATGCATCTGAGGAAGGGGGCTCACGTCTACGAAAGCTCACGCTACCAACTTTTTTCTTTCAGTTAGGCCCGAAACACACGGACCAAACAAGGTGGCTTCCGGCCACTGTGGGGACGTGGCGTTCGTATGACACCGCCCCCCCAAAGTGGCTGGAAGCCACTCCAGTATCATGATCCGGTCCTTAAGACCAAATCAAAAAGGAGCAGATATAATCCGGCTCCTGGTGGCACCGGTTTGCGACCACAGCGGTGGCCCGCTTCAGGAGCGGGTTGTGTGGTTGCTGTGGTCCCAGCCGCTCTTTACTAGCCGTGTGCTTCAGCCCTTAGTCTCAAAGGTGCTACAAGATTCCATCGCACCTTGATAAAGATATTTATATATTAACTATAGATCATTCAGCTGGGAGATAAGCAGTGTATTTTTATTGTTGTCCTGTTGTTGTTGTTCTTCTTCCACACTGTCCAGCAAACTCTGCTTTCGGGGTAGCACAGACGTGTCGTTAATACGCAAGTAAAATGAAATGTGACCCTTATATTGCTTTTGAAAGTATGAAATTGCATTTTTGTTCCAGGTTTTATGCTGCTGAAATCTGTATAGCTCTCAACTTCCTACACGAGAGAGGCATCATCTACAGAGATTTAAAATTAGACAATGTTCTTCTGGATGCAGACGGTCATATCAAGTTAACAGATTATGGCATGTGCAAGGTAAATTTCCCTCTTCAGACTTAGGGATGTCATACTGCTAGGGTACATGGTATTGCGCTTGGGGAGGTGCTCCTCACCTAGAGAAGAATCCACAACAGTTGCCAGTTGCACACAGAGTTGGGTGCACTGGAACCAGAGGAACAAATAACCCAGCAGTTCTCAAACTTTGGGGTGGGAGGGGGAACAAGGGTTGGGATATTCCTGCAGGCCAGGTTTATCTTTGCTAGATGAATTGTCATGTTTTTATTCCTGCAGGAAGGATTGGGTCCTGGTGACACTACAAGCACTTTCTGTGGAACACCAAATTACATTGCCCCAGAGATTCTACGAGGAGAAGAGTATGGTGAGTGGTTTCATAGAGCTGGTAAAATGATTAAATAAACAACTAATTCAAAGTAGCAGTTGCTGTGCTGCTTATTTTATCTTTATGGATTTGCACCACTAAATAGAGACTTGGGGCCTTTGCAGACTGCCAGAAATAGTGCAAATTGATTCCACTTTAACTGCCCTGACTCAGTGCTAGGGAATCATGGGAACTTTTATTCCCATTTATTTATTTATTGTGACACCAGCACTCTCTGACAGAGAAGGTTCAATGTCCCAGAAAAAAAATACAATTCCCATGATTCCCTAGCACTGAGGCCAGGGCAGTTAAAGTGGACTCAATTTGCACTATTTCTAGCAGTCTGCAAAGGCCCTAAGTTTGTTGCAGGATTTTTTTTTTTATTTTTATATGTTTTCAAACTTTATTTCATGCAAAAGAATTGCTATATTGGCCCAGTGCTGCGAGCCAAATGACCATATGTTTCAAAATAAGAAAAAGAACAGCTTGAGTCAATTTTGAGGGACCCTCAAACCCAAAGTACTGTTCTCTGGATTTGTAAATGAATGCTTTTGAAAGGTTTTATGCTGATGAAATCTGTATAGCTCTCAATTTCATAATCATTTTTCTGTTTCGTTTTTAAACTCATGTATTGTATTAACCTTCACACAGTCCCAAAATAATTAATTCCATAGATTAATGTGAAGGGCTATAAAGATAAAGATTTTTTTTTTTTGGTTTCACCAATCAGTACAGTTATATATGATAATAAGGAGCATATCACAATCTTTTTGTGTTTATTCTTGTGAGAAATTCAGATATCTGAAGTCAAACTCAAATGTCTTGAAACAGGATTAGAAATCTGAACAGGGGCACACAAGCACTTTGGCAGAGAGAATTAATTTCAGCTGTTTGTGCTTCGCCTTTATAATGTCTAATTATTTTTGAAAGAGTCTTACAAGTTTATCGTCTTTTGGTCTGTCATTTTAACTGGTGCTTTATAGCGCTGATGCATAATCATAGCCTGGGGGATTTGAATTAAATTATATTCTTGGACTGTGTCTCCTTGAAATTTTTTAATGCTATAGTTTTCCCACCATACATTCACACTCATGCGTCTTCAAAGAAGGCATTCCTTTTGTAAAATCCCTTCCACAGAGAAGGCTCACCGGCTCCTTACATTATGGTGGTTTTGGTATCAGATGTTAACCTTTTTATTCTTCCAGACAGTTTAAAAACTGTTTCTAGTGCTTCTAGACCTTAGCACTTTTACTGTGTTGCTGGTTTTATTTTGCTTTCAAATGCTATGGGTTTTTATTTTTTTGTCGCTGGCTGTATCTTGTCTCCAGTCATTATCTTATTATTTTTGGTTTTCAATATAATGTACACCACACCAGAAAAGTCTTGTTCTCAGCAGACTAAAAATGCAATAGATACCATAATACAGAATTCTCTCCTCTCCTCCTCCACATATGGAGGTAGAGACACAAAATATCCTTTTTGTATGAGCATGATAAATCGTGGTTTATACAAACCACTCTTTATAAACAAACAGTGGTTTGTATAAATCACCATTTACTATGCCCATACAAAATGGGAAATATCATTTCGTTGGAAACCAGGATCAAGAGCCACCCATTTACTTGAATGTGTGAAGAAGCAGACAAGGGATCCCATTAGATTGCTTCAAAGCTTCTCAGTCTGAAAGCATTGTATTGTATTGCCTTTTAACTGGTTTACTGTGTTTGCTAGGACACAAAGTCTTCAGCAGTTTCTTACTCTTATAATAGGGATGAGTATAAAGAGCACGTGAAGCACTGGGACCTTTTACTTGAAATTATGCTTCTTAAATCTCTTTGCAGGGTTCAGTGTGGACTGGTGGGCACTTGGTGTCCTCATGTTTGAAATGATGGCAGGAAGATCTCCCTTTGATATTATTACTGACAATCCAGATATGAATACAGAAGATTACCTCTTCCAAGGTATTTTACTATAGTTTTAAACATGTATCTAAGTATTGGATTTTTGCAACATGGCAAAGGCTGAGTTCTCCAGTAATTGCAAAGAATATGAAGGAAGGGACCAGCCTTCTGCTTCCAAAGGAATCTTCCAGAAGAAGTAAGGCAATCTAGCCCTTCTCCACTCCTCCGGCATACAGAGGATTTGTAGCAAGCCTTGCTTCAGCTGTCAGTGTAAAAGAAGGCTAGAAATAGTGCAGATTACCCCTTTAACTAATGTCTCCATGAACATTAGAGAAGGCTGAAGAGGCAAGATACACGCAGCTCATTTTGTTGCTTCTTTTAAAGCCCGACGTGATGTAAAACCATATCCTACCTTTTCCCATTATTCTCTGCTGTATGTAGAGAACTCAGGTCTCCAGTTAATTTCTTTATCTTCTTTGGGAACAAATCTCAATTCTTGCTGGCCCTTTTCCTATCACTGCTTCCCCTCCCCATACATTTCTTCACCTGAGTTGGGCTCCATCAAGGCAAGAGTCTCTCTCTACAAAGCCTTCAGTGATAGATAACCTTCCTGTTCCTAATCTGTTTAGTAACAATAGTGGTACTTTTACTGTACTGGTATATTAAAAAATAACATTTTCCCCCAAACTCCTTTGAACAGTTATCCTTGAAAAACCAATCCGAATTCCAAGATTCCTTTCTGTCAAGGCCTCTCATGTCTTGAAAGGTTTTTTAAATAAGGTAAGTTTTGCAGCTTTTTTGTTTTCTGTTTCTTTGCTCTTTATTAAACCAGATAATGGACTGGCTTCTCACTGCTTCCTCTGTTGAGCCTTGGAGCAGCCTTTCCTCCATGTCATAATTTCCATTGTCTGAATTTGCTAGCTATTTCTCCTTTTTAAGGGAACAACCGTTTTTAGAGCTTCCACTAATTCATGAAGAATGTTGTTTTCATGGTGCCATTCTTGTGTATTTTCACAAAATAGAATCCCAAATCCGTTTCGGAAACTTGTAGATTTATTGATGAAGAGTAATAAAATATAAAAGCCGAAGCAAACGATTGACCGTATTTTACAAGCGTTACTTGTAAAAGCATTTTTAAAATTACACAAATAGTTCGATTTATACCAATAGTACTTTTAATTGTCTATTACATATGCAGTGTGATCCTCAGCATGGTGACTCAGTTCCTGCAGAATTCAGTGAGGCTTTATGGAAAGAAGTTAAATCTCTCCCTCATTGTGATCCAGTCCTGACTGGACCCTCCAATTTTTGCTGTTTCCAATTCTTTGTCGACTGTGAAACAGACACGAAAGAGTTACCTCCTTTTGCTTTTCTGGCAAAGCCGGGAAAAGCTCCTCTTCTGCCCTGAGAAGATGAAACGTAGTCTCACTTGTCTTCAAGAGACAAGTAGAATTACCTAGGCTGCTTCTGGTAACCTGAAGTGGTCTTTGGCCATCTAAAATCTTGAGAGTTTCCCCCATTCCATCCCTTCCTGTCACTGTTTACTGAGATTAGGGATAGAGGCCTTTCTCAGCTATGGGGGCAGCAAAGTCCTAAAAAATACTCTTCTTTTTGAGCATTTATGGGTTCTCCCCACCTCAGACTGGGAGCTTGGTGGGACTCATTTTCCCAATCCCAATTTTAAAGGATTGGGAAGAGCAACTCTTTTAGCCATTAAACCTGTAGTTAAACTTAGGTGCTACACAGTCTCACTCAAGCAGAAAGCGTATATTTTCAGTTTTCTTCACCATGCCCAGGAAGAATGGAGGCTGGGCAGTCTTGGACATGAAATTCATGAGCAATTTCTATGTTTGTAGAAGTTCAATTTGGGGAGACTGTCCACCAATGGCAGAATCTGTCCACCCGGGAGATCACCTGGCCTTTTGTCAGTTTGACTTGAGACCTCTTAAAGGACTTTCCTTCACTTTTCCTGCAGTAGAAGTCAGTTTCAATACAGCGTATTGCATTTTGCCTATCACCAGCCGCCAGGCTAACAATAAAAATCTTCATGGACCAGCTGTTACCAATGGCATGTATATGTCTGTGCCTGGCTTCCACTCCACCAAATGCATCTGAGGAAGTAGACTAAAGTCTACGAAAGCTCATGCTGCCAATTTATTGCTACAAGATCTCTCTACGTAGCTGTTCATGAAGTGAGTCCAGGTTTTTCTCTACTTTAATCAGCTTATTAGAATCACATCTGAGGAGAGGTGGTCAAAACACACGCCAAACTCCATCGCCTGTCTTTCTACATCATGGCATTGTCATCAACAAGATAAAAGTTCACTCCCATCCAGAGGTGGTAGCATCTGGGAGTATTACTCGATGCACCCAACAGAAAATTGTCTTTTTTCCTCTCAGAACAGACAGACTACTGAGTTGCACTTAGCAGGTCATGCCTCAGAAAGAAACACTCATACTGCCCTATTTATTTATTTGCGGTATTTATATCCCACTCTTCAGCCACAAAGGCTCTCAGAGCTGCTTACAACACTAAAACCACTACTCCATGCTGACTCTCACTCTCTGAAGTAGCTCCTTCCAGATGTTTCCAGAGAAGGGATTGTTAGAGTCGATGGAAAATGTCAGCTCTTGGTGACGTTGAGTCTTCTGTATGCAGCAACTGTCTTGGAGACAGTCTGGGAGAGCTGCTTCCGGTTAGCCACCTCTGGAGGACACTTGTAGGGCAGCCACTTGGGTTGACCCACCACCCACATCTGGCATCGCAATACTGGCACTTGGCTGAAATATTCTTCAGCAGGCCCATCCATAGGAGATGCTCCCCTTGGATATCATTTAGTGTTGGCTCCATTTCCAGAAAGGCAGATGTCCTAATAGCCAAGAAATTGATGCAAAAGTCCCACTCCTGTGTAAGATGATTGTCGTTGTGGTAGGGAATTCTGGGGAGGATACACATTTGCATGAGTCCCTACTAAGTCCCTATTAAATAGTTAGTGTTTCCTTGGCCGCTGCCCTATGCAGTGTTGTCTTCATGTTAACAGGATTGTTACTAATATTTAATGTTGCATGACGTTCTGGTTCTGAGCAACTGATTTCTACTACTGATGCCAATTTCTGTGGCCAAAGGGGATTGCCTCCTCTTAGAGTGGAAATGGAGTATTGTTTTGCTTCTGCCTTCTTGGGCAGGAGGAGTTAACCATTTCTTGTTGGGTTTGTTCTCTGCTGAAGGATGCTTTCGATTTCTAGGTGTGCATGTGTGCTTGTCCTTACATGTAGCCATGATTTCGTAATGACGAAAGTAATTTTGTTCTTGCTCCTAGGATCCCAAAGAGAGGCTAGGATGCCAACCACAAACTGGATTTTCTGATATAAAGTCTCACACATTCTTTCGCAGCATAGATTGGGATATGGTAATACTCATATTTTTCCCCCATTTTGTTTGTTTTACCTGTCATGGTGATGCTTTTTCGTATTGGATGAAATCGTCTCTGGCTTACTGTGGCTTATGTCATAATAAATTTGTTTTGGGGGGAAATAGTTGGTTGTCAAGTAATAGGGACCAGCCCTAGAGAGAAAGGAAGTATAGGGGTGCTAAAAGGCTGTCTTAATGAGTGGAAATCGTCCCCAAATAGTTCATTTCTAGACTTCCCTTTACAGTAATGAAGGTGAAAAGATTGTCAAAGCACTAGTCGCCAAACCCTGCATCACACAGCAGTTAAAAAGAAACACACAAATTTAGCCTGGTTTCATTTACTAATAAACATGCTGAACCCATACCATGTTAACCAGTTCTGCATTGACTGCAATTGTTTTTTAATAATGTTTGATCCCCCTTTTTTCCTCCTCACCCCCATTCAGCTGGAGAAGAAGCAGGCAACCCCACCATTTCAGCCTCAGATCACAGATGATTATGGTTTGGATAACTTTGATACCCAGTTCACCAGCGAACCTGTACAGCTAACTCCAGATGATGAGTAAGTATATTCTACTTTTGTTAAATGTACTCTCTCCAAAGTCCAGAACCTCCAAACTATGCAGATCTGAGTGTTGTCACTGTTCTTGTTGTGTGTGTGCCCTTCAAGTCGTTTCCAATTAGGAGAACCCTAAGGCGATCTTATCATGGAGTTTTCTTGGCAAGATTTGTTCAGAGGAGGTTTGCCATTGCCTTCCCCTGAGGCTGAGAGTGTGTGATTTGCCCAAGATCACCCAGTGGGTTTCATGGCTGAGTCGGGAATTGAACCCTGGTCTCCAGAGTCGTAGTCCAACACCCAAAACACTACGCCACACTGGCACAATCTGGATTTCCAGACAGTAAATATCTAATAAACCTGCTTGTGCCCCCCATTAAAATATTGTAGCAGTAAAGAGCCTTTGTTGCATTAATAATAATAATAATAATAATAATAATAATACTTTTTATTTGTATCCCGCCCCTCTGCCAAGCAATCGGGGCGGCGCACAGCATTACAAAGTTATAAACAACAAATCAGCAAAATCAGTAACAATAATCAATTAATAACAATAATAAAATCAATTAATGCTCAAATGCTAAGAAATCAGGTTCAAGAGAGCAGGTAGGGCATTATATCAAAGGGAAAAGGCCTTCGAAGACTATAAGGAAATATTCACCTGTATGGAAAGGTAGCAAAGCACCTTCTCATATCAGCATTTTCCAGCACTTCATGCCTCTTGCTTTAGTAGTCTTTGGAATGAGAATGTATATTAAAATGTATATTGAATGTATATTTAAAATATACCATTTTAAAACTAGAGGATAGGAAGCAAAGGGCCTGCGTCAGAGGTTTTCACCCATGATCATTGTGATGTATGTTTGTGTTCCGTTTGCAGGGATGTAATAAAAAGAATAGACCAGTCAGAGTTTGAAGGATTTGAATATATAAATCCATTGTTTCTGTCAACTGAGGAGACAGTATGAGAGAACAGCATCGACGCCGCGGACAAATAAATGTGAATGAACTTTGGCATTTAATTCTAACAACAGTATATGCATGCAAGGCTGGATTCAACTGTAAGGTTTTGAGTGGAGGCAAATGATGAGAAAATTGCTGCTGAAAAATAAAAAAAGGTGATTTTGGTGAGTGTCTTCCTCTATTTTTTTAAGGAAAAAAATATGTTTGGGGCACTGACAGAGGTGGCTTCACAAAGAAATCTACAATTCGTGCCTATTTTATCAAGGACCAGTGGTTGGTCGCATCCTTGGAAGAGAGACATTTTAAACCACTTTCAAAGCTGCACATTTCTGATGGATGCAGACAGTGAAAGATCCTGAATAGTTAGTGGTGTTGAAGCTTACTTTAGATGCCTTCTTTCACAAGTGGTACCTATCTTAAATGTTTGTTTACATGCACACATAAAGGTATGTCTGTATGTAAAGAAATTAAAAGGAGTTGTGTTTTATTGGCAATTTTGACAAATTTGGGTACAGTATTGAAGTGCCTAAATGGATAAACTACATTAAAATATTCCATATTTGGAACACTTGAAAAACCCTGGTAATTATCTGGTTGTTAAAAACAAAAATAAGTATTTTACACATAAAACATGTAACTAACAGCTGCTATCTAACCTTGATTTATATATCTTCACCAAAAAACAAAAAAACTTTTACAAGAGACCGAGCTCAGCAATAATAATAATAATAATAATTCCAAATTACAATTTGTCTCTTAAAACACCTAGGAGGAATTAAGGTGGAAAGAAAAGGATCAAAATCTCATTCGAAAATTAAAAGTTGCACATGATAGATTTCTGAAAATATTTGAGCAGTGCCTACAATGTCTTGTGTTGTATACTAGATTTTTGAATAATATTTTTATCAATGCAATATTGAGAAGGAACAGTGGAAATATAATGGATCATAGCCTTAAAGTTTAAAAAAAAAATTCTAGGAAGTTCATCGACTTGCTACATTTTTTCTGATAAAGCACACCTCCTACTTTAACGAAACAACCCTATCTGCTTTGAAATATTCAGCATTTTATCACTGACTCACTCTAGAAAGAGTACGTTTTGATAAATGCAACATATTTCACAGCAGGAACTTAGTGAGAGAGAGAAAATTAGAAAATGTATAAACACTGTATTATGAATATACTATAAAATATGTCCACATTTCCTCTTTTCAAAATGGAGGGATGTTGCATCAGGTTGTCAGCAAAAGTGTCGATGCATTTGGGGACATGTCTAAAACATTTGGGAATGTCTAAAACATTTCAGCATTATTTGCCTCTTTATGGATGAGAGCAAGCGGCAGTATTTCATTTTTCGCAGGTTTCTTTGTAAAGCTCCATTACAATTGTGGGAAAGGAAATTCTGCCGAAAGGAGAAAGAAACCGTGTGCCAGGATGATCTTTACCTAATTTGGTATATAAGACGCAAGATAACTTGCAGCCATTTTCACATTAATTTTTATCGTCTAGGTTTCTCAGGGTGCAGCATTGCATTAGGTGCTGAACATGGCATCTCATTCGCATTCAAGTCCATGAGGTGCTAGGACAAGACTGCCAAATCATGGTATTGAAAAATTATTTCAAAGAACCATCAGTTATTTTATACGTCCCTCACCTCGGCCCCTGAATTAACACACATCTGTGATAATTCAAGTTTATTATTAGTCCCATCCGGAAATGTTGAAGGTTGCTGTCTGGGCTGGTTCTTCTGTTTGTTTGTTTTAAATATATATATATATATATATTGTATTTATTATTTATTATTTTTTAATATTTTTCTAACCAGCACTAAGTAATTCCGTTAGAGTACTGGGAGCCTTGAGGTTCAATTACCAAAGTCCAAAACACACTGCAGAAATAATCCAACTTGAGACCACTTCTTGGCCGACCAAATAAATACCGTAATTCGGTTTGAGACCACTTATTCTAAGACCAAATAATCCAGTTTGAGACCAGTTTGAACCGAACCCTGTAAATGCCCTGGCTCAGTGCTAGGGAATTCTGGAATTGTAGTTTGTTTGTTTTTTAAATTTAAAATACAGAGATTTCCACAATGGTTGCAGATTCACATAATGTTTAACATTGAATTTCTGAACAGCTCCCGTGCTTCTCTGATTTTGTGACCCCTTATTTTCGGAATACTAAAAGTTGTCACGGATTGTCTCTCAGAATCTTGTTCATTAGCAAATAATACAACTGTTTTAGATCTAACACGTCTAATTGAAACGAATTTATTGCCGTTTATCGGGGCACCAGAGCTGTCTTGACAAGGAAGGCTCGATGTCTCACAAAACTACAGTTCCCAGAGTTTCCTAGCATTGAGCCAGGGTAGTTAAAGCGGTCTCAAACTGGGTTATTTCTGCAGTGTGTTTTGGACCCAAGTCACCTGTCTGAAGAGAAAATCCCATTTTGTTTGTAAGTGGACTACAAAAAGGTTCAGCTAGTGGTTTCCTCCCTTTCTCCGTGATTTTATTCAGCGTACCTTGAATGTTTTCTGTTTCTTTATTTACAGCTGAGCAGCTGGCAATATGACCTACAGATACCATTTAGACAAAGGAGTTAGACAAAATATTGAGGGTTTTTTGCCCTGCATTCCTGTAATAATAGAACATTAGACTAATGAATAGTGGATATATACCCACTTGCTGAACAGGTAATAAACCAAGTCCTTGATATATTTACAATTTAAGGCATTTACAATGTTGCTGTGTTGCCAAATAAGTTGCTGGTTACAAGTCAGTTGCTCATGTGCAAGTGTATATGACTAATGTTCTGATGAAGGGGAATTTTTTTATATAAAGATCTTGTTTTATAAATTTAAAAGAAAAAAAAATATGAAGGATGTAATTAAATGTGTGGTTTAAAAGAGATCCTAATATATTGCAAATTGATCTGGCAATGATATAATTGTCTTTAGTATGTAAATGAAATGTAAATGAAGACACACTAGCTAATTTAATGACTGTACAACAGTAAATATGTTCTTGTAGTTTTGTATAATTAACTAGTTGAGATCTTTGGCCAGTTTTATTTGTGCAAAAGATGGTATACTAACCCGTGAACAGCTAAGATCATTTATATTCTTGCACATCTATTAAAGACTTTAATGGGAAAAAAAATCTGTTTCACTAAGCAAAAAGTTACCAATATGATTTGTTTCGTCTGAATATAAATATAACATTTCTACTCATGTTTACGCAGAAGAAAAATAAATTCCACATTTTTCCATGTGCCAAAAGGACTGCAGTACACTGTTTGAAAGGAACAGTAACAGAAAAACAGAGCTCATATTTTTTACCGTTATTTAATGTTTAAATACATTTTAGTGATTTATACTGGTAAAATCCTGATTTTTTTCCCCCCCTTGCTGTAAAGGTAATAAATCTGTCCTGTATCAGATGCGGAATTTAGAAGAGTTATTACTTTGTGCTACAACTCCCAGGATCCTGGCTGGGGGGATTCTGGGACTAGTAGTCTAAAACTAAGCTTCCAAAGCTCTGTCTACCTATTAGTAAGTACACTTGTACTAAATCTGCTAATGTGCTTGTGGATCTATACAGCAAATTCATTACTTTGTGTATCTTAATGAAGTGCATTTTACAAATGCAGGTCTCTGAATAAACACATGGGCATTTCAGGAGGGGAGAACATTTGACTCCATTTTTTTATTGAAAGTTTTTCATGATAATACAGTTTAAAGCACATTCTGCCTCAAGCGCTGTTTAGTTTCCAGCAAGTCAGTTACTGGGGATCTCCTTCCTCCCCCCTCCAAAAAATCCCAACAAACAGATATACTTGTTTCTTGATTTTATAGTTTGTGCTGTCAATAGTCCATAAGGAATATTCCATTAGAATAGGGAGGGAATAAGCAAGACCAAACAGCTCCAGCAGGCATAGCCAATTGTGAAGAATTCTGGTACGTAAAGGCCTGTATTAACACTGCGTTTATTACACAGTGTTGCCAAATGTGCATCCAAACAGCCATAGTATTTGCACAGATATTTGCAATATTAATCAGGATACTGTGGTCCCTTCCCATTCGCTGGGGTCAGGGGAACAGGACCCTGTGAAAGTGGAAAAACCGCAAATAACAAAACCACCATGTTTACCTGAGACAACACGTCTCTAGGAATCTCTAGATCCTCCAGTGCAACTCTGTGGTCAACATCTGCCAGACATTGACCCTAGAATTGGGCTGGAGGAGCTACAAATGCTAAGTTGAGTATTCTCTCTAGGTCCTCCAGGGCAACTTTTGGTTACAGTTGACCATAGAGTTGCACTGGAGGACCTAGATACTCCTAGAGAGAACATATTAATACAACCCATGAATAACCAAATCCGCCAAAGTCAAATCCGTAAATGTGGAGGGCCAACTGTATACACTAATGAATGGGGAATTACCATCACAACAAATTTTTAAATAGCACAATAACTTCTTCATTTTAAGATTTGTTGTTATGCGGTTTCCTGTGGCTGCAAATTTCTTTTTCGCAGTTCTCATTGTTTTCCATAGCGTTGTCCATTCTCAGAGGTTTGTTC
This sequence comes from Phrynosoma blainvillii, assembly GCA_026167975.1. Lineage (NCBI taxonomy): Eukaryota > Metazoa > Chordata > Lepidosauria > Squamata > Phrynosomatidae > Phrynosoma > Phrynosoma blainvillii. The sequence goes on from JANUYF010000015.1 coordinate 1,418,405, forward strand.
TTCGTTACCACACAACATCATCTGCGCTTTCCGATAAACATTTGGTAAGATGACTATCGATATCCAGTCCTGACCATCTGCAAGTTAGAGAAGTAGTGAAATCATCAGCGCTGCAGGTTAAAAATCAGTGTGCACACACATGCATTTTTAAACTTTCATAAGCATGCCAAAGTCTCCATTGGCTTAAAAAGAGAAAAGAAAAATCCACCTGAGTGGCTCTCTACCTAATTGTAAGTTTCAAAGTTAAAAGACGCACAGGAGGGAAATCATGACTTTGTGAATATAATGTTGGATACAAAATGGTGATGAGTGAAATAGTTTTTGAATCCTGTTCCTAAAATTTTTTATTGCAGCATATATAAGTTGTATTGCATTTAAATCTGGCAAGTGTCTGATTGTTCAGTAGGAAAGTTTACGTAGGTCTGAGACTTCCCATGCACTATGGAGGCAGGGTTAGGCAAAGTTATGTCTGAGCTTGCCACCTTTCCAAGAGAGGAGCTTCCCAAAGCATATCTGCTTTGAGGCAAGAGGGCTTTCCCCCCCTTCTGCTACCAAATTTACACAGAAGTGTTTATCTGATCCTCAACAAGGGAAGCTTCTGTGAATGCATGCCCCATGGAAAAAAATAACGAATCTAGTTACAAAGATCTTGTCGCACCTTTGAGACTAACTGAAAGAAAGAAGTTGGCAGTATGAGCTTTCACAGACTTGTAGATTTTGTTGACCAAGTACATCTGAGGAAGTAGACTTAATTCTACAAAAGCCCATGCTGCCAACTTCTTTCTTTCAGTTAGTCTCAAAAGGTGCTACAAGAGCTCTCTATGTATTAAAACTTCATATGCATATGGTCTATATCCATATGCTCTGCGGAAGTAGACTTAAGTCTAGGAAAGCTCATGCTGCCAACTTCTTTCTCTCAGTTAGTCTCAAAAGTGCGACAAGATCTTTCTACATACTGATTCTACAGACTAACACAATTATATCATTGAATTCCAGTTACAAAAAGAGTACAGCACACACAAGCATGGCAGACAGAAAGCATCCTCTCTTGGCTAAAGAACTGTCTCAGGTTACCAAAGCTGGACTGGGGTGGAAGTGACGGTTAAATCCGTTTGCACAGACAGGGAAAGGATCAGATCCCACAACAAGATGCAAAAGGTATATGCAAACTTTGTAAGGAAAGTCCGCCTATACTTCAGGAGTATATTTTGTCTAGCAATAGCCAAGCCAGGACCAGCATCATCATCCAAGGAAGAGGCCTGCTGCATTTTCGTTGTTGCTGTGTGTCTTAAAGTTGTTTCCGACTTATGGCGACTCTAAGGCAAATCTATCATGGGGTTTTCATGGCAAGTTTCTTCACAGCAGGTTTGCCATTGTCTTCCCCTGAGGCTGAGAGCATGAGATTCACCCAAGGTCACCCAGTGGGTTTCATGGCCTAGCTGGGAATCGAACCCGGGTCTCGAGATTTGTAATCCAACACTCAAAGCACTATACCACCTTGGGCAAGTCACATACTCTCAGCCTCAAGGGAAGGCAATGGCAGACCTCTAGACAAAGGTCACCCAGTGGGTTTCATGGCTGAGCAGAGAATCGAACTCCGGTGTTCACAGACGTAGTCCAACGCTCAAACCGAGATTGCCACCTTTCCAAGAGAGGAGCCTTCATCACGCTGGCTCTCTAATTCCCAACACCTTTTTGCGTTGCCTTCATGAAGAGGAATCCCCCATTTACTGTTCACTCCGATGCACAAATGCTACCTTGAACTCACTACCTGCAACATGTTTTTTTGTACAGCGACTGTCTTGGCCTCATTTCTTTGTATTGGATACAGACTGTGCATAGCCATGCAACCCATGTGTTTATGGATTTAATAATAAACTGAAATATGAATTCGAGCAATATAGTAGTTTCTACTTACGTTCCAGGAAAGCACATCTGACACAGAGGACACTTTTCAAGAGTGGGAATGTCCTTACTGCGATTCTCTTCTGTTTTTCTCTGGCCGCTGAAACTAGCAGAATGATGGTCCCGCAAAGGTGATGTTGAGGTAGCCTCATTACCTTGTCCAAGAGCATCCTTATTTGATGGGTTTTCCCTTCCATTTTCTCTTTTGCTTTCCACTCCATCCTGGAGAGAACATCTTTTCCACCGTTGTTCACACTCTTTTAGATGACTCTGTGCAAATGAAGAATGTCCTGGTGAATTTTGACGGGGAACGTGCTGACATGTCTCAAACCCCTCGCCACGATCCAGCTGAGTGGAAGATTTTATGCTGAAATTCATTTTTGAAACTTCAGAGGTATGCTCGCTTGCTGTGCTGGACTTTTGTTCAGGGGCAGAAGAAATTACTTTGGGTCTCTCACCTTCATATTTTGCGCTTTCTATTAAACCGGCAGTCTCCTTTTCAGAGTTCTGATGCCTTCTCGAATGATTTCCTTTGGTACCTTCTCTTTGGTAAAGTGGGAACGGAAACCACTGAAACTCTTTCGTTCCAGCGTTAAACGCTTCTGGTTTTGCCTGAGGGCTTGCAGTCTGAGAGCTCTGTAACACAGAAAAGTTCAAGCGTTAAGCAGTCTAAAAATTCTTTCAGCATTTAATACAGAAAAACCAATATACTATTGTGACTCAAATGCTGGATCTGAATGTGAGAACTACAGTGGGCCCGTGGTATCCACTGGGGTTTGATTCCAGGGTCCCCCGTGGATACCAAAATCGGTGGATATTCAAGTCCCATTAAATACAATAGCATAGTAAAATGGTGTCCCTTATATAATTTTTTCTTTTCTTTTTGGAGATATGTTATACGGGTTGTATTGTAAGCCGCTTGGATTGTCTGGCAATAAGCGGGATACAAATAAACTTTATTATTATTATTATTATTATTATTATTAAAATGGCAAAATCAAGGTTTGTTTTGGGGATTTTTATTTTATTTTGTTGAATATTTTCTAGCTATGGATGCTTGAATCTGTGGATTAAAAAATCCATGGATACAGAGGGACGACTGTACATCTTGAAATAGTTCAATAAATATGGGGCTCAATGAGCAGCTTTGAATAAGAACCTATTCTCCAGGGGGTTATCACTACTAGAAAGTACAACCTCTTCATTGCCTGGCATGGTTCTTTAACAAGAACACTTAAGGGCCTTTGCAGACTGCCAGAAATAGTGCAAATTGAGTCCACTTTAACTGCCCTGGCTCAGTGCTAAGGAATCATGGGAACTGTAGTTTATTGTGGCCCCAGAGCTCTCTGACAGAGAAGGCTCAATGTCTCAGAAAAAAATACAATTCCCACGATTCCCTTCGTTCGGAACCGGGACATTTATTATATGCGGAAGCCTCCTCCTCCTCTTATATTTCTGTTTCTTGGCAAAAGCTACCAAGACTATACCGCTGGAAAGAGAACGCCTCTCCAAATTCACAAACCGTGACCTTCGTAGGCATGCCTCTTAAAAGAGGCCACACGAAATGCAGCGGGGAAAGCCGAAGCAGCCTTTTCGAAATACCTTTGGAAGAAACGGCGGCAGGTGGACGGCTTCGTCGAAGCTTGAAAGATCCAGATGTGGTTCCAGAGCCCTGAGCAGCGTCCTCCATGCGCCTTCGGCGTTGCTTGAGCCTTCCTCGCCAAACCAGGAAGAGATGTTGGCACACGTTCTATAAAACAAACAAACAGTTTAGAGTAAGATATCATGGCCATACGGCAAAGCACAATCGTATTTTGCCCGTTTCGGTGGGCCCCATAAAGGGATCGCCGCCTGGTGGATTTTGGACACTGTTATACTTTGCTCTAGACCTGTGGTTCCCAAACTTTGGTCCTCCAGATGTTTTGGACTTCAACTCCCAGAAGCCCCAGGCAGATTGGCCAACAGGAATTCAGGAATAGTAATGGGACTAAGTGTGAATGGTTTATCAGCATCTCACCCCTTGCAATGGTTAATAATAATAATAATAATAATAATAATAATAATAATAATAATAACAACAACAACAACAGGACCGTGAGTGAATGGTTTATCAGCATCTCACCCCTTGCAATGGTAAATAATAATAATAATAGGAGTATGTGTGAATTGTTTCTCAGTATCTCATCCCTTGCAATAGTTTAATAATAATAATAATAATAATAATAATAATAATAACAACAACAACAGGACTATATGTGAATGATTTATTAGCATCCCATCCCTTGTAATGGTTAATAATAATAATAATAATAGTAGTAGTAGTAATAATAATAATAATAATAATAGGACTATGTGTGAATGGTTTATCAGTATCTCATCCTTTGCAATTAATAATAATAATAATAATGGGACTATGTGTGAATTATTTCTCAGTATCTCATCTCTTGCAATAGTAAATAATAAGAAGAATAAGAAGAATAAGACTATGTGAATGATGTATCAGTACCTCATCCCTTGCAATAGTAAATAATAATGATGATGATGATGATGATAATTGGTTATGTGTGAATGATTTATCAGCATCCCATCCCTTGTAATGGTAAATAATAATAATAATAATACAATGTGTGAATGATTTCTCAGTATCTCATCCCTTGCAATAGTTTAATAATAATAATAATAATAGGACTATATGTGAATGATTTATTAGCATCCCATCCCTTGTAATGGTTAATAATAATAATAACAATAGTAGTAGTAGTAGCAGTAATAATAATAGGACTATGTGTGAATAGTTTATCAGTATCTCATCCTTTGCAATTAATAATAATAATAATAATAATAATAATGGGACTATGTGTGAATTATTTCTCAGTATCTCATCTCTTGCAATAGTAAATAATAATAATGATGATAATAATAATATAATAATAATAATGGGACTATGTGTGAATGGTTTATCAGTATCTTATCCCTTGCAATAGTAAATAATAAGAATAATAAGAATAATAAGACTATGTGAATGATTTATCAGTATCTCATCCCTTGCAATAGTAAATGATGATGATGATGATAACTGGACTATGTGGGAATGATTTATCAGCATCCCATCCCTTGTAATGGTAAATAATAATAATAATAATAATAATAATAATAATAATAATGGAACTATGTGTGAATGGTTTATCAGTATCTCATCCCTTGCATAGCAAATAACAATAAGAATAAGAATAATAAGACTATGTGAATGCTGTATCAGTATCTCATCCCTTGCAATAGTAAATGATGATGATAATAATAATAATAATTGGACTATGTGTGAATGATTTATCAGCATCCCATCCCTTGTATTGGTAAATAATAATAATAATAATAATAATAATAATAATAATAATAATACAATGTGTGAATGATTTCTCAGTATCTCATCCCTTGCAATAGTAAAGAATCATCATCATCATCATCATCATGGGATTATGTGTGAATGATTTATCAGCGTCTCGTCCCTTGCAATAGTAAATAATAATAACCACAGCCACAAAAACGCACCGGGCTCCTTCCCTGGCTTCTCCTCCTCCTTCTTCTTCCAGGGCCCTCTTTCTCCGGAGGCTGAGCTTCCCTCTTCCTCCTCCTCCTCCTCCGCTTCTTTCCCTCTGCATTATTGCGAGGAAGGCCTCGGGGCCTAGTTCCAGGAAGAAGGAGGGCCAGAGCCCCCCGCTTTCCTGGCTCTGCGGCCCGCCTTCAGCGGAGGGACTCCCGGGTTGAACCGCAAAGCGAGGCCCCGGTTCCTCGCGGCCTTCCCTTCCTTCCTTCGCCTTTTTCTCTCTGTGTCTCTCCGCCCCTCAGGCCCCGAAGGAGGGGACAAAATGGCGGGGCCTAACAATCCTCCCGCTCTTGACAAGAAAACCAACCAAGCAAGCCGTCCATGTTGTTGGCTGCCTTCAAGTCGTTTCCGACTTATGGCGACCCTGAGGCCATGGACCTTTCCTGGGGTTGATCTTGGCAAGGTTTCTTCACACAACGGTTTGGACACTCCCCCCCCCTTGCCCATCCCCTGAGGCTGAGAGAGTGTGACTCGCCCAAGGCCACCCTCGGTTTCCAGGGCAGAGGCAGGATTCGAACCCTGGTCTCTAGAGTCCCCCCCCCCCAAAAAAAACCCAAATTATATTTCAGCCCTATTACTATTGTTATTGTTATTAAGCATTGCAAAGATTATTTGTTTGTTTGTTTGTTTATTTATTTACTGTTGAAAGGCATGAGACACTAATAAATCATTCACACATGATCCCATTATTATTATTTAGCATTGCAAGGGTTATTATTATTATTATTTAGCATTGCAAGGATAATTATGATTATTATGATTATTAATCGTTGCAAGGATTATCACTATTATTATTATGATGTACCATTGCAAGGGATTATTATTATTTTTATATACCATTGCAAGGATTATTATTATTGCTATTATTTACCATTACAAGGATTATTATTATTAATATTATTATTATGTACCATTGCAAGGATTATTATGATTATTATGATTATTAACCGTTGCAAGGATTATTATCACTATTGTTATTATTATTATTATGCACCATTGTAAGGGATTATTGTTATTATTATTATTACATACCATTGCAAGGATTATTATTATTGTTATTATTATTTACCATTACAAGGATTATTATTATTTATCATTGCAAGGATGATGATGATGTACCATTGCAAGGGATTATTATTATTATTATTAACCATTACAAGGATGATTATTATTTATGATTATAATTTACCATTGCAAGGGATAGGATGGAGATAAATAATGCACACATTGTATTATTATTATTATTATTATTATTATTTACTATTGCAAAGGATGGGATTCTGATAAATCATTCACACATAGACTTATTATTATTATTATGACAAGACACTGGTAATTCATTCACACCTGGGCTGTGTCCGCACTGCAGAAATAATCCAGTTTGACGCCGCCTTAACTGCCTGCCTCAGTGCTATGGAATTCTGGGAATTGTAGTTTGTTGCAGCACTAGAGCTCTCTGACAGGAAAGGCTCAAATGGATTGAATATTATGACTTGACACACTTTAGTCACTTACGGTTTAAATTTGGATTTAGACGATAGTCTGCCTTCTGTAGATATAATGCCGTTTGATGCCCTTTTTAACAGCCATGGATAAATGCTATGGAATTCTGGGAATTGTCCTTTTGTGAGACATTTAGCCTTCTCTCCCAGAGAACTTTGTGTTGCAACAGTAACGACTGGGCAGAGAAAAAGCAAAAATGACTATAAATAATCTTCTTTACCTGTTTCTCTTGGAAAGTAACAAACACTATGTCTGGCAAAAGTATCCAAAGCAAATGGGGACAAAAGATACCAAATAAACAAGAGCCGCAATGGAAGCAAAACCATACAAAATAGCAAAACATGCCAAGCAATAGCAACTAAGTTGAAGCAAGGTAAGACAGAATGGAAAGATGGAGTCAATGAAAATGAAAATGAATGCAAATGAAAAGAAGAAAAAAGGGCTAAGGGTGAGAGTCACAAAAGAAAGGCTAAACTTAGAAAAAGCTCAGCACTTAAGATATAATATATACGGCTGAAAAGCCGTTTCCATCTCAACAGCTCACTGTAAACCCTATAGTGACCAAAGCTCTAGATCTCGTCCGTATCGTATTTCATAGAATCAGAATCATAGAGTTGGGAGAGACCCCCAAGGGTCATCTAGTCCAACCCCCGTCTGCCATGCAGGAACTCCCAATCAAAGCATCCTTGACAGATGGCCATCCAGCCTCTGCTTAAAGACCCCCAAAGAAGGAGACTCCACCACTCTCCATTGAGGGAGTGTCTTGCACTCTAGAATATCCCTTACTGTCAGGAGGTTCCTCCTAATGTTGAGGCGAAATCTCTTTTCCTGGAGTTTGCATCCATTGTTCCGGGTCCTAGTCTCTGGAGCAGCAGAAAACAAGCTTACTCCCTCCTCAATACAACATCCCTTCAAATATTTAAACAGGGCTCTCATATCACCTCTTAACCGTCTCTTCTCCAGGCTAAACATACCCAGTTCCCTAAGTCTCTCCTCACAGGGCTTCGTGGTTTACAGACCCTTCACCATTTTGGTTGCCCTCATCTAGAAATGTAGTAGAAAGTAGCCCATACCATTGGAAGGAGAAGATGGAGAAGCTGCCTCCTCTCTCCAAAGGCAAGCCCAAGACTTGGTGATTTCCAGACCTTCCACCATCTTGGTCGCCCTCATAGAATCGTAGAGTTGGGAGAGACCCTAAGGGCCATCCAGTCCAACCCCATTCTGCCATGCAGGAACTCCCAATCAAGGCATCCCTGACAGATGGCCATCCAGCCTCTGCTTAAAGACCTCCAAAGAAGGAGACTCCATCATCCTCCGAGGGAAAGTGTTCCACTGTTGAACAGCTCTCACTGTCAGGAAGTTCTTCCTAATGTTGAGCTGGAATCTCTTTTCCTGGAGCTTGCATCCATTGCTCTGGGTTCTAATCTCTGGAGCAGCAGAAGAGAAGCTTGCTCCCTCCTCAATATGACACCCCTTCAAATCCTTAAACAGGGCCATCATATCACCATTGGAAGGAGAAGATGGAGAAGCTGCCTCCTCTCTCCAAAGGCAAGCCCAGGACTTGATGGTTTCTAGACCTTCCACCATTTTGGTCACTCTCTTTGGTCACTCCAACTTCTCAACATCCTTCTTGAATTGTGGTGCCACACATCATCATCATCATCATCATCATCACCTTATATCCCACCTTTCTCCTGATTTAGGGACTCAAGGTGGCTAACAATTTTTTTTTTCCAGTGTTGTCTTTAAAACTTTAGTGTTTTCTTCATTCCTCAGAATCGACTATTTATTGAAAGTCGTCGTTGGGTTTCTCTGGACCGCTGTGCAAAGGGATATTTACCTTTGAGATGAAATTAAAGAAAGACTGTTTTTAGCAGAAGATGCACAAAGCGCCCGTAAATCGACTATTGCTTGTGTGTGAACAGAAATGCAAAAGGGTGAGAAGTTCAATTTGAATTATGGCCTTTGCGGAACAAAGGAAAGATGTTGCCAAAAGCCAAGTTATTATATATTGCCTTTTTGGCAACATGCTGCAAAAGAATGGTTCTGCATCAGAGGAATCGGTCTGTGGTCCCAAAAGTTGAAATAAATTTAAGATACCCGATTATCTCTGTGTTGCAAAATATCTGCATGTTCTTATCAGGCAAGTGAATATTTATTTTCCTGGTCTTATTCTCTGGAGCAGCAGAAAGAAAAGCTTGCTCCGTCCTTCAAGGAAAGATTTCTACAGATTTGTTGTCGTTGAATGCCTTCAAGTTGTTTCAACGTATGGCGACCCCCATCATGGGGTTTTTCTTGGCAAGTGTCTTCAGAAGGGAAGGATTGCCACTCCGAGGCTGAGAGTCTGTGACTTACCCAAGGTCACCCAGTGGATTTCTATGGCCGTGCGGAGATTCGAACCCTGATCTCCAGAGTCAGAGTCCAACGCTGAAACCCGTACGCCACCCTGGCTCTCATTCATGTCCTTCCTCTGACCACTTTCCCAATAAATATCTAAAGAAGGGACCAAAACAGCTTTGAAAATGCAAGAGAGAAGTAGAATCATTTTTAAGAACACGAAGGAAATGTCAAGGTTAAGTCATTAGGAACTGAAATCCGAAGCGGTGATGAAACTCCACAGAAAATAACATGTTTGGAGGTTTGGTGGTTGTTTTTTTAACTTGATAAAAAGGTACGATTAATTGAAGGCGTCTTCGAGTTTCATTAATTCAAGGTTCATTAGAGGTTTATTAAAATCTGGTTAGAGGCTTATTAGGGTTTCATTAATTAAAGGTTTTAATTAAAATCTGGTGCTGAGAAAAATCTAGTGCTGAGAATGGGAAGGGAATGCTTCGCTAGAAATAGCCAAGTTTTCAGCATACGTAAAAGAGACGGGTCTAAAACCATTACTAAAGAAGCCCTCCTTGAATCCGAATTTATTGCATACATTCCCAGTTTCCAAGGATCCATTTCTTATGGACGGCCATCTGTCGGGATGCCTTAGTTGGGAGTTCCTGCATGGCAGAATGGGGTTGGACTGGATGGCCCTTGGGGTCTCTTCCAACTCTAGGATTCTATGATTCTGTGATTTAACAAAGGAGTGGAGCATGTGATGTCCTCTTAGCTAAATCCAATCTCAGCCTTCAGGTAGAATCTGGGTTGAATCCATTCACACCACGAAAATAAACCTGGTTTAATCCTTGGTGTTCCCATGTGTCCCAATGGGGGCTAAGATATATTCTTTCCTCCAAGGCTCACACTTCCTTCCACTTATGGCTAATCCTGCTTTTCATATTCTAAATAAAAAGGTTTGGTCTTTTTTCTGTCTGACCTCCCCGCCAATGCCAAGCTTGGCCAAAACTGTTCGTATCGCTCAAGCAGAGGAATGATTTTCTTCCCCAAATCCTTTGGTGCATTCCATTATCCATATTTCTTTGCAATATGATCCGCTTCCTTTCCCGACGGAGATTGGACATCTGGCATTCCTCGCTCCACATATGGTCGACTCCTTTCTTGGAAAAAAGGCTTCCGCATGGTTTTGCCTGCAATTCCGGTGCTCCCTTTCTTGGGGACTGGAATCTTTCTTGAGCATTTCCGATCTGGGGGGGGGGTCATTGTTTTGTTTCCCAAATTTACAGATTTATGCTAGAATTTTACTGGAATTTTACTTGTTGTAAGCCGCCCCGATTGTGCTGCAGAGGGACGGGATAGAAATAAATATGATGGTGGTGGTGGTGATGATGATGATGATGATTGAATCTGAATGGATTCTCTCTCTGTCTCCAGTTGGAACCTGCTCCATTGGCGTGCCATTTTGTTCCTGGTGCTTTTATTTTCCCAAGAGCCTTTTCGAATGCTCTGGACGTTTTTCGTTTTCCGAAATTGTGAGATCATCTTATGATCGGTTCATCCACTGATGATGATGATGATGATGATGATGGAATCTGAATCGATTCTCTCTTTCTTTCTCTGCAGGTGAAACCTGCTCCATTGGCGTGCCATTTTATTCCTGGTGCTTTTATTTCCCGAAGAACCATTTCGAATGCTCTGGACGTTTTTCGTTTTCCGAAATTGTGAGATCATCTTATGATCGGTTCATCCACTGATGATGATGATGATGATGATGATGATGATTGAATCTGAATGGATTCTCTCTTTGTCTCCAGTTGGAACCTGTTCCTGGTGCTTTTATTTCCCGAAGAACCATTTCGAATGCTCTGGACGTTTTTCGTTTTCGGAAATTGTGGGATCATCTTATGATCGGTTCATCCACTGATGATGATGATGATGATGATGATGATGATGATGATGGAATCTGAATGGATTCTCTCTTTCTTTCTGTCCAATTGGAACCTGCTCCATTGGCGTGCCATTTTGTTCCTGGTGCTTTTATTTTCCGAAGAGCCTTTTCGAATGCTCTGGGCGTTTTTCGTTTTCCGAAATTGTGAGATCACCTTATGATCGGTTCATTCCGCTCCTTCCTCGGTGTTGACAAAGTCCCATAGCGCTATCGTTTTCTTGTTCCCTAAAACAAGTTGCTTTCGGGACTCTGGACCTGTTCTGCCTGCTTTTGCTTCTTGTCGGTTGTTAACTTGCTTTGAGATGTTTTACAGATTTACAGATTTATGCTAGAAATCTGAATGGATTCTCTCTCCAATTGAAACTTTGCTCCATTGGCGTGCCATTTTGTTCCTGGTGCTTTTATTTTCCAAAGAGCCTTTTCGAATGCTCTGGACGTTTTTCGTTTTCCGACATTGTTTGATCATCTTTATGACCGGTTCATTCCACTCCTCCCTCGGTGTTTCCATAGTCCCAGAGCGCTATCGTTTTCTTAGGGCCTTTGCAGACTGCCAGAAATAGTGCAAATTGAGTCCACTTTAACTGTCTTGACTCAGTGCTAGGGAATCATGGGAAGTGTATTTTATTGTGGCCCCAGAGCTCTCTGACAGAGAAGGCTCAATGTCTCAGAAAAAAAACAATTCCCATGATTCCCTAGCACTAACCCTAACCCTAAAAGTGGACTCAATTTGCACTATTTCTGGCAGTCTGCAAAGGCCCTGAGTCCCTAAACAAGTTGCTTTCAGGACTCTATAACAACTTTAATAATAATTGTTTTATTTTTGTATCCTGCCTTTTGCCTTTAGGCAATCGAGGCGGCTCACAAAAGTTACGTATAAAACACACAAATCTATAGCAACAACAATAACGTAAAAGCAATTTACCCCCCTTAAAATGACATATAGTAATATTGTTGTTGTCGACGGCCCTGAGAAGTTTGTCATCCGTTCAAGCTTTTATTGGATTATTTTATCAGACGTCGTCCTTTCCAACAGATCTTTATAAACTAGCTGTATTGGTTCCCGTTTCTCGGAGGATAGACTTGAACGCGTCAAGCGCAGGCACTTGAAGCCGATGGCCCCAAAAGGTGTTGCAATTGTAAATACAATATAAATTGTAAATTTATAGGGCCCTCGAAGGGAGCCGAGAAGTGGGCTGCGATATTGAGAGTGGCAAGGACCCTTGAGCGGGATTTACCAATTAATCCAAAGTATAGATCTCCGTCCGCACACGCCGTTCATGAGGAAAACCCTCGCAGTCTTCCATTTTGGATTATCCCATTGATAAAATATGTTAGCAAATCGTCTTTGATGCCGTTCTGGAATATCTGGGTCGAATGAAGCCGGCAGAGAGACCGCAAAGACCCACCAACCTTGAGATATTTACTCCATTATTTGAGTTCCAAAAGTAGTTAGCCTTGCAGCCCAAAAGAGGAGACGATAACCAGACGGCGAAGGCTCTTCCTCCCAGATTTTCCTTCCTCTTTTCTCCATTCGACAGAGATAAATTGATAATTGGGAAGGCACCAATAACTCGGGTTTCAAAATTCGTTCCATTTCGGAACAAGAAGTGTCTGCTCCTTGCTTGGCATCGATGGTCACATTCAGCAGCCAGGCTGATCGGAGTGCATTTTGTATCATAGAATCCTAGAGACCCCCAAAGGCTATCCAGTCCAACCCCCTTCTGCCATGCAGGAACTCAAAATCAAAGCAACCCTAACAGATGGCCATCCAGCCTCTGTTTCAAGACCCCCAAAGAAGGAGACTCCACCACTCCTTATATTTAAAGGGGATTGCTAGTAAAGAAAAGATTAAGAACCACTGCCTTACGCTGCTCTGCCATATTAAATTTATATTATTATACATTTTAGGATCTGCCACAACAAATGATACTTAAAGGACCCTGGTAAAGAAAAGGTTAAGAACCATTGCCTTAGACTGCTCTGCCATATTACATTATTATTATTATTATTATTATTATTATAAAAAAATTAGGGTTTAAAATCTTGAGTTAAGTCTTGGGGATCTGCCGCAACAAGATACTTAAAGGAAGTCCCTGGTAAAGAAAAGGTTAAGAATCATTGCCTTAGACTGCTCTGCCATGTTACATTATTATTATTATTATTATTATTATTATTAAAAATAATAATAGTGTATTAAGATCCAGAGATCTGAAAGGCCGGTGTGAAATGGCCATTGTGTGCAATCACTATATTTTGGATGGAAACCGAGCAAATCCATCCAGATGCTATTTTTTTTAAAATCGTACCTGCTTTATAAGACTTTAATAAAGTGATTTATTCTGTTTCCATGTTTTAAATGGTAAGGAAAAATAATAATAGTATGTGAAATGCTGGTGGGCTGATGCATTTTGGGGAATCAATGTTCCCAAATCCACAATTTGAGCTCTGCACCAGTAGAGGGCCAACTTTCCTATGCTTAAAATGGACATTTTGCTTTGAAAATAGCTGAGCATTTAGTTTTTAAAACAGATGATTTTGTCTACGTACGTTTCACTGATTTTTTTTCCCTCTCTTTAAAAAATCCTCTGTCTTTAACAATATTTTATTAGCTCAAAGAGTGGTCTAAAACAGTCATTAGTGCAAAAACTAAAACCAATCAATCGATCGATCAATAAATAGACAAAAAAATAGAGGTGGGAAAAGAAATTACCCACACCTTAAATGCATCAAAAAAGTAAGGCCAAAAATAAATATTTGATGCACACAAAATGTTAGGGTTTAGGGTTTGAAATCTTGAATGGTTTGAAATCTTGATTTGAAATTTTAAAATCAATTTTTTTAAAATTAGAAATCTTAGAAAAATTTAAAATCTTGATTTCAAATTTTAATTTTTTTAAAAAATAGAAATTTTAGGAAATTTTAAAATCTTGATTTAAATTTTAAACCTGGAAGGGTTTTAAATGTCTAAATCTTTAGAGTTTTAAATCTTGCATGAAGTCTTGGGGTCTTCTGCAGAGTGTTAGGGTTTAGTGTTTTAAATCTTGAATGGTTTGAAATCTTGATTTCAAATATTAAAATTATTTTTTTTAAAAATAGAAATTTTAGGAAATTTTAAAATTTTGATTTAAATTTTAAACCTGGGTTTTAAATTTCTAAATCTTTAGGGTTTTAAATCTTGCATGAAGTCTTGGGGTCTTCTGCAGAGTGTTGGGGTTTAGTGTTTTAAATCTTGAATGGTTTGAGATCTTGATTTCAAATTTTAAAATCATTTTTTTTTTAAAATTAGACATTTTAGAAATGTTTAAAATCTTGATTTAAATTTTAAACCGGGAAGGGTTTTAAATGTCTAAATCTTTAGGGTTTTAAGTCTTGCATGAAGTCTTGAGAGGTCTGCTGCAGCAAAAGATATTTTGTTGCCTAAAGAGTTGACTAAAATAAGCTTTTGTGTTTATACAAATGTGTGACACATTTCTACAAGTTTGTAACATATTTCTAAGGGTTATTTTTTGAAGGATACACACAACTTGATGGGTCGATGGGCCCTAAACACCTTAAAGGCCCCAGATCTCTCTGATCTTGGGAGCTAAGCAGGGTCAACTCTGGATGGGACTTGGATGGGAAACAACAACAGTCGGTCCTTCACATTTGCGGCTTTGACTTTTGTGGCTTTGAATTATTTGCGGACTTGATATTTTAGCATGTCATTTGTTTTAATTATTGTAGTCATTTTCAAGAAAACACTTGAAGCCACTGAAACAAATGTTCAATGGAAATTTAGCACAAATGTTAAATCGAAATTCAATAGAAAAAGTGGAGCTAGAATGGAAAGCTTTGATAGCTTTATGTAAGGAAAAAAATGGAAATAGGAGAAAAATTGATTTATGACTGGAGAGGGGCAAATAGATCATTATGTAAGTTTCAAGGGAAAAAAATAAATATTTTCATATATTTGCGTCTTAGGTTAAAATTAGGTTATGGCATTGCGGTCTGGTTGAATAGGGATTAATGGAATGGAGCATCAAAGGATATAAATAGGATTATAGAAGTACAAAAAGATCACATTTTCTTTATCATGGCAAAAATCGAACAAAATAATGCATTTTGGAGAATTTCATTGAATTTTTAATTTCAGAATATTAACAAGGGACAATGATATATGAATATATATATATATATATATATATACACACACACACACACACTGATACATAGCATTATGTAATTGATATTGTTTACATAATTGTTATTGTTTTTCTATATATGACTTTCATTTTTTTTAAAATAAAAGTTTTAAAAAAATTATTGTAGTAATTTAATTCTGTTTTAATGTGCTATTTTTGTATGTTTTTAATTGTCTTTTTAAAATGTTGTATAGCCGCTCTGAGTCCCAGTCCTGGGAGACGGACAGGCTAATAATAATAATAATAATAATAATAATATGTTTTCTCTAAGTCTTCCAGTGTAACTCTGCTGGAAATTGACCATAGAGTTGCTTTGGAGGACCTAGAGATGACTAGAGAATAAATAAAAATAAATACAATACCATAAATGTAATAAATACAATAAATATAATATATGATAAATATACAATATACACTATATAGTACAATAATACAATAAAAATAAGTACAATACAATAATTACAATACAATACAATGAATACAATATAATAAATATAATATACAATAAATATACAATATGCAATAAAATATGCAATAAAATAAATACAATGAATACAATATAATAATTATATACAATAAATATATTAGATGCAGTTCAATAATGCAATAAAAATAAATACGATGAATAAAATATAATAAACATAACATACAAAAATATACAAGATACAGTAAAATAATGCAATAAAATAAATACAATAAATACAATGTAATGTAATATACAATAAATATACAAGATACAGTGCAATAATGCAATAAAAATAAATACCATGTAATAAATATAGTATACAATAAATACACAAGATACAATGTAATAATGCAATAAAATAAATACAATGAATAAAATATAATATCGTATACAATAAATATACAAGATACAGTACAATAATGCAATAAGAATAAATACAGTGAATAAAATATAATGCATATAATACACAATAAATATACAAGATACAATGTAACAATGCAATAAAATAAATACAATGTAATAAATGTAATATACAATAGTTATACAAGATACAATACAGTAATGCAATAAGAATAATACAATGAATAAAATATAATGCATATAGTATAGAATAAATATACAAGATACAATGTAACAATGAAATAAGAATAAATACAATGTAATAAATGTAATATACAATAAATATACAAGATACAATACAGTAATGCAATAAGAATAAATACAGTGAATCAAATATAATGCATATAATATACAATAAATATACAAGATACAATGTAACAATGCAATAAGAATAAATACAATGAATCAAATATAATGCATATAATATACAATAAATATACAAGATTCAATGTAACAATGCAATAAGAATAAATACAATGTAATAAATTTAATATACAATAGATATACAAGATACAATACAGTAATGCAACAAGAATAAATACAATGAATCAAATATAATGCATATAATATACAATAAATATACAAGATACAATGTAACAATGAAATAAGAATAAATACAATGAATCAAATATAATGCATATAATATACAATAAATATACAAGATACAATGTAACCATGCAATAAGAATAAATACAATGTAATAAATGTAATATACAATAGATATACAAGATACAGTGCAATAATGCAATAAGAATACAATGAATCAAATATAAGGCATATAGTATACAATAAATATACAAGATAGAATGTAACAATGCAATAAGAAAAAATACAATGAATCAAATATAATAAATATAATATAGAATAAGTATAATACAAGAAGGATGTGGAGGGAGCACTGAAATAATAAGAAGAAGGAAAAGAAAAGGAAAAGGAAAAGGAAGAGGGAAAGGAAAAGGAAAAGGAAGAGGAAGAGGGAAAGGAAAAGGAAAAGGAAGAGGAAAAGGAAGAGGGAAAGGGAAAAGGGAAAAGGAGGAAAAGAGCCAAGCAACAAAACTCTCCCAGAGTCGCCCTCCCGCTTCTTTTTCTCCCTCAGCTGGAGGCTGTGAACCAAAAGCTTTAATCAGCTCCTGAGTCCAAGGCTGCTGCTGCTGCTGCTGCTCTAGTCTTCCGCCTCTCTGTGTGTATGTGTGTGTGTGCCGCGCCCGGCCGCGCTTCGTGCCTCTGGCTTGGCTTTTGCAGAGGGGCTGGAAGGGAGGAAAGAGAAAGGAGGAGGAGAGGAGGAGGAGGAAGAGGAGGAGGAGGAGGAGGAGGAGGGCCAGGGGGAGGCTGCCCCTGTTCCTGGAAGAGCCCAGCCTGGGGAGTTGGAGCACATTCTTGGCTGGGCTTCAAGAGCTGAGGCAGACACCAACAAACAGAGAAGAGGAGGAGGAGGAGGAAGAAGGGAAGGAGGAAGGAGGAAAGGAGGAGGAGCAGAGGAGCAGCATTAGCTCAGCCCTCAGCCAGCCCTCAGTCTGGCTGGAGGACCGAGGAGGAGAGAGCACTGAGCAGAAAGGCAAGGGAGAGAAAGAAGGAAAGAAAGGAAGGAAGGAAGGAAGGAAGGAAGCAGCCCTCCAAAAGGAGAGAGAGAAAGAAAGAAAGAAGGGGAAAGAGAGGGAAGGAGGGAGGAAGAGAGGCTCCGTTTTGGGGGAAACCTCTCCTGAAGGGTTTTTCCCCCCCTTCCTCCTCCTTCAGGCTCCTTCTTGCTGGGATTTCTTCTCCTTCTTTCCAGCCCCCCTTTTTAATTCCCCCCCTTTTCTTCCCCTCTTTTACCATTTTTCTTTCCCTCCCTTCATCCTTTCCCCCTTTCCATTTTTTCTTCCCCCCCCTTTTAATTTGTCTTT
The DNA here is from genome assembly GCA_026167975.1 of Phrynosoma blainvillii. Lineage (NCBI taxonomy): Eukaryota > Metazoa > Chordata > Lepidosauria > Squamata > Phrynosomatidae > Phrynosoma > Phrynosoma blainvillii. The sequence goes on from JANUYF010000015.1 coordinate 1,436,625, forward strand.
CTTCCTTGTGTTGTTTTTCCTTTTAAAATTTTCTCTCCCCCTTTTATATTCTTCTCCTCTTCTTCTTCTTCCCCCTTTTCTTATTTTCTCCCCTCTTTTAAAAAACCTTTCCTTTCCCCTTTTTTTCTTTCCCTCTTTCATCATTTTTCTTCCCTCTTTTTAATTTTTCTTTCCCCCTGTCATTCTTCCTCCCCCCCCCTTTGAAATCTTTCATTCCTCCCTTTTACTCTGTTTCCTTCCCTCCTTTTATTATTTCTCTCCCCCTCCCTTTACATTTTTCTTTCCTCCCTTTCATTCTTTCCCCCTTTTACTCTTCTTTCCCCCTCTTCTTCATCTCCTCCTCCTTCTCCCCTTTTATTTTTCTTTCCCTCCTTTCATTCTTCCCTCCTTTTACTCTTTCTTTCCCTCTCTCCTTTCCTTTCCTTCCCCCTTTTACTCTTTCTTTCCCCCTCTCCTTCTTTCTTTCCTCCTTTTACTCTTTCTTTCCCCCTTTTACTCTTTCTTTCTCTCCTTCTTTCTTTCCCTCTCTCCTTCTTTCCTTTTTTGGGGTGCTATGGGCAGAGAGGCCTGGGCTTCCCTGGGGGCTCCTTTTTGGGGGGCTCTTGGGACCCTCAGCCAGGCTCCCAGGGACCACTAGCACCCCTCTTTTCCTTCCTTCCTTCCTTCCCTTCTTCCTCTGGATCCATCCCCAGTGGTCTCTCTCTCTCTCTCTCTGTTTGTGGAGGGCGCCTCTTGTTTTTGGGGGGCCCTTGTGCCTCCTATAGACTTCGATGGGCGGCTGCCTGTGGCCTGGAGGCTCTGGCTTTCCAGAGGAAGAGATGCTGGCCCTGGACTTTTCCCCCTTTCTTTCCTCCTCCTTTTTGAACAACTTTGAGATGAAGCTCTCCTCCATCTTTTGCTCTCTGGGATTGGCTTCCCTTTGGATCCACTAGATCAGCAAAGGAAGAAGAAGCAGAGCAGAGAGAGGAATCAAAGCCTCAGCTTGGGCTCCTTGGAGGGATTCAACCTCAGAGGATTGCAACTCAAAAGGCTGAACCCTCCAGGATTGCAAACTGAAAGATTGGCACTGAAAGGATTGCACCCTAAAAGGTTGGACCCAAAGGATTGGCACCGAAAGGATTGGCACCAAAAGGATTGGCACCGAAAGGATTGCACCCTAAAAGGTTGAACCGAAAAGCTCTGGACCTACAAGATTGGCCCCTAAAGGATTGCAACGAAGAGACTGGACCTAAAGGATTTGGACCTACAAGGCCCCTAAAGGATTGCAACTCAAAGGTTGAACGTAAAGGATTTGGACGTACAAGATTGGCCCCTAAAGGATTGCAGCTGAGAGACTGGACCTACAAGACTGGCACCCAAAGGATTGCTGAAAGATTGAACCCAAAGGATTGAACCTAAAGGATTGCGGCTAAAAAAAAAAAACTGGACCGAAAAGATTGGCCCCGAAAGGATTGCAGGCGAAAGGATTGGACCTATAGGATTGGCACCGAAAGGATTGCAACTGAAAGGACTGAACCTACAAGACTGGCACCTAAAGGATTGGCACCTAAAGGATTGCAGCTAAAAAGGTGGAACTGGAAAGATTTGGCACTGAATAAAGGATTGGACCTAAAGGATTGCAGCTAAGCCAAAAAATTGAACCTCAAAGATTGGTCCCTAAAGGATTTGCAACTCCACAACTGAACCTCAAAGATTGGCAACTAAAAGATTATTATTATTATTATTTTTTGGGGGGGTTCCTTCCTAAAGCATTGCAACCCGGATTTTTTGGGGGGAATTCTCCTTTTCCTTGGGAGGAGAGATGCAGTCCGGCTGCCTTTAGCAGAAGCACAAAGTTGCATCTGGTTCTTTTATTTCCATTTTCCTTCAAGGTGCGTGTCTTCTGTGTCTGTGGGGATCTTCTTCCTTTTGGGGGAGACCTCTTTCTTTCTTTCTTTCTTTCTTTCTTTCTTTCTTTCTTTGGAGTGGGAAGCCTTGCATTCTCGGTTGGGGAGAAAGTTCCCAGGAGGGAAGGGAAGGAAAGGAAGGAAAGTTCCCAAGAGGGAAGAAAGGAAAAGAAAGAAAGGAAAGGAAAGAAAGGAAAGGAAAGATCCCAGGAGGGAAGGAAGGAGGGAAGGAACCAAAGGAACCAAAGGAGGAAAGGAAGGGAAGGAAGGAAGGGAAAGAAGGAAAGAAAGGAAACTTCCCAAGAGGGAAGGAACCAAAGGAGGAAAGGAAAGGAAAGGAAGGAAAGGAAAGATCGCAGGAGGGAAGGAACTAAAGAAGGGAAGGGAAGGAAGGAAGGAAGGAAAGGAAAGATCCTAGGAAGAAAGGAAAGGAAAAATCCCAGGAGGGAAGGAAGGAGGGAAGGAACTAAAGGAACCAAAGGAGGAAAGGAAGGGAAGGAAGAAAGGAAGGAAGGAAGGAAGGAAAGGAAAGTTCCCAAGAGGGAAGGAAGGAGGGAGGGAAGGAAGGAGGGAAGGAAGCAAAGGAGGAAAGGAAGGAAAGAGGGAGGGAGGGAGGGAGGGAGGGCAGGGGGCACCCCTGAGCCCCCCAAGATGGAGACTGTCCCCCGGAGCAGCTTCCAGCCCCATCCCGGGCTGCAGAAGACTTTGGAGCAGTTCCACCTGAGCTCCATGAGCTCCTTGGGGGGTCCGGCCGCCTTTTCCGCCCGATGGGCTCAAGAGTTGTACAAGGCCAAGGAGCCCTCTTCCTCTTCCGCTTCCTCTTCCGCTTCCTCTTCCTCTTCCTCGGGGGCCCTTCCGGCCTTGCCGGGCCCCTTCTTCCTGCCCTCGGACCGCTCGACGGAGCGCTGCGAGACGGTGCTGGAGGGGGAGACCATCTCGTGCTTCGTGGTGGGCGGCGAGAAGCGCCTCTGCCTGCCGCAGATCTTGAACTCGGTGCTGCGCGACTTCTCCCTGCAGCAGATCAACGCCGTCTGCGACGAGCTGCACATCTACTGCTCGCGGTGCACGGCCGACCAGCTGGAGATCCTCAAAGTCATGGGCATCCTGCCCTTCTCGGCCCCCTCCTGCGGCCTGATCACCAAGACCGACGCCGAGCGGCTCTGCAACGCGCTCCTCTACGGCGGCGCCTTCCCTCCAAGCGGCGGCGGCAGGAGCAAGAAGGACGCGAGTCACGCCCAGCCCCACAGCCGCCCTCTGGAACTAGAGCTGGAGCTGGAGCTGACCGAGCGCAGCTTCAAGGTCTACCACGAGTGCTTCGGGAAGTGCCAGGGCCTGCTGGTGCCCGAGCTCTACGCCAGCCCCGGGGCCGCCTGCATCCAGTGCCTGGACTGCCGGCTCCTCTACCCGCCCCACAAGTTCGTCATCCACTCCCACAAGGCCCTGGAGAACCGCACCTGCCACTGGGGCTTCGACTCGGCCAACTGGAGGGCCTACCTCCTCCTCAGCCAGGACTATGGGGCCAAGGAGGAGAAGGCCCGCCTCGGGCAGCGCCTCGACGAGGTCAAGGAGAAGTTCGACTTCGGGCAGCGCTACAAGAGGAAGCAGGGGCCCCGGGTGAGTTGGGGTCCTCCTTTCCCCGGACAGGGCCCCCCTCCCTCCCTCTCTCCCTCCCTTCCCGAGGTCTCAGGCTTCTGGCCAGGGCAGGAGGGTGTCCTCCTTTCCCAGGACGTGGGCTGCATGGCATCCCTTTATCCAGGACAGGATGATGGGCTCCTTTCCCAAGACAGGTCCCACATTTCAGCCTTCTGTCCCAGGGCAGGATGGTGTCCTCCTTTCCCAGGACGTGGTCTGCATGGCATACCTCTGTCCAGGACAGGATGATGGGCTTTTTTCCTAGGACAGATCCCACATTTTAGTCTTCTGTCCAGGACAGGAGGATGTCTTCATCTCTCAGGACAGGTCCTACATTGCATCCTCTGTCCAGCACAGGAGGATGTCCTCCTTTTCCCAGGACATGGCCTACCTTTCAGCCTTCTGTCTAGGGCAGGGTGACCAGACACTACCTCCTTTCCCAGGACAGGGCCTTCAGTTCAACAGGGGGACCAGAGATGTCTTCCTTTCCTAGGTCAGATCCTTTATCTCAGACTTCTGTTCAGGATAGGATGATGTCCTCCTTTCCCAGGAGGGGGCCTTTATTTCAACCCCTTGTCCAGGAGAGAGGGATCAGATGTCCTCCTTTCCCAGGACAAGTCCTTCCATTCAACAGGGGAACCAGTCTTCCTCTCCCAAGACAGGTCCTACCTTTCAGCCTTGTGTCCAGACCAGAGGAACCAGATATTCTCCTTTCCCCCAGTCAGGTTCTTTGCCTCAGTTTTCTGTCCAGAATAGGATGACGTCCTCCTTTTTCAGGACAGGGACTTCATTTCAACGGGGGAACCAAGGCTCTTCCTTTCCCAAGACAGGTCTTCACTTTCAGCCATCTGTCCAGGACAGGATGACCAGACACCACCTCCTTTCCTAGGACAGGTCCTTCATTTCAGCCAGGACAGGGTGACCAGACGTCCTCCTCCTTTTCCAGGACATGCCCTACATTTCAGTCTTCTGTCCGGAGAGGAGGAATTCCAAAAGCTCCATTTGTTGAGCATGACTAAGGCTGCATCCACACTGCAGAAATTGGGTTTGAGATTATACAGGTAGAAAATCCCTTCTCCAAAATGCTTGGGACCTGAAGTGTTTTGGATTTGCATATACTATATATATATATATATATATATATATATATATAATATAGTAAGATATCTTGGAGATGGGAACCCAAGTCGAAGCATGAAATTCATTTATGTTTTGTATATACGCCTTATACAGAGACCCAGCATAATGTAGTGGTCTGAGGGTTGGATTACAACTCCGGAGACCAGGGTTCGATTCCTCGCTCAGCCGCGTAAACCCACCGGGAGACCTTGAGCAAGTCACACTCTCTCAGCCTCAGGGGAAGGCAATTTCGAACCCCCTCTGAACAAATCTCGCCAAGAATACCCCCCCCCCCCATAGGTTCACCTTCGGGTCGGAAGTGACTCGAAGGCACACAACCGTACACCTTACACGCATAACCTGAAGGGAACTGTGTACGTAATATTGATAATAATTTTGTGCACGAAACAAAGTCAGAAAGCAAAGGTGTCCCTGTCTTAGCCGCCATGAAAAAAAAGTATTGGATTTTTAAAAAATGTATTTATTTATTTAGTATTTTGGATTTTGGAATTCCGGATAAGGGAGGCTCAATCTGTATATTGTATCATTTTCTTTTTGGGGGCTGCCGCTCTTGTTCGTTCGGATGGAAATGTTGCTGGGTGTTTTAATAATAAATAATAAAATTTATTTATACCCCGCCCTCTGAAATATCAATCTGGGCGGCTTACAATTAAGAATGAGTACATCAATAAAACATATATATACAGTAACCCCCCACCCCCCCTTAAAACAATATTAATTAAAACAATATTAAAACAATTGTTGCAAACCTGAGAGGTGCACAGAAGTCTTCTTCCGGCAGGAATGCTTTTTGTGGGCATTCATCTTGAAAACTCAATTGCACATACTTCAGGGATTTTTGGTCACAAAAAGATGGTGTTGTTGAGTTAAGGTGGAAGAATATAATGTATATGTTGACGAAGCGAAGTCCATAAATTCAGCGGGATTGGATTACCAGACAGGATCTTGAGGAATGCAGTTGGGAATAAGGTGCTCAGTTGGACTTGCTTCTATATTTATTATTATTATTATTATTATTATTATTATTACAAACAGTCAGGACTGCAGGACTACGTTTTAAGGCGACCCGCATGGGATATTGCGTCTGTTTTGGGTGAAAGTCTTCAATGCTGCTGGGCTTTCTTTTGGAGACGATTCTTTGGGTTTTTCCCCCTGGTTGGATTATTTTTATTGTTGTAAATGAACAGAGTTCCTTTTTGGAATTACAGGTGGACCCTCCACATTCGCTGGAGTTAGGGGCACAGGACCCCCGTGAAAGTGGGAAAACCACAAATAACTGCTTTTTGTATCTCAGAGAACACCTCTCTAGGAATCTCTGGGTCCTCCAGTGCAACTCTGTGGTCAATATCTGCCAGACATTGACCATAGAGTTGCATTGGAGGAGCTACAAAGGCCTAGTGGAGTCTTCTCTCTAGGAATCTCTAGGTCCTCCAGGGCAACTCTGTGGTCAACATCTGCCAGACATTGACCCTGAAATTGCGCTGGAGGACCTACAAATGCCTAGAGAGGTGTTCACTTTAGGAATCTATGAGTCCTCCAACATGATTTTTTTTGGGCAGAAGTTGACCATAGAGTCATGCTGGAGGACCAAGATGTTCCTAGAGAGAACATATTGTTAAAATCTGTGAATAACCAAATCCGCAAAAGTCAAAACCACAAATGTGGAGAGCTGACTGTATGTGGAATAATTTTAGCAACTGAAACGCATCAAACAATAAGCAAGGGTTTAACAAAGGTCCAAATCGCACTGCAGAAATAATCCACTTTGAGACGGCTTTAACTGCCCTGGCTCAGTGCTGGGAAATCCTGGGGAATTGTAGTTTATTGCGGCACTAGAGCTCTCTTGACATTGAAGGCTAAATGTCTCACAAAACTACAGCTCCCAGAATTCCCTCGCACCGAGCCAGGGCAGTTAAAGCGCTCTCAAACTGGATGGTTTCTGCAGTGTGTTGTGGATCATAGATTTTAATTCCCCCTTTTCTCTCTGAAAGGAGAAAATCATGGCGGCGAAGAAAAGCTCCCTGGTTTGTAGACGTCCTACGTTTGGTCGCGAAAATTGCACAAATGTAGGAACAACGATAAATTCGGCCATCTCAGACGTTTCTAAAAAATACTGTGTTGGGAGGAGGCTTTCTCTCCCATCCCCCTTCCCCGGTTTTTGTATGCCAGAGAGAGATATAAATATAGACACAGGAAACCAGTGTGTCCTGGGGCTCCAGCAACCTTTAAAGGAGGCCAGGCAATGATGGAGTCTCTCCAGCCAAAGGACAGGGCCACAAGTCCTCTTTCTTTCTGACTGCCTGGGAGGCATAATAGGGGGGAGCAGGATTCCTCTCCTCCCTTAACATCATCATTGTCTCCTCCTCCTCCTCTTCCTTCTCTTTCTCTTTCTCCTTCTCCTTTTCCTCTTCCTTCTCTTTTTCCTTTTCCTTCTCCTTCACCTCTTCCTTCTCTTTCTCTTTCTCCTTCTCCTTTTCCTCTCCTCCTCTTCCTCCTCCTCCTCCTCTTTCTCCTTTTCCTTCTTCTCTTCTTCCTTCTCTTCCTCTTCTTCCTCCTCTTTCTCCTTTTCCTTCTCCTTCTCCTTCTCCTCCTCTTCCTCCTTCTCTTTCTCCTCCTTTCCATTTCCCTTTCCCTTCCCCTTTCCCTCCTCCTTCTCCTTCTCCTTTTCCTCCTTCTCCTCCTCTTCCTCTTCCTTCTCCTTTTCCTTTTCCTCCTTTTCCTCCTCCTCCTCCTCCTCCTCTTTCTCCTTCTCCTTCTCCTCCTTCTCCTCCTTCTCCTTTCCCTTTTCCTCCTCCTCTTCTTCCTTCTCTTTCTCCTCCTTTCCCTTTCCCTTTTCCTCCTCCTCCTTTTCCTCCTCCTCCTCCTCCTCCTCCTCCTCCTCCTCTTCTTTCTCCTCCTCTTCCTTCTCCTTCTCCTTCTGTTCCTTTTCCTTCTCCTTTTCCTTTTCCTCCTTTTCCTCCTCCTCCTCTTTCTCCTTCTCCTTCTCCTTCTCCTTTCCCTTTTCCTCCTCCTCCTCCTCCTCTTTCTCCTTCTCCTCTTCTTCCTTCTCTTTCTCTTTCTCTTTCTCCTTCTCTTCCTTCTCTTCCTTCTCTTTCTCCTTCCCCTTCCCCTTCTCCCTTTCCTTTTCCTTCTCCTCCTCCTCCTTCTTCTTTAAAGGGAACAAAACCAAAATCATAATTTGAAGTCGAAGGCTTTCACGGCCAGCATCCATAGGTTTTTGCGAGGTTTTTTTCGGTCTGTGAGGCTGTGTTCCTGAAGAATGTATTTCTGACGTTTCGCCTGCATCTGTGGCTGGCATCTGCAGATAAACTTTTCTCAAGATGCCAGCCACAGATGCAGGCGAACTTTTCGTCAGGAACACATTCTTCAGGAACACGGCCTCAAAGCTCGAAAAAAACCACAAAAATCATAATTAATTCCTTCACTTTACAGCATAATTTGATGAATGTTGAATTTACAGCACTTGTTGTTGTTAGCTGCCCTCGAGTCAACTCTGACCCTGTGGAGGAGACCTCTCCAAAATCCCTATCTTGCATTGCATTGCCCAAATCCTGCAAGCCCTTCCCCATAATAACCCCTCTGGTTGAAGTCTATCCATCTGGTTTGTGGTCTTCCTCTCTTTCTTCTACCTTCTACCTTTCCTAGCATTCTTGTTTTTTCTAGTGATCCTTGCCTTCTCATGATGTGGCCAAAGTACGATAGTCTCAACTTGACCGTCTCTGCTTCCAAGGAGAGCCCTGGTCTGATCTGTTCAAGAACCCATTGGTTGGTCTTCTTGGCTTTCCATGGCACCCTAAGTCCTCTTCTCCAACACCACATTTCCAATGAGTTGATTTTCTTTCTGTCTGCTTCCTTCACTGTTCAGCTCTCACATCCTTACATGGGGATGATGGGGAATACAATGCCCTGGGCAATTCTGACTTTAGTGCTCAGTTGTATGCCTTTGCTCTTCGGTATCTTTCGCAGTTCTTTCATAGCTGCCCTTCCCATTCCTAGTCGTCTTCTTATTTCTTGGCTGCAGTCTTCATTTTGGTCAACGTTTGATCCTAGATAGGGGAATTCTTTAACTATGTCAATTTCCTTGTTGTCTAGATTGAATTTTACATACCTGAATAGAATCTCTTCATGCTTCTCCAGGGAACTTCAGTTAAGACTTTCCCTTGTCGTGAAACGTCCACATTCCTTATTTTGCAGAAAGTATACTTGCTTGCAACAAGGATATTGTGCATTTTGGTTGGCCAACAAAGGTATCACGGATGGATTTTTGTTGGAATTTGCTCAATGGCCAACGCAGCTACCTCTGAATGTTTTCAATAATAATAATAATAATAATGATGATGTAGTATTTGGTTGGCCAACAAAGGTATCACGGATGGATTTTTGTTTGATTTTGCTCAATGGCCAGCGCAGCTACCTCTGAATGTTTTCAATAATAATAATAATAATAATGATGATGTAGTATTTGGTTGGCCAACAAAGGTATCACGGATGGATTTTTGTTTGATTTTGCTCAATGGCCAGCGCAGCTACCTCTGAATGTTTTCAATAATAATAATAATAATAATAATGATGATGTAGTATTTGGTTGGCCAACAAAGGTATCATGGATGGATTTTTGTTGGAATTTGCTCAATGGCCAGCGCAGCTACCCCTGAATGTTTTCAACAATAATAATAATAATAATAATAATAATAATAATAATGATGATGTAGTATTTGGTTGGCCAACAAAGGTATCACGGATGGATTTTTGTTGGAATTTGCTCAATGGCCAACGCAGCTACCTCTGAATGTTTTCAATAATAATAATAATAATAATGATGATGTAGTATTTGGTTGGCCAACAAAGGTATCACGGATGGATTTTTGTTTGATTTTGCTCAATGGCCAGCGCAGCTACCTCTGAATGTTTTCAATAATAATAATAATAATAATAATGATGATGTAGTATTTGGTTGGCCAACAAAGGTATCATGGATGGATTTTTGTTGGAATTTGCTCAATGGCCAGCGCAGCTACCCCTGAATGTTTTCAACAATAATAATAATAATAATAATAATAATAATGATGATGTAGTATTTGGTTGGCCAACAAAGGTATCACGGATGGATTTTTGTTGGAATTTGCTCAATGGCCAACGCAGCTACCCCTGAATGTTTTCAACAATAATAATAATAATAATAATAATGATGATGATGTAGTATTTGGTTGGCCAACAAAGGTATCATGGATGGATTTTTGTTTGAATTTGCTCAATGGCCAACGCAGCTACCCCTGAATGTTTTCAATAGTAATAATAATAATAATAATAATAATAATAATAATAATAATAATAATGTAGTATTTGGTTGGCCAACAAAAGTATCACAGATGGATTTTTGTTTGAATTTGCTCAATGGCCAACGCAGCTACCCCTGAATAATAATAATAATAATAATGATGATGTAGTATTTGGTTGGCCAACAAAGGTATCACGGATGGATTTTTGTTTGATTTTGCTCAATGGCCAGCGCAGCTACCTCTGAATGTTTTCAATAATAATAATAATAATAATAATAATGATGTAGTATTTGGTTGGCCAACAAAGGTATCACGGATGGATTTTTGTTGGAATTTGCTCAATGGCCAGCGCAGCTACCCCTGAATGTTTTCAATAATAATAATAATAATAATAATAATAATAATAATAATAATAATAATAATAATGTAGTATTTGGTTGGCCAACAAAGGTATCACGGATGGATTTTTGTTGGAATTTGCTCAATGGCCAACGCAGCTACCCCTGAATGTTTGCAGAAAGTGTGCATGTCCCAGCACACTTGTGCACAAACATATGTCCTTTAGGGAACAAGCCGGCGGAAGGCACACCACGAAATTGAAGCCCCATTAAGTTGGCTCATTGCTTGCTTCCCACTGGTATCTTCTTTCCCCTTTTGTAGGAAGAAGGCTGGCTTTCTCCTCAGCCCCCTTCCCCAGGACTCCAGAATAAGTGCTATTGTTGGAAAACTGAAGACCCGCATTATCTTGCAAAGTGAGAGGTGGATGTGCTCTTAATGGCTTGTCTGTTCAGCTGATCATGTGCTGAGAAGAGCGATAGTTTGGGTCTGCTTGTCTTTATGGCCTGAATGGGAAGAGGAGGACCAATGAAAATGGGACATGCATTTTTTAAAGAAGAAAGAAAGTGGGAGGCAAGGCTGCCAAAAAATCTATTTCCTTCCCGAGTAACACAAAGCTTCTTTTCAAATCCAAATTCTCTCGAGTGATCTAGCCGAATATTATTTGGAATGATGCGCATCAGAGCCATTTAGGCAGAGCCGCTTCCATACAAAATGAGCTACGTAATATATAAACGAATATATAATATATAAATTAATATATAAATGAAGCGTGATCAATGGTGCTTCTCCTCGAGCGAACTGTGTGAGATGGTATCACTTTGGAAAATTGTTGGTGGGATCTTTCTGGTGATGGATCCATATACTTTTCTTCTTCTGCCGGACTTTGGACTTCGGCATGCTGCAGCATGCAAGAATTGGTGGAAAATATTGAGCTTTCAGCTTTGCCTTCCTTCACTATAGACTAGAGAGAGCTTGTATATAGAGTAATCCATACAAAATGAGCTATGCCAGAAATTGACCATAGTATTATGTTGGAGGACCTACAAATGGCTAGAGAAGTGTCTTCTCCAGGAGCTTCTAGGTTCTCCAGCGCATCTCTATGGTCAACTTCCGGCAGAGTTGCGTTGGAGGACTTAGAGATTCCTAGAGGGAACATATGAATCAAAACCGCAAATGATCACATCTGCAATAGTCAAAGCTGCAAATATGGAGGGACAACTGCGCTCCTACATAGCAGGAACGTATAATGTGAAATAGCTCCTTCTTTTATGTCAAGGCATTTGTGGCAATCCAGATATTATTGGCTTTCCATTGTCATCTGCCCCTGTCACCAAGGCTGGGAAGATGGGTCATTGGCCAAGGATGATGAGCTATGTTCCCCAACAACATCTGGAAGCCGACAGGTTTTCCAACCCTGCTTTATTTCCTGTTTCTAGTTCCTAAACAGCGTTTGACTTGAACTGGAAACGTTGGACCGGATGAGTACTTTATGCCATCTTCAGCAGTGCGGTTTTTGTATTCACAAATGTGTATATTTTGGCCCGTGCTCAGGAGCACTTTGAAACTCTCCCACACCTAAAGCAACCATTGGAGGAGAAAGAGACGCAACCTCTTCTCGTATACTCCCCACCTTCTCGCGTTTTGTTTGTTTGCTTTCCTCTCCTCGGGCTTAATCATTCCTACATGGACATCTTTGCATCTCCAAAGCCCCTTAGCCTACTGGACTTTGTCCTTTAGCTTTTCCACCTTAGAAATATGTTACCCAGCTTCCCCCACCACCCTCCTCCATCTTTTCATCCCTCCTTTTCTCACTTTCCTGTCTGCTCTCTCCCCGGTCCACAGCCTACAAATTCATACCAGATTTAGCTGGTTCACACTTCAAATGCAGTTCAATTATATGTGTGAAGATGAAGGTTTTCTGGCTGTTGATTTGGGGTGCAGAAATGGCCTCGATCCTAGATGTTAGCTGATTCCTGTATTGCAGAGGCCATTGTCCTTGATTCCCGTCTCTGTCCCCTATTCCCCACCTTTCCAACTCATGCCGTTCCTCTCGCTGTTTATTTTAATGTGCGTCTACTTTTCCGCATGTCGCGTCACTCTAGCGACAGAATTGGCGAGTCTTCAGGAGGGGCTTTCGGCTGCAAAGTGGTTGCCAGGCCAAGTCGCATTGGAATCTGGTCATTTGAGATGGGTCCCAGTTGGAAATGCCTGCTGCAACCAGTTTGACATTTTCCTTGCCTCCTCTTTTTGCAGAAGGTGCATGTTGAGTAAACCTATATATAAAACCAAGGCCACTTTCCTTCGTGAGTTTGATGCCGGGAACAGATACGATACCATGATTATTTTCTTATGCGTACACAACTTGGGCAGTGTGCTCCCAGTTCTGACTTGCCAGTGCAGATATGTCTGGGAAAATAACCATTTTATATGGGTACATAAGAGGTGAATATTATATGGTTAGAATCATTATCATAGAATCATAGAGTCATAGAATTGGAAGAGACCCCAAGGGCCATCCAGTCCAACCCCATTCTGCCATGCAGGAACTCACAATCAAAGCATCCCAGACAGATGGCCATCCAGCCTCTGTTTAAAGTTGAGTGAGAAGGGACTGCAAGAGCCATCTGATGCAGGAATGCACAACTAAAGTAAAATGGACCCCCTGTATCAGTGGGGTAGCCGTCCATGGACTTGAGTGTCTACAGATTGCTCCATCCATTATCGCCAATGGTTGTGCATACATGTAGCTGTGCCAATGCAGCCTTGGGCACACATTGATGCCCATTGACTGTAACAGGGCTCGAGCATGAACATTTTTTCTCATCTATGGCCGGTCCTGGAATTGAATCCCCGCAGATGGGAAGAGCATGCTCTACTGCCAAGAGATGGCAATTCCATCACTGTTGGAAGAGCTCCTCCAAAAGCAACTCTACCTTCATTCTGTTCCACTGTTGAACGTGAGTCAACAGTGTGATGAGGCAGCTAAAAAAAGGCAGTGCAATTCTGGGCTGCATCAATAGAAAGATAGTCTAGATCAAGGGATGTAATAGTGCCACTCTATTCTGCTTTGGTCAGGTCTCACCTGGAATAATATTGTGTCAAATTCTGGGCCCCACTGGACAATTCAAGGAGGATGTTGGGAAGCTGGAGCGTGTCCAAAGGAGGGTGACCAAAATGGTGAAGGGCCTGGAAACCACGCCTTATGAGGAGTGACTTAGGGAGCTGGGTATGTTTAACATGGAGAAGAGAAGGTTAAGAAGTGGTATGATAGCCCTGCTTAAATATTGCAAGGGGCATCATATTGAAAATGTTTTCTGCTGCTCCAGAGACTAGGACAAAGAGCAATGGATGTAAGCTCCAGGAAAAGAGATTCCACCTCAACATTAGGAAGAACTTCTTGACAATAAGAACTGTTCGACAGTGGAAAATGCTCCCTCGGAGTGTAGTAGACTTTCCTCCTTTGGAGGTTTTTAAACAGAGGCTGGATGGCCATCAGTCAGGGGTGCTTTGATGGTGCCTTCCTTCATGGCAGAATGAGGTTGGACTGGATGCCAGAACAAGGAAAGATTTTAGGAATATTAGGAAAAACTTTTTACTGTAAGAGGTGTTGAGCAATGGAATAGACAATGTCAGAAGGTGGTGGGTTCTCCATCCTTGGTGGTCTTTAAGCAGGAGTTGGGTGGACACCTTTTAGGAGTATTGTATGGCAGATGGTTGGACTAGATGGCCTTCGTGGTCCTTCCAACTACGAGTCTATGCAGCATTTGGTATGAAGTGTCCAGACTCTGCTTATGTTTCCTTTTCCCAACCTCTTTCTCTTTCTCACTTCCTCAAAGGTTTGCCACTCAGGCTGTAGCCCTGCTTACAAAAATGCTAGTCTTATGTAGGCAAAGTGTAATAATCCTTGGTTGGTGTATGCGATCCTCCCCACCAGGGTCAGCTGAGATACGCTGGAAGCATTGATTTTCACATAATGAGACTCTCATGAGTGACCTCATCGACAGCTTTGTGGTGATCTATTGTGGGCAGCAGCATGGAAGGAAAAAAGGGCAGTATTGTCCTCTTAGAACAGGGGTCGGCAACTACAAGGGGGCCAGGAGCCAATTCTCCCCCCCTAAGTTCCCCCCCCCAGCCCAAATAGCTCAATTTTCTTCTACAGCGAGTGAACATGGCACCGAGAAGAGATGTGCCTTCGATCCCTGCCTCCATTTTGAGAGCAACTACAGAGGAGAAGGGAGGTATTTCCTCGACATGCCTTCTCAAAATGGCAGCACGAAGTCAAGTTGCACCTCTTCTTGGCTGCAGAAGAAAATGGCGCTGTTTGGGATGGCAGAGGGTTCAGGAGTGCTTTGTGTGGAGCTTTGCGGTGGAGGATTTTAATAATAATAATAAAAAAAATTATTTGTATCCCGCTTATTGACGACAATCCAAGCGGCTTACAATAAAATCCAAATAACATAATTCAAAAGAAAACCAACCCACCCGGTGGAGCTTTGCAGGGCATGTTTGACATGTTTTGAGGTGTTGGGGGGAGGAAGGCATTTATGTGTGGTTTTGAGGGCAAAATTAATAATAATAATAATAATAATAATAATAATAATCTATACCTCGCCCCTCTGTTGAAACAATTGGGGCGGCTTACAACAGTTAAAATGCCATACAATACATCATTTATCCAATACAATCTAAAATCCCCCCAAACCCACCCACCCCCTAAAAAGTATTAAACCAGTTATGAATTAAAACATAACAGAGTAAAACATCATAAAACTATGATGGGGGGTGGGGGGTGGGAGGGTTGTGGGATCTTGGATTGTATTTTAATATTGTATGGAGTTTTAACTGCTGTGAGCTGCCTCGATTGTTTGATAGAGGGGCGGGGTATGAATAAAATTTATTATTATTATTATTATTATTATTATTATTATTAAAATAAAAAAAAAACAGGGCAGTGTTGAGAACCAAAATTGGGAGAGGTAGATAAAGAAACTCCTGAGGCCGTGAAATTCTAGTCAGGAAAGGCCTGCCGAAAGAGATCCATCTTCACAGACTTTTTGAAGTTGCTTAAGGACGTAATCTGACGGATCTTGTCCGGAAGGCCGTTCCAAAGTCTGGGGGCGGCTACCGAAAAGGCCCTCTGGGAGTTTGCAGACAGCCTTGTTTTTATCGGCTGCAGCAAATTCCTCCCAGAGGACCGGAGTGTGCAGGGCGGATTGTATGGGAGGAGGCAGTCCTGAAAATTGCTGACATGTGTGGTTTTGGGGGATAAATATTACCATTGAAAATTATATGGGTGCAGGGGTTTGGACAGACTGAAGGTCTGTCCCCAAATCCGCACTTTGCCACCTTCTATAGCAGTGACGGCAAACCTTTTCAAGACCGAGTGCCCAAACTGCAACCCAAAACCCACTTATTTGTCACAAAGTGCTGCGTCCCTCTGGCTTTCTAGTAGCAAAACCTGGCGAACTCTGTGCTGGGGCGATGGCGCAGGTGCCCACAGAGAGGGCTCTGAGTGCCACCTCTGGCACGCGTGCCCTAGGTTTGCCACCACTGTCCCATAGGGTTTGGACAGGCATGCCTGCTTCTTCTTCTGGTGTTTTAAATTACATTTGATTTGATTTTAATTTCATAATAGTTTAATTCTGTTTTAAGGGGTGGGTGGGTTAGTGGTGGGAGTATGGAACTGTTTTAACTTGTTATATTTTAATCTGCTGTACGCCGTCCCGATTGCCGAGCAGAGGGGCGGGTTATAAATAAAATTATTATTATTATTATTATTATTATTATTCTATTAGGGTGAGAAAGCCTCCTGAGACAGATTTGGGTGTCGTTGTCATTATTTGTCAATACTTTGTCACTCTTGTGTTTTGATAGTCCAGTATGGAAAGAGTTGTGCTTTCTGCAATGGGAACGATCTGTCTGCCTTTGGATAATGTGGTTTTTCTTCCCCTTGGTTGACATGTGCTATTTCCTGTCCTGCCTTGGACAGCAAAACTAGGCTTGTGGACAAGGAAGACCTCAGTGTCTGTGTAAACAGAGACAGACTTTGGTCTTTGCTGTCTGGCTGTGCTCTTTCCTGCTTTCCTTCCTGCCTTCCTTCCTATGCCTTTCTTTGTCTCCCTTTGCACCTGCCTGCTGTGTTTTCTGCTGCATTTCCTACCTTATTGAGGGCTTCTCATCTTAGACCCTTGCATTGGTCTTGGGCAGGGGTAGGCAACCTTTCCCCTTTAAGGGCTGAGGGACTTCAGCTCCCAGAATCCCAGGAGCTATTGGCCAACATGGGACTATTGGCCAACATGGCTGAGGCTTCTGGGAGCTGAAGTCCCTCGGCCCTTAAAGGGGAAAGGTTGCCTACCCCTGGTCTTGGGTGACACCTCCTGTTTTTGGGACCTGACCATTGCACCATTGCATTGCACCATTGCATTGCACCATTGCATTGCAACCCTGCTTCCAGTCCTGTTGGGACTTGAGCCTTAGGCTGGGTGCATGCTTGGCTGCTTTGCGTCCCAGTCTTGCCTAACTTTGGGGGGTTGCAGACTGCCAGAAATAGTGTGAGTTCAGTCCACTTTTAGGGTTAGGGTTAGTGCTAGGGAATCATAGGAACTGTTATTTTTCTGAGACATTGAGCCTTCTCTGTCAGACAACTCTGATGCCACAATAAAATACAGTTCCCATGGTTCCCTAACTCTAACCCTAACCCTAAAAGTGGACTGAATTCACACTATTTCTGGCAGTCTGCAACCCCCCTTTGTCTCCCTTTGCACCTTCCTGCTGTGTTTTCTGCTGCATTTCCTATCTTCTTGAGGGCTTCTCATCTTAGACCTTTGCATTGGTCCTGGGTGACACCTCCTGCTTTTAGGACCTGACCTATTATTGCACCATTGCATTGCAACCCTGCTTCCAGTCCTGTTGGGACTTGAGCCTTAGGCTGGGTGCATGCTTAGCTGCTTTGCGTCCCACTCTTGCCTTAGGACATAGTGCTGGGCCATATAAAAATCCTCTTCACTTCAACAGTTCAGGCTTTTGAAGTCTGGGAGGCATCAAAAGTTAAAAGCATGGGTTGTGATTCCAGTCTAAAGAACTCCCGTACCCCAGTCAATAGGGCTAATTTATTTTAGCAGGGCAGGCTTTGAAATATAAATCAATTTGGCTTTCAGTTTTGTGAAGCTGCTCTCAGTATACGAGGTTGCCTATAATGTCTGCTGAAATGTACCGAGGACCTTATTATGCGAAGAACTGTATCACGGCTGTTGCTGTCTTCACTCCTTCCCTCTCCCCCTTTCTTGGTGAGCAATACCACATTTTGATCTAGTTTTTTTTTTGTAAACCTGAGGAGTGAACATTATTACCGTATTTGTGCAGATAGGGTTTTTTTTGCATCCGTTCTGCTGCCTCAGGCATCTGCTCACACAAGGATGCTCTGCAGTTCATAAGGAGACTGGAAAATATTGGGACTGGTATTGATACAGCATTGATTTGTGTACATGTGACACAAGAAATGGAGGCATAAGAAATACCTTTGTAGAGATATGTTGTATTCCACCACCCACTATCCCAGTAGTTTACGTATAATAGCAAATGCTAAGACAAAGACTTGGATGGACAGCTATGAAGGACATAGATCCTTCCCTCCACCTTTCCTAACATTATTATTGTCTTTTCCAACAATTCATGCCTTCTCATGATGTGTCCAAAGTACGACAGTCTAAGTCTTGCCATCTTGGCTTCTAGAGATATCTTGGGCTTCATCTTCTCTAGGACCCATTTGTTTGTCCTTTTGGCTGTCCATCCTCAGCACTCTTCTCCAGAAACACATTCTCTCAAATGCATTGCTTTTCCTCCTATCCTCTTTCTTAACTGTCCATATATTTATATAAGTGTATATATGTACACACACACACACACACACACACACATATATATAATATATATATATTGCACTGTTCTCCAGCCCCACAGTATCTCAAATGTGTTGATTTCCCTCCTATCCTCTTTCTTAACTGTCCATATATTTATATATGCTTATATATATGTGTGTGTGTGTGTACACACACACACACATTTAATATATATGTATATATTGCACTCTTCTCCAGCCCCACATTCTCTCAAATGCATTGGTTTTCTTCCTATCATATTTCTTGACTGTCCAGCTCTCCCATCCATCCATGGGAATAATAGGGAATACGATGGCTTGTATGATTCTGACTTTTGTGCTGAGTTGTCTATCTTTGCATTTTAGGATCTTTTCTAGTTCTTTCCTATTTAATTAAGGACACCACAGACCTTACTTTGCAAGACCTGAGATAGAGCAAGTTATTGCCCAGGCACCAGGAGGCTTCTCCTTCATAGGGTTCCCATAAACTGAAGCCAACTTGACAGCAAATAGCAACAGTAGCAGCGACAACAATGCAAATATATAACCAGACAGGGAAGGATAAATATCCCATTTTATTTATAACAAGGGGTTATAAACACTCTGTTAAGATACTCTGTGTCCAGCTGTATAAGCTGATCTGGCTAGGAAGCAAGAAATGAGTTTAACAGCTAGGCTGCTCAAATAGGATAAGCTGCATTAAAAAAATAATAATTGGATGTCATTTCAAAGGTCTGCTTTTTCATGAGGCAGCAAACTTCCAAAAGTCCGAAACATCAACGGGAACAAATGTTGTCTGTACCTGCTCCACAGCTTCCATGGACTTTATCAGCCATGATAAAGTCCTGGAGCGCCTGTCCAAAAGAAGGTTTGCAACTCATTGGCCTTTGCAGAATTTTTGGGTATCCCTTCGCTCATAGGGCTCCATGAACTGAAGCCAACTTGAAGGCAAGTAGCACCAAAATGGTTACCAGACAGTAGCTAATTTCAAGGCTGGCGCAAGCAGAAAATGATATATAGTCTGCCCTCAGTATCCGCGGATTCTTTATCCATGGATTCAACCATCCATGGTTTGAAAATGTTTGCAAAAAGATATCAATTCCAACAGGCAAACTTTGATTTTTGCCTTGTTATTATACAAGGGACAGCAACACAGTTTGAGCGTTGGACTCTGGAGGCTATACGCTCGTCCCTGCACATTTGTGGCTTTGCCTTTTGCGGATTTGATTATTCATGGATTTTATTAATATATTCTCTAGGAATATCTAGGTCCTCCAGCACAACTCTATGGTCAACGTTAACCAAAAGTTGCACTGAAGGACCTAGAGATTTTTAGAGAGAAGACTCCACTAGGCCTTTGTAGCTCTTCCAACGCAACTCTATGGTCAATGTCTGACAGATGTTGACCACAGAGTTGCACTGGAGGACCTAGAGATTCCTAGAGAGAACACTCCGCTTGGCATTTGTAGCTCCTCCAATGCAACTCTATGGTCAATGTCTGGCAGATATTGACCACAGACTTGGACTGGAGGACCTAGAGATTCCTAGAGAGAACACTCTATAGGCATTTGTAGCTCCTCCAATGCAACTCTATGGTCAATGTCTGGCAGATATTGACCACAGAGTTGCACTGGAGGACCTAGAGATTCCTAGAGAGAAGACTCCATAGGCATTTGTAGCTCCTCCAGTGCAACTCTATGGTCAATATCTGGCAGATGATGACCACAGAGTTGCCTTGGAGGACCTAGAGCAGGGGTAGGCAACCTTTCCCCTTGAAGGGCCGAGGGACTTCAGCTCCCAGAATCCCAGGAGCTATTGGCCAACATGGGACTATTGCCCAACATGGCTGAGGCTTCTGGGAGCTGAAGTCCCTCGGTCCTTAAAGGGGAAAGGTTGCCTACCCCTGACCTAGAGGGTGTTCTCCCAGGTAAAAACATAACGTTTTTGTTATTTGCAGTTTTCCCACTTTTATGGGGGTCCAGTGCCCCTAACCCCAGTGAAAGTGGAAGGGTGAGTGTATTTCAGAGGCAAAAACCACCATGGAGTGCCATTGTTTTAAATTGCACCCTTGAACTGTTTTCATATTCTTAACGGATGTATTTCAGATTGTTTTAATATGGCTAAGGCTTTAATTCATTTTCAATGCTGACTGTTCTGTATGTTTTTAATTATATTATAATAATATTAATTTGGGAGTTGCCTTCAATTGGTTAAGCTGAAGGATATGAACGAAAGGAATAAGAACAAGAACGGCAATTATAATTTTTTCACAGCTTCTACATTTATAGCATTTTTTTCCAGGGCATGGGGGCTTTGTAAGACTCAAATGAGGGGATATAAACCACAGGTCATAGCATGTAATTCATTCATATAAACCACAGGTCATAGCATGTAATTGACTATAGTAATAAATTTAATACAGGTGTTTACAAAAACGATAAGATATGTGTGATAACGCAGGATGCATTTTCTTGCACAGGGGGGAACGCCTCTTCATGTCGGGCGTCTCGGGCGTCATGTAGGTTTTGGCACTGAATGATTCCCCTTCACGGTCGCCATCTATTTGTGATGGAGAGCTAGGATTCAGAGTCTTTCTCTGTCCTCCTCTTGTCCTCCAACCTCTGCTCGAATCAGTGGTGTCACGTTAGAAGAATAAGGCTCCCGCTTGCACTTGGGTTGCAGCTTAATTTCCCAATTTTTTTTCTTTTTCTGGCCAGGCTGTTTGTGTAACGTCTGTCTGAAAGAGTTGAGTAAGGGCATTGAAATAGCAGGCAGACTATCAAGTGTTAGGTTGCAACCTTTCCCCTTGAAGGGCCGAGGGACTTCAGCTCCCAGAAGCCTCAGCCATGTTGGCCAATAGTCCCATGTTGGCCAATAGCTCCTGGGATTCTGGGAGCTGAAGTCCCTCGGCCCTTAAAGGGGAAAGGTTGCCTACCCCTGTGTTAGGAGGTCTGGGTTAAGTATAACAGAGGCTCCAGTATATAGTATACTGTGCTACTCTGGAAGCTTGCAGAGAGAAAGCCCTTCGTCTTAGGGCTGGAAGGGGCTGTTGTGTATTTCTCTCTCTTTCTCTGTGTATGCTTTATTCATGCTCCGCTCTGTCCAGAAAGACTTCTTATTTCACGCTTTGGACTCTCTTTCTTACTCTTGAGTCGCTATACAGTGACCCAAACTGTTGCGCTTACCCTCGCCGCTGAAATGGCGTGCGCACATTTTACGTAGCGGGTGTTCGTTCCTCCCTGTCTAAATTGCGGAGAGTTTTAAATTGAAATGAATTCTTTTGTTTAATTATTTATTGATATTCAGTTTTAAAAGACTGCACACTTTCCATTAACATGAAGTGGAATGGCACTCACTTTTGCGATAGTAAAAAGACGATAGATAGATAGATAGATAGATAGACAGACAGACAGATTATTGCTTAGCCCAAAGACTTCCAACATGAAGTGGAATGACACTCACTTTTGCAATAAGAAAAAGGCAATAGATAGATAGATAGATAGATAGATAGATAGATAGATAGATAATAGATTTTTTATGATTCAAAGATATAGTTGTGTTAGGGCCTTTGTAGACTGCCAGAAATAGTGCAAATTGAGTTCATTTTAAGGGTTAGGGTTAGGGAATCATGGGAACTGTAGTTTATTGTGGCACCAGAGCTCTCTGATAGAGAAGGCTCAATGTCTCAGAAAAACAACAACAACAATTCCCATGATTTCCTAGCACTAACCCTAACCCTTAAAGTGGACTCAATTTGCACTATTTCTGGCAGTCTGCAAAGGCCCTTAGTCTGTAGAATCAGTCTGTAGAGAGATCTTGGAGCACCTTTGAGACTCAATGAAAGAAAGAAGTTGGCAGCATGAGCTTTCGTAGACTTCAGTCTACTTCCTCAGATGCATCAAATGCCTCTGAGGAAGTAGACTCAAGCCTATGAAAGCTCATGCTGCCAACTTCTTTCTTGCAGTTAGTCTCAAAGGTGCTCCAAGATCTCTCTACATAATAAGACTTCATATGCATATGGTCAATATCCATATGCATCTGAGGAAGTAGACTGAAATCTAGGAAAGCTCATGCTGCCAACTTCTTTCTTGCAGTTAGTCTCAAAGGTGCGACAAGATCTCTCTGCATATAATTTTTTTAAAACGAGGGACAGCGATTCTTCTGTGATTGTCGCTTTGTGAGTCAATGCAAAAAGTTACACAGAAGAGACCATGTGGGGAAAGTATTTTGCAAAGTTTAGGGCAGGAGTGGGCAGAGCTTCATAGCCCAGGGTCCCCATATGGCCCCCAAGGATATCTTTGCAGTCCTTGGCCCTCCCTAGATTTCCAAACCACCCTTTTTCTTGTGAAAGAAGGGGAAAAGGAAAAAAAAAGTGCTGATTTCCTTCTTTTGAAAGCTTCCTGGAGCAGAAATTCATTAAAAAAAATTGGTTGCAGCTTCCTTCCCCACATTGTTCAACCACACATACACACAAACACACAAGCGATCGGGCCACTTGCATTTTCGGATTTATTTTTATCTTTTGGGCAGTCTGTGTGGGTGGTCCTGGGGTAGAAAAAGACACAACTTCCCGCACATGCCTCTGGTTTATGGCAACATTCTGGAATAAAGAAATGGATGCTTCTTTTTGGAGACCCCCCCCCCCCGACAAAATTACTAAGTCATTGAATAGGATTTATTTATTTGTTTATATAATAATAATAATAATAATAATAATAATAATAATAATCCCTGCTGGTGCAATGGTTAAATGCCACTCCTGCAGCCACAAGGTTGTGAGTTCGATCCCAGGCAGGGCTCCAAGGTTGGCTCAGCCTTCCATCCTTTCGTAGGTCGGTAAAATGAGGACCCAACTTCTTGGGGGCAGTTGGCTTCTAGATTGTAAACTGCTTAGATGAGTTCACTATGAAGTGGTATAGAAATGTAAATGCTATTGCTATTGCTGTTATTATTATTATTTTGGAAGATAGGAACTATTGTTCAGGAGATGCATATGGATATAGACCATATGCATATGAAGTCTTATTATGTAGAGAGATCTTGTAGCACCTTTGAGACTCAATGAAAAAAAGAAGTTGGCAGCATGAACTTTCCTAGACTTCAGTCTACTTCCACAGATGCAATTGTACGTAGAGAGATCTTGTAGCACCTTTTCATGTATTATGTATGTCTTGCATGTAGTATGCATGCAATAATATATAGAGAGATCTTGGAGCACCTTTGAGACTCAATGGAAGAAAGAATTCAAAGATATAGCCCTGTTAGTCTGCAGAATCAGTATACATAGAGATCTTGGAGCACCTTTGAGACTCACTGAAAGAAAGAAGTTGGCAGCATGAGCTTTCCTAGACTTCAGTCTACTTCCGCAGATGCATATAGTGTAGCATAGGATTATAGGATTCCACTATAAGCCATGTCTGCATGAAAACAGTGATATACTGAATTGTTATAGGTCCAGGTGAATGAGCTGGCTGTCTTTTAGATATAAATGCTATTCAGTTGTATGAATTATTCTTTGGAAGCACTATTTAGGGGCTTTTAAAATTGTTGGCTAGTTCAGTTACTCATAAGAGCTTTTGTAATTGCTCCTCCATGCATTGAACAAACCGTAAGAGATACTCTTTGGAAAATATATAATGGGCACGCTGGATGTATTTGAGAGGCCGCTTCGGTACTTAAATATATTACTTCCCTGACGCCTCACATTCAAACTTGTGTTATTTAGCCTTGCATATATCAGTATGTATATATAGTACTTGGATGGGAGACCTCCGACAAATATTTCAGAGGATGGAAATGGCAAAGCCACATTTGAGTATTCCTTGCCTAGGAAAACCATGAAACTCATAGTTGCTATAATAATAATAATAATAATAATAATAATAATAATAATAATATGATTCATTTCTAGCCTGCCTATTTCCAAAGGGAATCAGGATGAGAGGTGACTTGTAGGAACCCATACACCTTACATACATAATTTTTATATTATCTATATTATTATTTTATCTCGCCTTGCAGAAATAAACCAGTTTGAGACCACATTGACTGCCCTGGGTCAGTGCTAGGAAATTCTGGGAATTATAGTTTTGTGAGACATGCAGCTTTCTTTGCCAGGGAGCTCTGGTGCCACAATAAACTACAATTCCCAGGACTTCCTAGCACTGAGCCAGGGCAATTGAAGAAGTCTCAAACTGGATTATTTCTATAGTGTGTTTTGGACCTATGTTTATGCTGCTTTTAAAAACTCCAGCTAGATAGAGGACTAGGAGAATTGTTGTTGTCCTTGCATACTTTCGTGCGGTTACCAATTTACGGCAATGCTAAGCCGAAATGATTATGGCAAGATTTGGTCGGAAGGGGTTGGCTGAGAGAGTGTGACTTGTCCAGGGTGGATTTCCATGGCCCAGTGAGGATTGTAACCTAGTCTCCAGAGTTTTAGGAGATTTTCAGATGGCCCGTCACTGCTGCGCAATTGCGCAATCGCGCAAAGATTATCAGCCGGCGTCGCGTGATGTCACCATAATCGTGTCACTATCCCGCGAATTAAGAGGAATTCTAGCCTTGCTTTGCTTTTCATTCATGGGACTAGATTCACGGGATAACAATACATTGATGGCGACATTGCGTGCCACTGCCTGATAATCTTCGCACAATAGCGCGACAGCAACGGGAACATCCCTGCTATGCTCTGAAAATCTGAAAATCTCCATAGTCCAATGCTCTAACCACTGCACCGCATTGGCTCCCAAAGCTGGAGAGGAATAAAAAAGACTTTGTAAAAAGGAGCTTCTTTGTCGGAGGCTTTGTTAAGGGAGGCATGCCTGTATTCTGTATGGGGCTATAGGAAATGCTATTGCTGTTTTGCTGAAGATCTTTTCAAGCTGCTCTAAACAATCTGTATAAACTCTGAAACATCAAAACAACAAACAAACAAACAAACAGTGGGGTCTCTTCAAACTTGGAGCTGAAAGTCCCAAGTAGTTGGAGTTGCATCTTTCTCTTTTACCACTTGGATATGAAACTATTGATCACCCTAAAACATGCATTGGTCAGAACTTGTGCTTTCCTGCATGGCGTAAATGACAATTTGTGAATGGAACCAAAAGAAATGAAATGGCCATCTGTCGGGGATGCTTTGATTGTGAGTTCCTGCATGGCAGAATGGGGTTGGACTGGATGGCCCTTGGGGGTCTCTTCCAACTCTAGGATTCTAGGATTCTATGAAAGGGGGAAGAAGGTTTTTCCCCCATACAATGAGAGGTGTTGTTTCTCCATGAAGTGTCTGGGAGATTGGGGGGCCTCTCACCCAGCTGCGTTGTGCATTTGGGGATGCTAGATCCATACATTTAGCTGTGTGTGATACATCTGAACCCTTCAGGGATTGCTTCTCCATGCCATTCAGAGACCTTCAGAGAGCCCTTTCTATTTGTGGAGCTGCATTCAGTCGGATAGATTTGCATGAAAATAGCTCCTTTGTTGCACCATTGGAGGCCATTGGTGGCCCTTCCGGGCTTCGCTCTTGTGGAATCATGATCCTTGCAAATAATTATTTGTGACATCACCAACGATTGTGACGGAGGCCATTGTGACGTCACAAGGCAAGCCAGAGGACTGTTCACGTCTCTGGCTAATTTTAAGTCCGAACTTTTTAAAGTCCGAACTGTGTTTACGGAAGCATTTCAGACTGCAGCTTGATATCTCTGACAATTCAGGCGAAGGGTATATTGTTCGCTGAGAGTTTTATGGCGTTCTAGTTACAGTTGTCCCTCCATTTTTTGCGGACTTGAAGTCTGCGACCTTCGCTTATCTGCGAGAGACGAACGGAGGGACATAAAATGGGTTACGTTCACCCCCATGGCATGTGCCTCCAATAATAATAATAATAATAATAATAATAATAATAATAATAATAATAATAATTTTATTTTTATCCCACCCCTCTGTGTAACGCAATGTGTATTTTAATTACAACATTAAAATACACATTTCATATCCCACAGTCCCACCCACCCCTTCAAATACTATTAAACAGTGACAATTTAAAACACACGCTTAAAATAATAATACAAATAGACAAATAAACAATAACTGCTGCAGAATTGGGGGAGCAGGTTGGGGCAATCGGACTCGGTTATTTGCGTTTTCCCTTTTTTCGCGGGGTTTCCAGAATGGAAAAAAAAAAAGGAGGGACGACTGTATTTTAATGGGATAGATGGCCAATTTAGTATCTTTTACGCTTTGTGATTTTAGATTGCATGCCATCAGCGGGTTTGATGTACTCTGTAAAAACTCTGTAAAGTGCCATGCAAAACTTATTACAGTGCCATATAAATAATAATAATAATAATAATAATAATAATGGAGTGAAATGGAAAAGGCTCCATTTGCCCTGCTTCTCTGTATTTGGGTCAGGGTTTTAAATTGCTAGAAGAAGAGAGCAAACATAGAACAGATCTCTTCCAAAAAAAGCCGCTGTTTTTTCCGAAAAGGCGCCACTGGGTGAAATTCACCGCAGTGGCTTGTTGTGAAGCTCCGACCACAACGTGGAACCAGTTGCCAATTATTTTCCCCCCCTTTTAATTATAAC
This sequence comes from Phrynosoma blainvillii, assembly GCA_026167975.1. Lineage (NCBI taxonomy): Eukaryota > Metazoa > Chordata > Lepidosauria > Squamata > Phrynosomatidae > Phrynosoma > Phrynosoma blainvillii. Next base: position 1,463,367 of record JANUYF010000015.1, read on the forward strand.
GGAAGATCCTCAAGGGGACTTTATTTTCCTTTTCGGTTTTGGCACCGATTGCCCTTGCGGCGAAAATATTTGGCGGTCCGTCGCGAACCTGAATTTGCTTCTGCGGAAAGCTCCTTTGCTGCTAGTGGTGCACTTCTCAACTTTTTTTTCTTTTTCTTTTGTGTGTAGAGGTTTGGCACCATGTTTCTTTTTTTTAAAAAAAAAGATCTATGAGGTTGCAAAGACCAGTTTAGCTTTCTCTTCCTCTCCTTCCCCCTCTCCCTCTTTTTTGGCTCATTTGGATGGATGCATTCTTTGCTTTCCCCCCTCCTTTACTTTCGCCTTCCAGCTCTGCTTCATAGCCTCAATAGCAATGTATTCTGGGACTTCCCTTTTGCTGAATGAGCTTCTTGTGAGACGGAGAGGAAGCCAAAGGTCCCAGATGGATTGACGGAGGGAGACAGAAAGGAAGACAAGGCGAACCAACAGCCATGCTTTTGCAAAAGGAATGCCCAGCTTTGGAAGACGGCTGCAGCAGTTGCATGGGATCCCAAGGCCAGACTTGGAAAACTTGGAGCGCTTTGAACCTTGGGAAGAAAAAGCCATGCTGTCGGTAGAGGAAAGAGCATGACTTCCTTTCCTCTCCACCTTATTTTTATTTTATTTTATATTTTTACACATTTTAAGTAAAAAAAATCCACCCAATGGTGATACCGTTATTGGCCAACCCAAATGCACAATAGACTTGTTGCAAGCTTTCGAAGCTCCATGGGCTTCTTCTTCATCAGGCAAGATGTTACCAACCAAACAGGAGAAAAAGCAATTGCGGATGTTAGTCAGATGCCTGCATGTTGTTTCATTCTATGATGATGATGATTATGATGATTCTTCAAACAAAAATCCACCAGTGATACCTTTATTGGCCAACCAAAATGCACAATATACTTGTTGCAAGCTTTCGAAGTATACTGTATATACTCATGTATAAGTCTAGGCATTCTAGTCAAATTGACTCAAAAAACCTGGGTCGACTTATCCATGGGTCAACGTAAGTACATAATGTCTAGACTTATACATGAGTATATACAGTATACTGAGTATATACAGTATACAGTATATATATATATATATATATATATATATATGTTGAAGAACAGTACTTACATTGACCCATGGATAAGTCGACCCAGGTTTTTTGAATCAATTTGACTAAAATGTCTAGACTTATACATGAATATATACAGTATACTGAGTATATACAGTATACAGTATATATATGTTGAAGAACAGTACTTACGTTGACCCATGGATAAGCTGACCCAGGTTTTTTGAGTCAATTTGACTAAAATGTCTAGACTTATACATGAGTGTATACAGTATACAGTATACCATATATATATATATATGGAGCTATCCCCTTTCTCTGACTAGACTAAAAGGCGAGAGCTTAGTCCATCCTGGGAGCACCAAAAAGAAGCATGGATCCCCTCTATTCTCTCATCCATCCAGTTTTTAGGGTGAGCACAAAACAGTTATGCTTCCCAGAATTTTTCTAAGTTCTTTGGCATCATTTTCTTTTGCATCATCCTTTGCCATCCTTCATTACATGCGCCTGAGTTTTACCATTGACTTATCCATGGGTCATATCCAAATCCATAATTCTGGCCCCAAAACCTACCCTCAACTTATACATGAGGTCGACTTATAGTCGAGTATATATACAGTACTTCCCGTAGTTTCCCATATTAGTTGGGTATCATATTTGATTCATTGTTTGAACCTCACTCGATCATTTCCAACGTTCGCTTTAACCGAATGCCCATACTATTATCTAGATCAGGGGTAGGCAACCTTTCCCCTTTAAGGGCCGAGGGACTTCAGCTCCCAGAATCCCAGGAGCTATTGGCCAACATGGGACTATTGGCCAACATGGCTGAGGCTTCTGGGAGCTGAAGTCCCTCGGCCCTTAAAGGGGAAAGGTTGCCTACCCCTGATCTAGATCAATATCCGATTACATTATTGTCCATAGATACTAAATGCTATTTTTGTATTCTTAACATCGATTGAAGTTGATTGATGGATTACTAACAAAAAAAGGTGTCTTCCTGTCTATTTCTCTCCTTAGACATAATCTTTATAGTTGCGATCACTTAAACTCTAGTATATACAGTAAAATTACGATTTTTGTACTTTGTTTCTATATTATTCGGCTAAGCGATTCGTCGTAATCCCTGTAGATAAAATAAAGAAAGGAAAAAAGTCCTAGCAATATATATTGGCTTATCTACTCCAAAGTATCTCTTTCAAGGAGGCTTTTCCCGTAATCCTCAAAAGGAAGCCATTCTTTCTCTAACTTTGTTTCTTGACTCGCTGTTCATTGAGAATGTCAATATATCTAATTCTTTCGTATCGATACTTTTTAAGTCCCACTCTTCTATTTTTGGTAAATCTTCCAGTTTTCCCCGAATTTTATTTTGGGCTATAATTAGTCTCGCAGCTGTAGCTAAATAAATCATAATTCTCCAAAAACGCTCTCTCATAAGGGCATAACGTTCCAAAGCAATTTTGCGTTTCTTTCTCCAAGAGAGCGAAAAGCCGCCGCGTAACCCTAGGGCCAGTCTGAAGAGTGTAGGTTTTAGGGTGGCTCCGCTCTTGATTTATACTAGAATTACGTCTGAATCGAGACTCTCGAGATGCAATCGGAGCCTTTTATGTGGCTCTTACTAGACCTTTGTTCTGCTGGGAAGATGAAAAGTAGCCCTGCTATCTGTGCAACTGCGGAGTTAGTGGCGCAATCATTTCTCTTTTCTGAAGAATGTTGGCAAGGCTGGTTCCTACTGACAGCCATTTGAGGCTGTGACTTCCTCCAGCGTATGTGGGTGTATGCTACAAATCCAAGTTCCTAACACGGCCGAACAAGAACGGCTTCGAAACAAGAAGGCCATGGATACTAAGAGTATCAGAAAATAGTTTCCACTCTGCTGTATGCATCTGAGGAAGTAGACTGAAGTCTACGAAAGCTCATGCTGCCAACTTATTTCTTTCATTTAGTCTCAAAGGTGCGACAAGATCTCTCTACATATTAAAACTTCATATGAATATAGTCTATATGCATCTGAGGAAGTAGACTTAAGTCTACGAAAGCTCATGCTGCCAACTTCTTTCTTTCAGTTAGTCTCAAAGGAGCTACAAGATCTCTCTCTATATTAAAACTTCATATGCATATAGTCTATATCCATATGCATCTGAAGGAGTAGACTTACGGTAAGTCTACGAAAGCTCATGCTGCCAACTTCTTTCTATCATTTAGTCTCAAAGGGGCTCCAAGATCTCTCTATATATTAAAACTTCATATGCATATGGTCTGTATCCATATGCATCTATGGAAGTAGACAAGTCTAGGAAGGATCATGCCACCAACGTCTTTCTCTCAGTTAGACTCAAAAGGGCTCCAAGATCTCTCTGTGTACTAATTCTACAGACTAACACGGCTAAATCTTTGAATTCTACCACTATGGAAGGCACCAAATTTAGCCGCATGGAGTGGAAATCCATCAACCTCTTCAAGAAACTTGCCCAGACCATATATATATATATATGTCTGTCCCTGGCTTTCCACTCCACCAAAGGCATCTGAAGGAGTAGACTTTAGTCTACAAAAGCTCATGCTGCCAACTTCTCAAAGGTGCGACAAGATCTCTCTGCATATTAAAACTTCATATGCATATAGTCTATGTCCATATGCATCTGCAGAAGTAGACTGAAGTCTAGGAAGGCTCATACTTCTTTCTTTAGTTAGTCTCAAAGGGGCTCCAAGAAACCTCTATGGAGTGCTCTCTCTAGGAATCTCTAGGTCCTCCAGTGCAACTCTGTGGTCAATATCTGCCAGACAATTACCATAGAATTGCGCTGGAGGAGCTACAAATGCCTAATGGAGCGTTCTCTCTAGGAATCTCTAGGTCCTCCAGGGCAACTCTGTGGTCAATATCTGCCAGACACTGACCACAGAAATGCGCTGGAGGAGCTACAAATGCCTAGTGGAATGTTCTCTCTAGGAATCTCTAGGTCTTCCAGTGAGACTTTTGGTTAAAGTTGACCATAGAGTTGTGCCGGAGGACCTAGAGATTCCTAGAGAGAACATATTAATTAAATCCGTGAATAACCAAATCCGCAAATGTGGAAGGACGAGTGTACTAACAGATTAGCAACTCTTTGTGATGTCTCTTCTCTACCTCCACGTTTGGCTTTTACATTTGTGAAAACCTTGGAAAGCATTATTCCCAAAAGATTGTTGATGTTGTTTTTAGGAAAGATTGATTCATACCAAAGCGTTGCCACCTTCCATTCTCTTGGGAAGCTCCATCCACGGCTTTGTGCCTCCAGTTTGTTTTTTTTTTACCTGCGCTCTTGCTTTTATGTTCCATTTATGTGTTACCCAAATCATTTATGCTTTGAATGGGAGGCTATGCAAATTCAATCAATTAAGCCGGGGTTTATTTAAATTAGCAGTTAAAGTTTGTGTGCAAAGTGCCTTGCCTTAATTGCTTGACAGTTTTGTTGTAAGTTTGTGAAGCCCCCTTCACTCGTTCAGCTATCAAACTGTGATATATATATATATATATATATATATATATATATATATTAGTAACATTGTTAAATCCCTGGAGTATCTTTGACCCTGATGCTTCTGTTCCTCCATTCATAAAGCTCTTTTTGCAAGCTCTGTCGAAAAGGTAAATTTTCATTAATTGCCTCCAATTAAAATATTGCATGCATTTTCTCCTTAGAATTAATGGAGAGCTTGGGTGCGCCAGCTCCCGCCTACCTGAATTTGTTATATGATGGAATAGTCTGGTTTCCACCCATTTTGGCCAAGTGTCTGAAATGCATTTGGTGCCCTTGTTTTTACTCAGATGTAGTCTTACTGGATGTCTGGTTTTTCCGTACCAGTTGGAGACTTTTGTTGCAAGGTAGATCGTCCGGGGCAAAAGATCATAGAATCATAGACTCGTGGAGTTGGAAGAGACCCCAAGGGCCATCCAGTCCAACCCCATTCTGCCATGCAGGAATTCTCAATTAAAGCATCCCCGACAGATGACCATCCAGCCTCTGTTTAAAGACCTCCAAAGAAGGAGACTCCATCACACTCTGAGGGGGTGTGTTCCACTATCAAACAGCCCTTACTGTCAGGAAGGTCCTCCTATATTTAGGTGGAATCGCTTTTCCTGTAGCTTGCATCCATTGCTACGGGTCCTATTCTCTGGAGCACCAGAAAACAAGTTTGCTCCATCCTCAATGTGGCATCCCTTCCAATATTTAAAGAGGGCTATCATATCACCTCTTAACCTTCTCTTCTCCAGGCTAAACATACCCAGTTCCCTAAGTCGTTCCTCATAGGTCTTGGTTTCCAGACCCTTCACCATTTTAGTTGCCCTCCTTTGGACACGCTCCAGTTTCTCCACATCCTTTTTGAATTGCGATGCCCAGAACTGGACACAGTATTATTCCAGGTGAGGCCGGACTAAAGCAGAATACAGTGGCACTATTACTTCCCTTGATCTAGACACTATACTTCTGTTGATGTAGCCTAAAATTGGCATTGGCCTTTTTAGCTGCCACATCACACTGTTGACTCATGTTCAACTTGTGGTCTACTAGGACTCCTAGATCCCTTTCACACGTAATTTCCTTAAGCCAGGTGTCCCCCATCTTATATCTATGCATTTCATTTTTCTGCCCTAAGTGCAGTACTTTACATTTTTCTGTGTTGAAATTCATTTTGTCAGCTTTGGCCCAGCTCTCTGGGCTTATGAGATAAACGGTATAGAAATGTACATGCTATTGCTATTGCTATCTTAGGATGAAGGAAGGAAGGAAGTGGGAGGAGGAGAGAGAAAGTGGGACGACAGAGGATCAACCAGGACTGTCCCTGCCAGATCAGGACAGTTGAAGGGTACGAAGGGTTGAAGGGTCTTCTTCTCTTTGCTCCATCGTGTTCTCATAGAATCATAGAGTTGGAAGAGACCACAAGGGCCATCCAGTCCAACCCCCTCTCTTCCCTCTGTTTTATGGGAATTTGGTATACTTCAACCTTCACCCCGGTCCTCTATTGCCCAGATTATGAGACCTCTTTCTGAGATCATTTAAAGTTCAATTATTCATTAAAGTGGTGCCCAGCCATAGTTAGGGCTCCGTTGCTTTTCTCATTTCAATGACAACAGTCGCAACAACAAAAGCATCTCTGTGCTCCTGACCCTCCCTGGCCTTTGAAGGCTTCGTATCCCATCTGTTTTAATTGGCTTTGGGCTGAAAATGCTTAGGAGCCGAGCAGGGAGTTTATTGATGCTTCTTATTCTGAATGTTCGATTTAATATCTTTTTAAGGGGGGGTGGGTATTGGGTGTGAATTTTATGTGATGTAATTTTTTATCATTTGTAAGCCGCCTCAATTAAGGCTTGTCGTGGGGAGGAGGTGAGTCTTAGAAATCAGGCAATTGTCGGCTGAAGACAATGATGTGACTTCTCGGCAACAAACCAAATAGGAGAAAAAACATTGGCGATGTTAAGTCAGATGCCTACATGTTTTCAGTCTTTAGTTAAGATGCTAATAATAATAATAATAATAATAATAATAATAATACAAAATCCATCAGTGATACCTTTATTGGCCAACTCAAATGCACAGTATCCTTGTTGCAAGCTTTCGAAGTATACTGTATATACTCATGTATAAGTCTAGACCAGGGGTAGGCAACCTTTCCCCTTTAAGGGCCGAGGGACTTCAGCTCCCAGAATCCCAGGAGCTATTGGCCAACATGGGACTATTGGCCAACATGGCTGAGGCTTCTGGGAGCTGAAGTCTCTCGGCCCTTCAAGGGGAAAGGTTGCCTACCCCTGGTTTAGACATTTTAGTCCAATTGACTCAAAAAACCTGGGTCAACTTATCCATGGGTCAATGTAAGTACAGTACTGTTCTTCTCACATTTGGAGTGAGGACAAGAAGGGCAATAAGATACACATGGAACAGCGCTGTTTTATAGAGGTGGGATACTATACGTGGGAGATGGAATATACAAAGGGAAATTATGGAATAACCCAGTCAGCATGGTGACTAGGAGACTGGAGACCAGAGTTCGAGTGCCTACTTGGCTGTGGAAACCCATGGGAGGTAAAGGCAACCCCCCTTCTGAACCCATATTGCCCCATGAAAATGCCTTAGGGTTGCCATAAGTTGGAAATGACTTGAAGCCAAGCAGCAAGAAGAACCTATTAGGAATAGATCAGTGGGATCGCTTCCCAAGTTTTGTTTCAGGGTAGTGTTAACAGAACCAGGGCCAGCTCCAGGGATTGCAATTAGAGGAAGCATCAAAAAGTTGCCAAACACAAGATTGCCTGGATTTCTTTACAAATTGGAAAGAGAGCTTGACTGCCCTGCGGTGGTGTTGGTGTTGTGCGCCTTCAAGTCATTTCCAGCTTATGGCGACCTGAAGGTGAACCTATCATTGGAGTTTTCTTGGCAAATTTCTTCAAAGGGGGTTTGCCATTGCCATCCTCTGAGGCTGAGAGTGTGTGACTTGACCAAGGTGAGTTTCCATGGTCAAGCCGGGATTCGAACACGGGTTTCCGAGTGTCCTAGCCCATCACTCAAACCACTACACCATGCTGGCCTCTTGCCTTATAGAGCAGCTCTTTGATCAGATTTGTTCTAGTTAAAACAGCTTTGGATTGTTTGGATTTTACTTTGTTCAGCCAAAGTTTGGGATTTACGCTATTCATCTTAAATTTGGATTTTAATTTGTTCAGCCAAAGTTTGGATTTTATTTTGTTCAGCCTAAGTCTGGATTTTACTTTGTTCCGACCAAGTTTGGATTTTACTTCATCCAGACAAAGTTTGGATTTTACTTGGCTCAGCCAAAGTTTGGAATTTACGTTGTTCGCCGAAATTTGGATTTTCCTTTGTTCAGCCAAAGTTTGGATTTTCCTTTGTTCAACCTAAGTTTGGATTTTACTTTGTTCCGTCTAAATTTGGATTTGACTTTGTTCAGCCAAAGTTTGGATTTGACTTTGTTGAGCCAAACGGTGGCTTTCACTTTGTTCAGCCTAAATTTGGATTTGACTTTGTCCAGCTTAAGTTATGTATTTGCTCAATCTATGGCGGAACAGAAAAGAAAGCAGAAAGAGGATGCTCATGGTGTTTCTCCAGAGGCACCTTTTACACCGGGAGACCATTTGCGAGGGAATAATCGGATTTTCTTCTCTCAAAGCCCAACTGGTGTAGTTGGGGAGATTAACAGATTAAGCTGGTGAAAATTATTTTGCCAGTGTCTTGAAGCAACTAAACTTGGGGGGTAAAGGAAACCTGTTATTAGAATAAAAAATGAGGGCAATCAGGTATTACTTCTAACTTCAACGAAGCTAGATTTGATCACAGCTGAGCTCAAAAACCACTTTGGGGAAAAAATGTAAATAGGGTCTGTGTTATTTAAATGCGTCCCAAGACAAGTTTAATGGTGTGACCTTCTCTCACCCGCAGCCATAGGCAGCAGATGGTCTTATAACCTTCTTTTTCTCCCTTCTTTGCCCCCTAATGATCAATTCCCAAGATGATTGTGTGTGTGTGTGTGTGTGTGTGTGTGTGTGTGTGTATATATATATATATATATATATATATATATATATATATGAAGAATTAATCTTAGCGAGATACCAGCTATTCTCTGCTGCTTTTATTGGATATGGTCCTATTTCCAGACTTCAGCAAGCATTAGCCTAATTTGATCCTCCAGGAACAACAACAACAAAAGAAGAATTAAGCACTGGAGAATTAACTTCTTTAAAGCATATTATATGAGTTTACTCTTGTATCTGAAGAGACGTAAAATTAAGAGCACCAAGAAACATCTCACATGTCACCGAAAGACCATTAACTTAAACATTTTTATCTGAGCCAGCTTTTTAATGCTTAAGCATAGCAATATATAGAGAGAGGGATGTTGACCAAGATAGCGAAATTTTGTGCTGCTGCAGTTAAGATTGGCGAAAATATGGTTTCAGTAAACGATTCGGCTTTTACCGTTTGCGTATGCAGTATTATTATTATTATTATTATTATTATTATTATTGTTGAGCTTTATTTATATAGCGCTGTAGATTTACACAGCGCTGTACATACAATCAATAAAATAGATAAAACAAATAAAGATAAGCCTGCCAATGGCGTACATTCTACAAAATAATAAAATAATACATGTGTGTCCCTAATCCCAGCGAATATGACGAGGCGAGTGTACCCACATATATATATATACAATGTTATTTAGCTTTTGCATGGATCCAGAAGTGATATATATGGCAGCCAAAATGCATTTGAAATCTAAAAAAAGTGGTTTCCAGTTTTCAACCGATTCCAGGTTGACCTGTCAGAAAAGCCGTGGCTTACCGTATAACCACCCACCGTGTATAAAACTCCATTAACTTTCACTGCTCTTGGAAGTGGGCATTTCCATGCTTTAAAAGAAAAGCTTTCATTGAAAAGAAGCATACTTAAAAAAAGAAGCTTTTAGTCTGAAGTAAAAGTGGTCTCCTAGAAGCACAATATTTGAGGGAATGAAAGCATGGATAAAAGGGGCTAAAAAGGAGAGGGAAACAAGCAAAGATGAACCTTGTGTGTTCGCTTTCCCAGCAGTTTCCAGGTTGCGGAGCTATGGATTTTAAATAATTTAAGAAATGCAAAAAGCAGCGTCTGCAGCAGCCTTGCTGGAAACATTTGACTCAGCAGACAGACAGTCTGGCCAAGACAGTGACATGCTTGCATTCAATATTCCTTCGTGTCATTTGACCGAGGGATTCTGGTTAAAAGATTTACAGTTGCTCTAATTGTTGGGAGTTTGGGGGAGAAGAGACTGTATTCTTTGCAAAGATTGGCCTAAAAGTGAAAGGAAAATGGGAAGAGGAACCTTGCTTCCCCATATTATTAAATCTCTCAGCCTTTTTGCAGCCACTAGCGTTCAGAAATTGTGAGTCATTCTCACTCTGGGGAATCATGAGAGTGGTTTAGAAGTCATGAGATTTTCAAATTAATGGTGCCTTGCAGGAGCCCTTTCTGTTTCATTAAGAATTTAAGAGCTGTGTCTTCTAAATGTTTAGCCTAAGCCACAAAGGGTGGGAAGGGGGGGAAGAGAGAAACCGAGAAACCGACAGTCCAAAAATAATTTTAAAAAGAAATAGATGACAATCTGTCTTCAGATATAAACAAGTACGACCCAGGTTCACATGGCTTTACACAAGCAAGTGATGGTGAGTGTGCATATGTGCCTTCGAGTCACCTGTTGGTTTATGGTGGCCCCATGGATTTCGTAGGGTTTTCTTCGGCAAGGAACACCCAGAGATGGTTTTGCTAGCTCCTTCGTCTCAAATATAGCCTATAGCCTATATCCCTTGGTGGTCTCTCATCCAAATAGAGTGGTCCCTCCAAATTTGCTGGGGTTAGGAGTGAAGGAACCCCTAATGGAAATGTGGAAGAACAGAGAAGCAAATAAAAAGAGAAACACTGTTGGTTTTTGTGGGTTTTTCGGCCGTGTTCTAGAAGAATGTATTGCTGACGTTTCACCTGCATCTGTGGCTGGTATATTTAAAGAAGATCATCGTTCTCAGAAGATGCCAACCACAGATGCAGGCAAAACATCAGCAATATGTTTCCCTAGAACAGGAGTAGGCAACCTTTCCCCTTTAAGGGCTGAGGGACTTCAGCTCCCAGAAGCCTCAGCCATGTTGGCCAATAGTCCCATGTTGCCCAATAGCTCCTGGGATTCTGGGAGCTGAAGTCCCTCGGCCCTTAAAGGGGAAAGGTTGCCTACCCCTGTTCTAGAACATAGCCTCACAGCCCCAAAACCCCACAAAACACTATGGATGCTGTCCGTGAAAGCCTTTGACTTCACAAAAACACTATTCTTTTTACCAAGGAGAACAACTCTCTAGGAATCTCCAGGTCCTCCTGTGCAACTCTACGGCCGACATCTGCCAGAGGTTGATCATCAAATCATGCTGGAGGACCTAGAAATGCCTTGAGAGGTGTTTTCTCTAGGAATGTCTATGTTCTCCAGCACAACTCCATGGTCAACTTCTGGCAGAGTTGCGATGGAGGACCTGGAGATTCCTAGGGAGAACCTATGAATCAAACCCGCAAAAGATCAGATCCGAAAAAGTCAAAGCCACAAATGTGGAGGTCCGTCTGTACTAACATGAGCTGACCTTGCTTAGCTTCCAAGATCCGTGGGATCTGCAGCATGTGATACTACTAAGAGAGATACAGTGGGCCTTTGGTATCTGCTGAAGTTTGGTTCCAGGACCTCTCCGTGGATACCAAAATCCATGGATGCACCAGTCCCATTAAATGCAAAGGCATGGTGAAATGGTGTCCATTATATAAAATAGCAAAACCAAGACTAGCTTTTTGGAATTTATATCTCTTTGGAATATTTTTTTGAACTATGGATGGTTGACTCCATGGATAAAGAATCCATGGATATGGAGGAACGGCTGTATAGCTTATTGTGATGTTTACAAAGAAGTGAGCTTGTGAAGCAAACCGCCTTGTTTTGAAGCAAAACAAAATTGGGGGAAAAACAGATCTCAGGGTTGGAGGTGACAATAAGTTGATGTTTATATGTTCTGCCTGTTCAGGTGAAGGAAGGAGTGAAGTGAGAACAAACAGGCTGTATGCACCCATATGTTGCTTGCTTCACAGTAATCTAGAATAATCCAGGAATTTTGGTTTCGTGGTTATGTGTGAATTTGGTTGTGAACTAAAAGTCACAGTGGAGAGATTTGAAACCAATTCGCTAATATACAATAGCTTCTTTTTAAAATATAATATTAGAAGTGTTTCTGCCTTTTTCTGTTGAACTGATGTAGCTTAAATAAAGCCGCTCCTCCCTCTTGTACTTGCTAAATTTGGAATTTCTTTCCTGCAGAGAGATCTGAAAATCTCACTTATGGTTCTGCGTCTTTACTTTTGTCACTACATTACATGAACAGTGGACTGAAATACTTAGTTTTGAGGTTTGCTCTGTAATTATAATGTCAAGATAATTTGGATGCTCCAAAGGGAGAATGCCGCAAAGCTGAGAAAATGTGGAATACAGTATGAACCCTCCCCATATCCATAGGGGACACTTTCACGGACTTATGTGAAACTTCAGATGCTAGTGAACCATATTAAAATGAATGAATTCTGGAGGAAGTTGGCACTCTGGAGGACCTAGGGAGTCCTAGAGAGAACACCTCTCTAGCCATTTCTAGGTCTTCCAGCATGACTCTATGGTCAGCTTTTGCATACCATTCTGAAGCATACCATAGAATCATGCTGGAGGACCTAGAACGGGGGTAGGCAACCTTTCCCCTTTAAGGGCCGAGGGACTTCAGCTCCCAGAAGCCTCAGCCATGTTGGCTGATAGTCCCGTGTTGGCCAATAGCTCCTGGGATTCTGGGAGCTGGAGTCCCTTGGCCCTTAAAGAAGAAAGGTTGCCTACCCCTGACCTAGAAAATGCTCCATTCAGAAGCTCAGCCATTGATGACTACTCTTTGAACAAAGTTTTCCAGCCAATTGTTGATCCGTCTGATGTCGAGCCATCTATTGAGCACTTGGAAGCGTGTCTATTGAGTGCTGTCCGGTTTTTGCTGCTTTTGTAATAGACTCGTACCATAAAGTTATTCCTTTTATTTCTTCAATTATTTACCCAAATACTGGGTCGTGTCCTCTACTAATCCATTTCTGTTCAGATGACTGTAAGAAAGCCAGTGTGGTGTTGTGGTTTGAGCTTTGGACTACAACTCTGGAGACCACTTGGCCATTAAACCCACTGGGTGACCTTGGGCGAGTCACACTCTCTTAGCCTCAGAGGAAGGCAATAGCAAACTCCCTCTGAACAAATCTTGCCAAGAAAAACTCATGATAGCTTCGCCTTAGGGTTGCCATAAGTCGGAAATGACTTGAAGGCACATAACAACAAGAACAAGAACAAGAACAAGAACGATGAGTGTATGCTGAAGCAGTTCTGTGTGCATATTGGGATGTAATAATAATAATAATAAGAAAATTTATTTATATCCCGCTTATATGATAAATCAATCTAAGCGGCTTACAATGTACAGTTGGCCCTCCACATCTGCAGCTTTGACTTTTGCGACTTTGACTGTTTGCGGTTCTGATTAATATGTTCTCTCTAGGAATCTCTAGGTCCTCCAATGCAACTCTGCCAGAAGTTGACCATAGAGTTGTGCTGGAGAACCTAGAAGTTCCTAGAGAAAACACTTCTCTAGGCATTTGTAGGTCCTCCAGCATGATTCTATAATCAACTTCTGGCAGATGTTGACCATAGAGTCGCACTGGAGAACCTGGAGACTCCATGGACCTTATCACACACTGGCCACGAAGTGAAAAGTAACCAAAATAAGAGTAAATTCAGTTCTATATCGAAATGAACTGAAAGAGCTCCCGCTGCCCACCACACGCAATTACCGTCATATCGCATTTATCGCGGTTCCTGGGACACGGATCCTGAAAACGTATCCTCCCTGCACACACAAGCTAGAAAATCCCATAAATTACAAGAGAGGACCATGTTTTCCCGTCCCATTTGTTGCCTGATCCAAACAGGAAGGACGCGCCATAAGATGCTTCCTCACAGATCCATGGGAAGCGGCGCGGGGAACCATGGGTCGGGGCGGGGAAAGGCTTCACAACACATATTGCGTGCTCATATGCATTTTGCCTGCGCGGCTATTGCGAAACTATTCCGAAGGCTCGCTTGTACTTCCTCAAAAAACCGAATGCCAAAATCTCTCCATTCGCTACGGATTAGCTTTGGGTTCTGCCGAGTTTCGGTGCAACGTCGTGTGTAAACACGGGGAAATACGTTTTAGCTACAGATACCCTTTGGATTAGCTCTGCTTTAGACCCCGTGTGATAAAGTCCCAAGAGAGGTGTTCTCTTAGGTAAAAAGAATGGTGTGTTTTTATTTGTAGTTTTCCGACATTCATGGGGGTCCTTCATCCCTAACCCCAGCAAATATGGAGGGTCCACTGTAGTGGTTTCTACACCCCACATTGGAGCACTTCACACAAATTGGTCTGACTAGTTGAATTTCTGAGAAGTGCATGCCTTACATACCTGGCTGCCATGGGAAACTTTTAGCCATAGTCTTCTCTTCTGGTTTGAAGAATTGCTGTCCCTCAGGATTAGTGGTGATAAGTAAGTTCACATGACAGTGGCAGAAGGAAAAGTTGATGGAGTAAAATGGCTGTCGCCATTGACCAGGTTGATGACAGGTCCGAAGACCCCAGAACCATGATGAGCAAATTGAGTGAACATGTCCAGCGAGAAAGTGCTTGTCTAAAATGTCCTTTTCACAAGGATAAATGATTGTTCTTTCCCCATGATTGCTCTCTGCTGCAGTGCTTTCTGTTCTGTTCTGGGAGTTTTTTTTTGTGTGTATGTGTGTGTGTGTTTCTTTTTAAAAAATGCATTAAGTGGGTTTCTAGTCTTGCCAACAGCTGTAGCAAAATTGAATGAGGCTTCTTGCACCTGAAGCCCAGAGGCAATTGCGTTTCATCACTGTAAAAGAAGATCCTTGGGTGGGGAAGGTATATATATATATATATGTATATGTGTGTGTGTGTGTATGTGTGTGAGCAAGAGTGAGAGAGACAGGTGTGTGCACATGCATGTGTGTACATGCTTTCTTCTGAATGGCTGTGTCTGCAATTCCCTTTGCTGTCTTGGAGGGAGAGAGAGATAATTCAAGGAAGGTGATCAGCTTTTAAAGACATCTTGAATAGGCAAACATGCTTTATTTCTGTTATATGGGCATGCATTGTTTTAGAAACCTTCTACAAACCTTTGAAACACAAGGTAACCCACCGGAGCCTCTTCTATCACATTTCCACCCCCTTCTATTTTCTCTGTTTTGCACTGTAAAGCTACGCCTTGGCAGGGAATAGTGTGAGTTTAAGAACTTGGTAAGGAGAATTAAAAGGTGGACCTGATCAGAGGCATCATCCGGTTTTTCGTGCAGGATGTAACCGCTGACATGCCACAGACGCTTTTGGTGGAGGAGATGTCTTGCCTCTCAGCCAGACATCTCCTCTCGGTGTGTCAAATTAAAAAATAGCATCTCAACTTGGCTTCCCAGTTCCACTTGACTGAAGCAGGATGAGGCTGGTTGTACAGTTGGAAGGATTTGTATAATCCTTGGGAAGTGGAGCGACCCATCCTTTAGTTCTTGCGTTGTTTCAAACTGTTGAATATTAATGCAGTTGAAGCGGGGAGGGAGAGGGGAATACATTAAGAAGGTCCAAGATCTGTTTATGCATCTTTTTTCTTGAATAGAGGAGGATGGACCTCTTCTTTGTTTTGCAAATATTGTTGATGGAGTCCTGGCTTAGGCTGGGGTACTCTATAGCAACCATTATGTAGAGAGATCTTGGAGCACCTTTGAGACTAATTGAAATAAAGAAGTTGGGCAGCATGAACTTTCGTAGACTTTACTTCCTCAGATGCATTTAGAAATCTGAGGAAGTAGACTGAAGTCTAGGAAAGCTCATGCTGCCAACTTCTTCCTTTCATTTACTCAAAGGTGCTCCAAGATCTCTCTACAGACTGATTCTACAGACTAACAGGGCTATATCTTTGGATTCTATAACAACCATGTTGAACATCAGCTGGGAAGGAGGTTTAAAGGGATAATGCTGCTTTCCCTTTCCCTTTGCAAATTTTATGTCATTCATACAAGTCTGAGACATTTCATAAATCACAGCAAAAGAAGCCATAGGGATGGGGGATGGGGGGGGGGAAGAATACTGCATGAGTGTATTATGTGTCCATGGAGAAATGTTAGCAGAGTCCTTTATAAATTTGTTGAACATCTAGGACGGTCAAATGGAAGGCAGTCCTTCATCTGCCTTGTATGATGAAGGTGGATGGCATTTCAGTGTGTTTGTGTCTGTGTGTGAAAATGGCAGATGGTTTTGGGGAAGTTGGGTGGACACAAGGTACCTACTCAATAGTATAGCTCCCCTTCCAAACTATTACTCCAAGTAATGTTGAGAATTGTTGAGTTGGAAATCCCCCAGAGTTGAGGAACCCACTGAACCTCTGCCTGTTTTCACTTTCCCCAGTGTTTTAGCATATTTTTAAAATAAATATCTTAGCTTCAGAAAGGATTAGAAACACACACACACACGTTGTTGTTGTGTGCCTTCAAGGCATTTCTTTCAACTTATGGCAACCCTAAGGCGATCTTATCATGGAGTTTTCTTGGCAAGATTTGTTCAGAGGAGGTTTGCCATTGCCTTCTCCTGAGGCCGAGAGCGTGTGACTTGCCCAAGGTCACCCAGTGGGTTTCATGGCTGAGTTAGGAATACATACTTGTTTTTATTATTCATGTAACCTGAGATGTTCTGGTTTGTAGCAAAGCTGCTTTGGAAGCCAGCCACGAACATTAGCTGCTGTGATTCTGTTGAGCGGAATCCTGGGATTTGCAGTTTAATTCTGTGGAATATTGGGTTTGGGATTTGATGAAGCACTATGGCTCTCTGGCTGAGAAGAGTGCTAACTGCTCCTCCCTAAACTGCAAATCCCAGGACACTGGGGCAAGTGAAAACAGGCAAAAGTTCAGTGTGTTCCTCAACTCTGGGGAATTTCCAACTCAACGATTCTCCAGGTTCCCTCCCCCCCAAAAAAGGATTACTTAGGATGTTTAAAGTAGGTACAAGCACACACTATTGTGTAGGTACACTGTGTCCACCAACCATCTGCCAATTTCATACATCTGCCAATTTCATACATGCGCACACACACACCCAACCAACTGAGATGCCACCCATTTTCATCATACAATGGAGATTAGGGTCAGCCCTTCATTTTGCCCTCCTAGATGTTTACAGTCCAAATTTGAACAGGAACATTTCTCCGTGGAAATATAATATGATGATGATGATGATGATACCACCACCAACAAGAAGTGGTTTTACCCAGGATCATCATGTGTGCCCCCAATTCAATCTTCAAAAAGCTGTTGGTACTCAATTGGAGTTGGTAGGGTCAATGATATTTTCCCCCTGTACCTTCCTTGAGGACGTGTTCAGACACAAGGTTCATGTTACAGGAGAAATAGACAACTGATTTCAGATAAATTAAAATGTGAAAGAAATCAAATAACAAAGAGTAACAAGAAATAGTGGATCTAGAAGTATGGCGGGTTCAGCAGAAAAGGCAGCTTGGTTCAATTTGTTGTAGGCGGTGGTGCTGGTGTGACAGTAATCTGGTTGCTTTTCTGTCTTGGCATATTAAGAATAGAGTCCTAGTTAAATACGTCTGTAGGTCACTGAAAGTGGTCCTGGTGCCTTAGAATAGTTTTAGGTAGTTAGTCTAGCTCTCGCCAGAATTGTCTGTGCTCTTCAGATGGACCTCTGCCATGCACCTTGGCCTTTATGTAATCCAAGAATGTAAACCATGTCTCCATAAAGCAGTCATTTTTTTCCACTCCATCTGTGATTCTTGGTTGTGTTGTTGTCAGCTGCCTTTGAATCAAATCTGACTCATGGCAACCCCATGAATGAGACCCCTCCAAGGCTTTCTGTTCCCAGTCACTCTGCTTAGGTCCTGCAGGCTCAGGGCTGTGGTTTCCTTGACTCAGTCTATCCATCTGGTATGCAGTCTATCTCTCTGCTACCCTCCATCTTTCCTAGCATTATTCTCTTTTTTAATGAGTCATGTTTTCTTGTGATGTGTCCAAAGCACAGAAACCCCAATTTAGAGAATACCGTGGACAACCCAAAAAAGAATAATGAACAAGTGGGTCCTTGAACAGATCAAACCTGAAATCTCCCTGGAAGTCAAGACGATCAAACTGAGACTGTCATACTTTGGTCTCATCACAACTGATTGGAGAAAACAATAATGCTAGGAAAGGGGGAAGGCAGTAGAAAGAGAGGTAGACCTTATGCTGGATGGATAGATGAGGGAGGTCACGGATATGAATTTAAGGGACCTGAGCACCTGTGGTAGACAGGTGGGCTTGGAGATGTCTCATCCACAGCGTCACCATAAGTTGGAGTTGACTTGAGGGAAGTTAACAACAACAGCAGTGTCATCTACAGACAGTTTCGATAGCTGATTCCTTAATTTAGGCTGAGATTGATTTGAAAGCAATTAGGACCACATTTCAGTACATTCAGAGTCTGGAATCATAGGACCTTATCGCTCCGCTCAAATAACCCGGCTTACCTCTTCTGAATTGAAGTCTAATTCAGGAGGCAATTGGTCTATCACAAGGATTTTGCCGCCAAAGCCACCAGGTGAGTCTGGCTTTAGCTCCAGCTCCCCGGCGCACTTCGGCAGTCTTATGTCGAAACTGGGAGCTTTCTGACTTGAAACAGTGGCCATCGAAGCACATTGGGAACCTGGGCTTCAACCAGGCTGAACTTGCCCCACTGCTTCGGTAGCAAAATCCTTGTGATAGGACCCAGCTACCTCCTGAATTAGACTTCAATTCAGAAGAGGTAAACTGGGTTATTTGAGTGGTGCGATAATCTCCATAATCTCCGTCAGATTCCCATAATAATTTGAAGTCTGCAACTGGGGCATAGTTTACAACAAACTAACATTTGTATATAGCCAGTGCCTGCCCCTTTGTATCAGAAGCTCAGAGCACTCACAGTTTCGCAAAGGCAGGAAGTTGCCTTCATGTGCCTTGAGTATACACCAGACTTTTGATAAAATTTGCAATTTCTCGAGCCAGGAAGAGTTGTTATTAGAAAGGATGCTAGACACACATTCAAGTGTTAAGGGGGACCCTTGATGGAACAAGTCCTGTATGTGATGCTGGCTTAGATTTTTCCAGCATTTGTAGCTATTACTAGCTTTCTTCCAGAGAAGAGTGGGTGGCATGCAAAGTGACCAAGTGGGGAGGGTGAGGGAGATAATGTTTTCTTCCACCAGTTTCAATTCTGATAGGTTGCTTTGTGGATTTTATGGGTGTTTATCTTTTTTGGGGGAGGAAGTGGTGAGCTTAATGAGTGGGTTGATATAGTGTCTCTTTCCATATTGATCCATGCTAAAGAGTCATCATCATATATAATCTGGGTCACCTGTCTGAGATGGAAATCCTGATAATAGAAAAAAATTAAATTGAGGATTCCCAATCCTCCTTTACAGGGAAGTGCCAACTTTGTTCTCCTGAGAAAACTTGATTTTAACCTCTACGGCTAAAGAGAAAGTGTTCTAACTTGAGTTGACATTTGGCAAGGCAATTATTATTTAAGGAGATGTGGATTGTTTGGAACAAATACAGAAACATGGGGAGAATGAGCAATATTTTATACGAGAAATTTACCTAGAAGGGAAAGAGAGAGTTTGAGTCAAGTTTTAAGTCTCTCCAGAACCCATTTCCCCCCCCTAAAGGATTTAAAGTTTCTATGTTTCAGTTGGCATGATGGTTACCCCTAGGTTGTTTCTGAGAGTGTTTCGGTGCTGTTTTTCACCTTTTGGGGACATATTTGGACATAACAGTTTGGACTTATTGTAGTTAATCTTAAAACCTTGACTTGTTGGAAGTAAGATAGACAGCCTTTAAGTTTTGGAATTGACTCTGCTGAATTAGTCAAGCACAGGGGATGTCATCAGCAAATCAGCTTTCTATTCTTTATATGGACTCCTTGTGTGCAAATATTAGAGTGGATGCATTCAGCAGAGGCTCGATTCCAATTGCAAAAAAGCAGGAGTGAAAATGGGCAGCCCTATGTTATCCCTCTGTTCAGTGCTATCAGAAATGAGTCTTCTCCACTGATCTGATAATAGCCTTTGAGCTCTGGTAATTCCCCTGCATGACCTTGGCAAAGTGAATGCCAATATTCATTGTATTTAGAAGGGAAAATAAGTATGGCCATTCCACTCAATCAAATGCTTTATTTAATGGCATGAAGAGCCATATAAGATGTTGGGGGTCTTGTTATCATTGCAGTAGTGTATGATGTTGAGTAGTCTTCTAATATACTTGACTATAAGTCAACCTCATGTATAAGTCAAGGGCAGGTTTGAGGGCCAAAGTTATGGAATTTGATATTGCCAATGGGTAAATCGAGTGTAACAATGGATCTAATGGATGAAGCAAAAGAAAACAATGCCAAAGAGCTTACAAAATTCAAGCAGGAATAATGGTTTGTGCTCATAAAGAGTGGATAGATGAGAGAGTAGAAGGGAGTCATTTCTTTCAGGACAGATTACATCCTTGCCTTTCACAACGGGATGGTTCCTATATTATATATATGATTTAAAGTATAGTACTTATATTGACCAATGGATAAGTTGACTCAGATTTCTTGGGTCAATTTTGTGACTAAAAATTCTAGCTGTATACATGAGTATATACAGTATTCTTAAGGGGCTATTTTGCATCTCTCTCTTTTGACTGGAAGTAATGTTTAGCTTGAGAATCTTAAGAAAAGGGTCTAGGTCAATTTTGCCATGCAGTAGGATTGATAGTAGGAAGAATAAAAAGTATAGCCCCTAAGTTTAAAATGCATGTGTCTCCAGGCATCTGCCAGGTGCATTTCTGAACAAATGTAGCCTGTACAATATAGTTTGGCCATTTAATTTTGGAAGATTGGCATAGATTTCTATCTGAAATTGAATTTATGTCACCCTCGAGGAGTATTGCACCGTCGGCAATCTGTAATAGGTGCACAGATAGTATTGAGAGGAAATTTTTGATTTGCATTTGTGGAATAGTACGTTCCCAATGGTGCAGACCTCAGAATGAGGGCTGTTATAGTACTTTGATTATTTTACTATGCTGATGAGTTTCCTGACTCATAATCCCAACAAGATTGCGTGTCTTAATGGTTTTAAAAACTTTTGCCTACTTGAAGGGTGAGGCGAAACCATTAATACTTAGCAATATTGTACAAAGACTATCCCGAGGTAATTTGATAGGGAGTACTTGGTATCCAGCAAAGTATTATTAGAGTGGAGATGTAGGACTTTACAAACCAACAACATTGCTCCTGAGGCTGCGGAGTCAGTGATAAGGTAATAGTTGACATGAGAAAGAATCTTAGCACTTCAGGGCTTCAGTGTCCTGTGAGATCTGGATTTGTGAGTTCTACATTGGGGAAGGAATGTGGACAAAGGGGTATGAAGCATTGGTGTGTTTCTCCATATGTCTCTTCACTGAAGGATAGTTGAGTTGAATGAACTTCAAGGAGGACTTTAAGGGACATTTGTTTTTACCTCCTTCCAAGTATGGATGCCAAGTAGGGATGTGGGATGCAGGTGCTTAGTGGTTAAGATGCCAGTTCTGATGATTGGAAGGTTGGCAGTTCAAGGCCCAAGTGCCGCATGATGGGGTGAGCTCCCATCACTAGTCCCAGCTTCTGCCAACCTAGCAGTTCGAAAGCATGCGAATGCAAGTAGATAATAGGTACCACTTTGGTGGGAAGGTAACAGCGTTGGGTGCAGTCATGCTGGCCACATGACCACTGGACTAATCCTTGGACAACACTGCCTCTTCGGCTTAGTAATGGAGAGGAGCACAGCCCTTTACAGTTGGTTATGACTAGACATTCATGTCAAGAGACTGCCTTTACCTGCACCATTTAGTATGGATGGGCATTGACCATCATGACCATTGGTATTAGTAGCACTACCCACCTTCTTCTGGCTGTGTTTTCCCTCACAGGAAGATTACTTGTTCTTTTTTAGAAGTTCAGAGAGTAAAAGATGCATCTTGACTTCAAAGTTGCAGGAGACTGGTCAGGTTCCAGAGCTTGAAGGAAATACACTTGTTGAGGAAGCCAGCTTGGGAGAGCGGAGTGGATTCTTGCTCGTATTAACAAATATTCGATTGGATGAATTTCTGCATACACTCGTCCCTCCGTTTTCACGGGGGATCCGTTCTGGACCCCTCCCCCATGAAAACGGAAAACCACAAATATTGAAGCCCCATAGGCTTGAATGGGGGCTTGCATCCACGGGTGCCCATAGGCGTGCATTTTGTCTCCCTCCGTTTGCCCCATTTTGTCTCTCTCCGTTCGCTGCTCGCGAACGGGCAAGGGACACAGATTTCAAGTCCGCAAAAACGGAGGGGCGACTGTATTTTATGTTTTAGAGAGACACAACTAGAAGAAATTGGATTGTCAAAAAGCTTTGCAATGTTGGGGGGGGGGGGAATTCCACCTTGAACATTTTGTTTTCTATATGACTGAATCTTAGAAAAGGGTGAGAGTTCAAGCCGCAAGCCAAGTGCTACAAAAGAAATAAGCCAAAGAAAAATTCTGAGGCCTTCACCCTCCTCAGTGAAGCATCTGAAGATATTTTGGAGATCAAGTCTATTCTTGCCGTTAGACTAATAGAAAGAAAATCTTACTGCTTTGGGCATGAACCTCTGGTTCTTTCCCATAGTAATGCATTCCAAGAGCGTGCCTGTCTTTTCAGAGGCAACTAATTTTATTTTATTTTTAAAAAGGGAGGGAATGTGTTCTTCCCATTTTACAAAAAAAAAGAAGAAGTCTGGCATGAGTTTCATTCCCTTCTTCCTTAATGTTTTGCTGTGTGTGTGTGTGTGCTTAAGCATGCACATGCATGCAATATGTGCACTGAAACAAAATAATTCCTCTGGCTACTGTGCAGGTCTGGGCAGGATCAAGACATGGCTGAGTCTTTTCTCTACTCCGAAATTTGAAATTCGAGCAGGGAGAGTGTTCACAACTGATCCTGGACTGTATTTGGAAAACCACATTGTTGTGAAATTATCTTAATATGTGGCCCAAAATGCTGAAAGGTAAAATGACAGTATTTAGCTTCAGAAAGCGATGGTGTGCAAGTGGACTCCCCCACCCACTTTTTAAAACAGAAAACATAATACACACGATCTTGAGAGAGCTCAGCAGCTCACACCCTGAATACACCAAACTTATCCTATGATCCTCCTTGTTGAACCTCACTTCACGTCAAGGATTGTATCTGTTTCTTTTATTTTTGAGTGTATGCCCCGTCGTTCCTTGCAGGATCTTGCAGTCTTACAGAACAAGTCCAACGTCACGAATTGCACACATCTAAAATAGTATATATTGTACTCTTGTACAGTATACAAGTATTGGCTAAAATGTTTGAGAATCAGACCTTTCTCCTCTTACTAGACCCCTTCCACAGCCATTTGCGTGGATTTGGGGGCATCTCCGAGGGAAAACACGTCGACACATTTCTGTGCTGACCAGACCCATTGGGCGTCATGCCAACCTGAACATTATGCGTTCCACATTTCAGCCGACAATCAATAGCAGTGGACAAGCGTTTCTGAGAACTTTGTCTGCTGTTATTGATCTTATCCCTGAGGAATCCGTGATAAGCTTCCATGTAAACTCAGAGTTTTCCTCAGAATAGAGTCTGAAGGTCTCTCCCGCTTGGCCCCACAACCAGGTTAGACAATATAGTCTTCACTCAGTTCTCTGTAAGCTGCTAAATGTCCTGGGTTTTGGTGTGTCATGAATCTTTGTGCAAGAGAAAAGAAAAAAGCAGGCAGGGAAATGTCATCCTGCAACTAGCGGTGGAGTAATGAAGTGCCTTCAAGTTGAACCTTAGTCCATGCAAGGCAGAAGTGCTCCTGGTCAGATAAGAGATATGTCAATAAATAGGGATTCAGGTTGTGTGAGATGAGATTACATCTGTATTCTGTTTTGGTCAGGTTGCTTGCTCTTTCTAGCCCATTATTGTCTATGCTGACAGGTACAAGCTCTATAGAGTCTCAGGTAGAGAAATCGCTTCCCCATTTGATCAGTGATGAATGGGACCTTTTAAACCAGAGATGCCAAGGACTGAACCTGGGATCTTCGGTCTGCAAAGCAAGTGGCTCTACCACTGAGCCATGGCCTCTCCAAAGAGGTGAAGTGTGAGTAATTTTGAAAATTACACTTTCTGTTTTTATTCTTTGGTGCCCTGACAGGAGACAGCTTGGCTGGAAGAACTGAAAATAGGCCCACAGAGTGCTTGCACAAGGCAAAAGCTGTCTCAAAGGCGCCGGTCTGTCATGGGACCCAAGGAAAACTTCCTCCTTTAAAAATATAAACTAAAATAAAATGCAAACAAATAATGCAGAGCAACATGTTAAAGCTTTCATGGATACTGGGCCTAAGTTTGGGCAGAAGGAGAACTTGGCTTCCAGAACTTTGGTTCCGAGACTTTCCAACAGACCGAGGACTCCATGCTTCTCTTCTGACTCTCTCTTGTCGCTTTCGGATGTTGGGCTGACAAATATCTTGCTTATTTTACAGTAATTCGGTCTGTGGGGGTGTCTGTTTGCAAGCTGTGTTACTCTTCTTTGCCGTTGAGAAGTTTTTGTAGAATTTTTTATGGTCTTAAGAAAGCTTGTTATGAAATGCTTGGCAATGGAATGATTGGGAATCAATGGAAGATGTGCAAAAAAGCTGTAGCAAAGAAAGTGAGCATTGAGCATCATCCAGTCTGGCATGGATATTCTTCCAAGTGGTGTTTCCTCCAATGAATTCACATTCTTCATTATAACATGGAAGCTCTACATAAGGAGAGACCATGCACACATTTCTCTGTTGATATTTTCAGTGGTAGAATTCAAAGATATAGCCCTGTTAGTCTGTAGAATGAGTGTAGAGAGATCTTAGAGCATCTTTGGGACTAAAGGAAAGAAAGAATACAAAGAAATAGCCATGTTAGTCTGTAGGATCAGTCTGTAGAGAGATCTTGGAATACCTTTGGGACTCAATGAAAGAAAGAATTCAAAGATATAGCCCTGTTAGTCTATAGACTCAGTCTGTAGAGAGATCCTGGAGCACCTTTGAGACTCACTGAAAGAAAGAATTCAAAGATATAGCCCTGTTAGTCTGTAGAATGAGTCTGTAGAGAGATCTTGGAGCACCTTTGAGACTCAATGAAAGAAAGAATTCAAAGATCTAGCCCTGTTAGTCTGTAGGATCAGTCTGTAGAGAGATCTTGGAGCACCTTTGAGACTCAATGAAAGAAAGAATTTGGTAGCATGAGCTTTGGATGATCACTTGTCAGGAGCACTGGGATACTGTGTTTTCTTTATCAGAAGGATGTTGGACTAGTTCATTGGTTCTCAAATAGTTAGCAGAGGCTCCGTAAAGGGGAGCACGAGGCTCCGTAAAGGGTTGCATAGCAACTCTATGGCTGGAGAGAGGGAACAAATGATACTATTTACAGTCGCGCAGGGGGTGCGAAATGTTTTCTTCTTCCTGGGGGGGTCATGACAGACAATAATTGAGAAGCACTGGACTAGTTGAGCTTTGAGATCAGAAAAAGAGGTTCCACCTCAACATTAGGAGGAACTTCTTTACAGTAAGAGCTGTTCAATAGTGGAAGATGCTCCCTCAGAGAGAGGTGGAGTCTCCTCCTTTGGAGGTCTTTAAACAGAGGCTGGATGGCCATCTCCTGAGGGGTGCTTTGATGGTGAATTCCTGCATTCAGAATGGGGTTGGACTGGATGGTCCTTGGAGTCTCTTCCAACTCTAGGATTCTGTGATTCTATGATCCTTTGCAGCTATGCGATAGTATGATCCTGGGACTGTAATAGCAGAGTCAAAATTGCAAACAGCAGTTGTTTTGTTAATTGAGTTCCATGCTGGAATGAGTGGAGTACTCATAGGATACTCATTTGCTTCTTGGGTGGAGAGCGCATTTTCGCATGCCGCCAATCTCTCCCCCGCTCGGCAGCTACAAAGCAAACCAGTGGCATAGAAACGCCTGGTCTGCCTTTCTCTTGGGCCGAGAGCTGCTGACCCAAATCCTTCCTTGCAAAGTTCAGGCCCTTTTTGTTGTTGTTGTTTGGCCTGCCTCTTTGTATGGCTGTTTTTTCCGTGCGGCGTGTGGTCATCTGAGGATCATGTGATTTGCGCCGGGGTGATCCTTTTCAGACTGAGCAGATGCTGTCTTGCTTACTAGGCACAAAAGGCCGGCTTTTTAAAGAATGTCCCTCGCCTCTGCTAACGCTCTCCGCCTTCACCACAAGCCCCTTTGCACAAAATTTGAAACTGGCCTTAAGTTGTGAAGCGTGCGTGTATGTGTTTTGAAGCTTTCCCCTTGGCTTTTGAACAGCAGGGACTGTTGCTGGTTTGAGAGCAAAACACATACACACACAACAGCCGCAACCGCAGCCGCAGCAAAACAATTCAACCTTTTCAGTAGTGACTTTCAAATATAATGCCTAAATATCCTAAATGCACCAGATCCTACTTGGTCTTGGAAACTAGGCAACGTAGAATGGTTGTTGAATGTTAATATGTAATGTTTTGTATGTCATGTATGTGCATGGTCTCTGTGTTATTTTGTTTAATGCGTAATCATTTAATAAATATATTTTATATATATATCATAGAATCATAGAGTTGGAAGAGACCGCAAGGGCCATCCAGTCCAACCCCATTCTGCCATGCAGGAACTCAGAATGTACAAAAGGAAACTAGGCAAGGTGAACTCTGGTTAGTACGTGGATGGGAAACCATCAAGGTGCTGTAGGCTATATTTCAGAAGAAGACACTGGGAAAACCACCTCTGTGTAGTCCTTGCCTAGGGCTAAAAACGTAAGACGTTTGTAGGGTTGCCATAAGACTTAAAGGCACATACATACACACAACTTTTAAATAGCCACAGTGTGTGCTGCGATATCAGGAAAGCTGGTGTGATGCAGTGGTTTGAGTGTTGGACTAAGACTCTGGGAGGCCAGGATTTGAATTCCATACTCTGCCATTGAAAATATGTCTTTCCTATGACTTGTTGATGGTCTCCTTCCAACAGGATTTGGAAGTGGTTGTGTGTATGTGTGTGCTGTGTGCCTTCAAGTCATTTCTGACTTGGGGCAACCTTAAGGTGAACCTATCATGGGGTTTTCCTGGCAAGTCTTGTTCCAAGGAGGTTTGCCATTGCCTTCCCCTGAGGCTGAGAGAGTGTCACTTGTGCAGGGTCATCCAGTGGGTTTTACGGCCAAGCTGTTCTGTTCTGTTCAGAGCAAAATCCTGTTCGGCAGAGTTGTAGTCCAACCCTCAAACCATTACGTTTACTCCAGGATAAAAATATAGTATCCTTTTGCAGTCCTTGTCATTGCAATTGTGTTTTCTTAATAGTTTTCTAAGACTTGTTTCTGTTTTAAAAAAAATACTGATAAAAGGAAAAGGGGATTTTATTGGTAAAACACTAACTTGACAAGTATTGCACCCGTATGAAAATATAACTTACAGGAACGGAGGATAATATTGGCCAAACTTTTCTAGGGGGTAGTGGGGAGAAACTAATAGTTGTATTCCTTGGAGTGTGGTGGAGCCTCCTTCTTTGGAGGTCTTTAAGCAGAGGCTGGGTGGCCATCTGTTGGGGATGCTTTGATTTTGAGTTGAATGGGGATGGACTGGATGGCCCTTGGTGTCTCTTCCAACTCTATGATTCTATAAGATAAGTGGGTCAGTTTGACTTGGAATTGGGTTATCTGTCTCCAGCAAGAGGAGAGAAGAAGCTGCTCACAGATTGGTAAAGATGTTTAATGCCAGGAGTATAAGAAGAAAAGCTTGGTAATATCGAAAACGCCTGACAACCGCTGGGCAGGCGGGCTTCATTCACATT
Organism: Phrynosoma blainvillii; assembly: GCA_026167975.1. Classification (NCBI taxonomy): domain Eukaryota; kingdom Metazoa; phylum Chordata; class Lepidosauria; order Squamata; family Phrynosomatidae; genus Phrynosoma; species Phrynosoma blainvillii. The sequence goes on from JANUYF010000015.1 coordinate 1,491,003, forward strand.
TGCCATCTTTTGCACAGTGCAAGCTGTTTGCATCTTCCCAGAGGAAAGCATTGCTGTGTGCTGAACGGTGAATTGTCCTTGACTGTGTTTGAAGGCTGCAACTGGTGAGGAATGCGACTGCTTTCTTCTTCATCAGCTGTGCCCTTGAGGGCATATTGCGCGGGCATCCGGATTGCAAATACTTTACTTGAAAATGAACCCCGGGCACTTCTTCTGCGTGCTGCAGTTTGGGCTTGGATGCATATTCATAGGCATAACCATTTTTAATGCAACAGTGACATTGATTGTTTCATCACATTTTGTGATTTTGCTAATCAACAAAACAAGCCAAGGCATTTTAGGAATACAGTGGGCCCTCCACATTCACTAGGGTTAAGGGCACAGGACTCATATGAAAGTGGAAAACCACCAATAAAGAATCCACTTAAAAAAAAGAAACCTAAAGGACTACCTCTCTAGAAATCTCTAGGTCCTCCAACGCAAGTCTGTGGTCAACATCTGCCTAATGTTGACTCTAGAATTGTGCTGGAGGAACTACAAATGTCAACTGGAGTGTTCTCTCTAGGAATCTCTGTGTCCTAGAAAATGTTCTCTCTGGGAATCTCTGGGTTCTCCAGTGCTACTCTGTGGTCAACATCTGCCAGACGTTGACTGTAGAATTGCACTGGAAGAGCTACAAATGCCTAGTGGAGTGTTCTCTCTAGGAATCTCTGGGTCCTCCAATGCAACTCTGTAGTCAACATCTGCCAGAGGTTGACCGTAGAATTGCCCCGGAGCACCTACAAATGCCTAAGGGAACTGTAATTCATTCTACATGGTGGTGCCATTGAAAACTGTTTGGGAACTTCAATGGGTTCAAACCTCAGCAGCCAGATTAGGTCCAGACTATCCGAAAGACTGTATTTCCCCATACAAACGTGCAAGATCTCTAAGATCTTCAGGAGAAAGCTTTTTCTCGGTCCTGCCACCATCACAGTCTTGTTTGGCTATTCCCACCCTCAAGAAGTTCCTTCCACGGAAGGCTTTCTTCTCACTGGCAAGCAAAGACATTTTTATTTAAGCAACCTTGTAATAGTTAAGCAGAGAAGGTTCTCATTTAGATGTATGTTTTATCCATTTTTAACTTTTGTAGGCTTTTAAAAAATATATAGCGTTTAATGTGGATATTTTAAATTGTTTTTTAAAAATTGATTGTCAACATTTTTAATTTTCAACTTGCTGTTTTTAGGAGGCACCTTGGGTCCCACTTTGAGAGAAAGGTTTAATATTAATGTAGTAAATAAAGAAAGAAATGATTCCTTTTAGGATATGACCAAGTTGTAGCAGTGTTTATGCCAGATGTAGGGAACACGTGGCTCTCCCAGTGTTGTTGGATTGCAACAACCATCATCCTTCCCCACTGGCTGTGCTGACTTTGACCAGTGTCTCAGTCATATAACATCTGGAGGGCTTCACATTTCCGACTCTGGCTTTTTATAACTGTTGGGATCTGTAGCCCTTAGGCAGGTTTTTCCTTTAATTCTGGCATCTGTGCAACTTGAATCGGAGGCCTCAGATTTATTTCTATAGAGACGCTTTGTTTAGTAAAACATAATAGAGTATTATACAGTTATCATTGTAGAATGCAGTGCGTGGGTAGAGGGAAGGCTCTGTGACACATTAACATTATTTCATTCTGGCACCTGCAGGTTGGGGTTTAGTGGGGATAATGCTGTTTAAATATGTGGTCCTTTGCATCGGTAGTATATTCCAGATCACGCTACGCTGTCATTTCTTTCTACTTTTTCATGATTATGATGACTATTAGGGCTTCAGCTTCCACTGATCCCAGCCAACATGGTTACCTCTTAACCTTCTCTTCTCCAGGCTAAACATACCCAGCTCCCTAAGTCTCTCCTCATAGGGCTTTATAGTTTCCAGACCTTTCAACATTTTGGTCACCCTCCTCTGGACATGATCCAGCTTCTCAACATCACAACACTGGGCACAATATTCCAGGTGAGGTCTGGCCAAAGCAGAATAGAGTGCCACTATTGCCTCCCTTGATCTAGACACTGTACTCCTATTGATACAAGCGAGAATTGCATTGGCTTTTTAAGCTGCTGCATCACACTGTTTTTTAGCTTGTGGTCTACTAAGACACCTAGATCTCTGATGTAACAAATCTTGCCAAGAAAACCCCATGATAAGTTTGCCTTTGGCTTGCAATAAGTTAGAAACTACTTCAGAAATATAGCTGTGTTAGTCTGTAGAATCAGTACGTAGAGAGATCTTGCTGCACTTTTGAGACTCACTGAAAGAAGTTGGCAGCATGAGCTCTCCTAGACTTCAGTCTACTTCCGCAGATGCATATGGATATAGACGATATGCATATAAAGTTTTAATATGTAGAGAGAGATCATGTAACTCCTTTGAAACTCACTGAAGTAAAGAAGTTGGCAGCATGAGCTTTCCTAGACTTAAGTCTGCTTCCACAGATGCATATAGCAGAGTCTTTCTTTCTTTCTGAGGAAGTAGACTGAAGTCTACGAAAGCTCATGCTGCCAACTTCTTTCTTTCAGTGAGCCTCAAAAGTGCTACAGGATCTCAGAAACTACTTGACGGTGCACAACAACAATAACAAAGTTGTATGGTGGGCCCTCCATATCCACAGATTCAAGCATCCATGGCTGGCCAATATACAAAAAAGTATCCATTCCAAATAGCAAACCTCGATGTTGCCCTTTTATATAAGGGACAGCATCTTACTATGCCACTGTATTTAATGGGACTTGAGCATCCATGGATTTTGGTATCCACAGGGAACCCTGGAACCAACCTCGGTGGATAACAAGGACCCACTGTAGACCAAAATATTTGGAAAGATATCATATTGGAGATGGCTGTGTTGTTTTTTTTTAATGGCTTCCCGTCTCCTGTGTCTTTGTGTTGGTACGAGGGGAAAAGCAAGGTATTTTCCAAGTGCCAAAGCAGAAGTGCCAGGCATCGCAATGACTACACATCCTCTTTTCTAGGGCCAATCCCACAGCCAACTGGTTCTCCTACTGGCTCACCCCAAACAGAGAGGCCTCTGCTTTTTGTTCAAGGCTAGCCTTTATACATGCACCAAGCCTTTTGATTTGTGCTGGGAACTGGGAGCTGCTGAGTGTTCATCTCTCTGCCAGAACAAAATGTTCAAGACGCTGCTCTGGAGATGCAGCTGGAGGTTTCAGTATTAATACCACATTAGCCAGATGGAAATGAGGCTGAGTGGTGCATATGTGTGTGTGTGTGAGAAAAGGCACCCATGACAAAATGTGTCTTCCCTTTAAAAGGAACAGAAAGCTGAACCATAGACACATACCTTTCATAATGCTGCAAGATATCAGCCACTAGTCTAGAGGAATAATAGTACTTACTGTTTCCCTGTACGCAAATCAATGTTTTTCAGTACTCAGAAATTGCTGTATATGCCATTCTTGTCTTTGAAATATTGCAGCAGTTTTGTCCGAGGAAGTTGACTGTAGTCTACGAAAGCTCATGCTGCCAACTTCTTTCTTTCATTGAATCTCAAAGGTGCTACAAGATCTCTCAACATACCAATTCTGTAGACTAACATGGCTATATCTTTGAATTCTTTTTCCTTTAGTCTCAAAGGTGCTCCAAGATCTCTCTACGGACTGATTCCGCAGACTAACATGGCTATATCTTTGAATGCTTTCTTTCAGTTCATCTCAAATGTGCTACAAGATCTCTCGACGCAATTTTGTAGACTAACATGCTATATCTTTGAACAATTTTGTAAGGTATCATGAGATGATTATAAAGGAGGAGAGGGAAGATAATTCGGTAAACAATCTGTAAAATGATCTGTAAACCAAGAAAACGATTTAAACTGCTCATGATGATGGCTGTTGTCTTCAAACCTGCCATCTCTGTTGAAAATGCCTTGCTAAATTCAATGTCCTGTGTGTGGTCACACAAAGTCGGCCCTCCGTATCCACAGATTCTTTATCCATGGATTCAACCATCCACGGCTTGAAACTATTCAAAAACATATACATTCCAAAAAGCAAACCATGATTTTGCCATTTTATATAAGGGACACCATTTTACTGTGCTTACTATATTTACTGGGACTTGAGCATCCATGGATTTAGGTATCCATGGATGCTTCTGGAACCAAATAGCAGATACCAAGGGCCCACTGTACACTGTTTGTCCCAAACTATTACATTTAGAGCGGCAGTTTCCCTCCCATGATCAAAATGAGAATTTTAGCATGAAGGTCACTGATCTGATACATTACATTTTGGACTATGGACCTTGCCTTTCATTAAGAATTCCAACTTGGATATCTACAGAATGTTCTGTGTTAGAGCAAATGCAAAAAAATAAAAAATAAAATAAAAGTGAAAATGAAGTGCTGTTTCTGTGCTATCTCACTGTGTAAGATCACTGACCCAGGTTGCTACATCTGGGCCTTACTTTGCTTTGAGCGTCCTAAAACAGGACCCTATCTTCATACATGGTGGGATTGTCCAGTGATACAAGGATTTTTGCAGGATATATAGACAGAAATTAACCAGACGATGGAATACCACATCACTTCTGTCTAGAACTGGCATTACTAAATTTATTTAGAGGTGTGAATAAGGAAATAATACATAAAGATTTGCTTTCCTTTCTGGAATTAGCAGCCAGACAGGTTACGGCCAGCAACCGGAAGAACCCCATAGCGCCCATCTTAGACTTATCGTATAAAAAGTTTTGGAACTTAGCACTATCAGAAAGAATAACATGGCAAGGTTAGATGAGCAAAAGGACAAATACCTTTGAGATGCCATGGTTCCCATTTATTTCCTATGTAAATCAAATTAATGAGGAAAGAAGTCATATGCTGTCGACCTATGGTTCCGTTTGGAAAGGACTGATCCAATAGAACAAATAATTGCAGGGAGATTTTACTTTGTATTTCAAGATCGGAATGACATAACTCATGCCCTATGTTCTATGTAAGCATTTGTTGGTGTTTTTGTGCTGTTGATCTACCTTTGTCGTGTTAATTTCTGTGGGGTTTTTTTAAATGAATAAATTTTGTTTTCAAAAAGAGAGAGTCCTAAACCAGTAGGAAAAACTGTTTCTGACCTTTTGTACGGATAGCTCAGTAAACATGGGAAGATCCGTTCCTCCTCTCTTTCTTCCCATCAGAGAGCACTACAAGGTTAGAACTCAATGGGATCCGAGCTTTAAATCATCACATTGGGTTGCAGTTATGGGTTGGAGGCAAAACCATTAATTTAATTACCCACGGAGCAGCTCTCTTGAAATCCCTTAAAAAGGCATTTCCTCACATCTGTGACCCAGCGTCCTCTGGGAATGGCTTGCAATTACGGTCAAGCTTGAATCGAAGGCGTTTTGAGGCACTCCTGTGTTTGATATCGGGGTGGCACTAAACAGATTTAAGATGAGAGGTATTTATTCACAGCATGGCAGCGTGGAGAGGAACCTTCACTTTGAACCTTATGATTTTTAATAGCTCTGCGCAGCCCATAAAGTGGGCCAGGGAGGCAGGCCGCCTCCATTCATTCACATGGGGCTAGAAGGGGAAGAAGCCAGTACAAAGGGGAAGAAGCCTACAAGGCCGCTTCCCATATTTCTAAAAAATGGGGCTGCCAGCGAATGCCTGTGTGTGAGAGAGAAAGAGGACAAAAATGCAAAACAAATGATCGGTACCTCGTTCTGCACAACCCAGATGAATAATTTTGCTTTTGTTCAGGTTTGGTTTTGCTCAGTTGGCCCTTGGTTCTATAGGAAGTCTTATGTAACTGTCTGAAAAGCAGGGAATGGTTCATCTGAGGTAGCTGTGTTGACCCGCTTGATGTTTTGCCTATCCTCTCTTGATGCTGTCTGTCTAGATTTCTTAAAATTGCCTTTTCGAGAAAGAAGACTGGGCCAACATGTGCCCACCACTCTATATTTTTTGCATTTTGGTTGGCCGAGAAAGGCTTCGCTTTCCTGTAGATATTGGATTTTCTCGTACACAATTCTGGTTACCCCAAACACAGTAAATCTTACCTTTATTTGACTTATATGGCACCTTTCTCCCCCCCCCCCCAAAAAAAATCTTATCATCACAGCTTTACTAACATCCTAATATCTATTCTAATATCTGTACCTTTATCTCAATTATCTTCAAAATAGTCCTTCAGTCTTGTTCTAGCTTTCTCAACAACGTCGTCAATGGGCAAGGATTCTGATTAAGGGAAATTTGAATAAAATTTGTGGCATATAAAAGGGACTAGACAAGGATGTCATCTGTCTTCATTACTGTAAAAGATGGAGCAGGCTTGTTTCTGGCTGCATCAAAGACCAGGACATGAACTAGTTACTACATACTACAAGGAAAGATGCCATCTAAACATTAGGAACAACTTCCTAACCGTAATTACTTTCCGACAGTTGAACAGTTTTGAAGGGGGAATAGGCTTTCTTCTTTGGATGTCTTTAAGAAGAGGTTGCCATTTCTCCAGAGCGCTTTAACTATGTATGGTTGCATGGCGGGAGGTTGGATTAGATGGCCCTTGATGAAGGGATGCCTTCATCCCTATGATTCTGTGATGTTGTGAAGTCAAGGAAACTGTGGCCCTGAATTTGTAAGTCTTGATGTGTTAATATCATGTTTTTTTGGACGCCTTTCATTCACTGGTTGCTATATCAAGCCAACTTGATAACAAATAACCACAACAGATATTCTATAATAAAGCCGGAACCATTCATGGTATGGTTGAACGTGGACAAGTCCTTCTTTTTCATTCTCGGTTGCCCATCTGTCAAAGGGATTCAGCTCTTCGGTTGTAAAAAAAGATCCCCACCCTTGATATAGTTTCTTATCTGACTATTCTCTTGTGGAGTCAAAGCAAACATTTTGGTTGGATGTGCATTAGGTAGATGCTTAACCTCCACTGAGACATCTGCCAGGTGTCTACCACCCACCTGTGTGTTGAAAGTAACACTCAACATTTCCAAAGCAAATCTCTCTCTGATCGGCAGTTTTCTCTCATGTTTGTTGCAAGTTTAATTTGTCAGTTGTGCCAGATTAGTTCAGGCTTGGTGACTGCTAACTTTAGAAAGCAGACAGGAAGTTAGGGCTGGGTGGGGGGAAGATATTAAGGATAAACTGCTTTAGAGATTAGCATAGAGAACAGTTAACAGGAGGCTGTTCCCTCATAGGGAATGTGAGCACAGCCATGGCTGGCTGCAGGGGAGATTGTCAAAGAAATCTAGAGATAGCGTTCTTGTTTTCAAAGGAAATGCCTTTCATATGATGGACCTATCCAAGTCTTGATTTCTTCATTGAAGGGACGTTTGATTGTTGGAACTTTAAGATTGATCCTTCAAACACCTGGCATGGAAGGACCAACAAAACATTACCACTCATTTACGGCATCCTAAAATAGAATATATTGGCTGAAATCCCGTTGAGGCAGTGCGCTGTTATAAAAATAATGACGCAAGTGTTGTACTTTCTCAAAGGTTGTGCAACTGTATTGTAGGCAGTTGTTCTGCAAGCACACGCACGACCCTTTCTCTCATTTTATAGCACATCATGTAATGGATGAGCACAAGGTCCTGGTTGTTGTCACTCCATCAGTTCTATAGCAATAGCAGTAGCATTTACATTTCTATGTCGCTTATCAGTGAACTCAGCACTGTCTAAGCAGTTTATAATGTGTAAATCAATTGCCTTCAAGAAGCTGGGTATTCATTTTACCATCCTCAGAAAGAATGGAAGGCTGAGTCAACCCTGGAGCCATGGGATTGAACTCACAACCTTATGGCTGCAGTACTAGCATTTTACTGTGCTACCAGGACGCATATAATTCAATAGGAACACTATCTTCAATGTTGTTCTGGTTTTCCTGCACACCTGTAGCTTATAAGGTTAGAAAAACATGCATACAATAGGACAAATGCTCATAATTTGCAGTTTCCCATTATTTGGAAATTAACAATGTGGTTGTTTCTTAAGGAGGGCCAAAGGAGGGATATCCCAACAGTGTTGACCTACCTCTGGGAAGGTTCTTCAGGGGAACCCTAAGCTTCTACAGATAGACAATATTGTGGGTGTCTTTAGGGCTCAGAAATCACATTGCACAGAACCTATTACTTTAGGTCTTTGCTCCTCCATAGACCAGTGCATCCTGGTGGTGCAGTGGTTTAATACTGGTCCTGCAGCCACAAGGTTGTGAGTTCGATCCCAGAGGGTTCCAGGGTCCACTCAGCCTTCCTTTCGTAGGTTGGTAAAATGAGAACCCAGCTTGTTGGGGGCAATTGGCTTACAGATTGTAAACCGATTAGAGAGTGCTGAGTTCATTATGAAGCGGTAAAGAAATGTAAATGCTACTGCTATTGCTATTGCATCCATGCATCTAGTAGAATCTCTAAACTAGATTCGTTCATTGTGATCCCTAAGCTGGTCTTGGAGAGAGAGTATAGTGGACCCACTGTATCTGCAGGGGTTTGGTTCTGGGACCCTGTGCAGATACCAAAAACCGCAGATGCTGAAGTCTCTTATTTAAAATGATGTCGGGCACTAGCAGAGAGGGAGCCTGCCAGCCTCCTGTTTCTGCTTTTGAGATAGCAGTGGTGCCACTGCTCATTAGTTCACCGAGCGAAAGCTGGCGGATGGTGGGCACACCTGGCAGCAGGGAAGTCTGAAGAATGTGCAACTTGGGTTTGTTGCGGCCTCCGCTGCTGCCCTAGGACTGCTTGATCAGGCAATGGAGGTGAGCAGGAGAGTCGATTTGGGTTCCTTTCTTCTCCCTGTGTAAGGCTGCTCGGTTTATTAGATCTCCTGTGTTTTTGTATTTTTTTCAAATATTTTGTTTGGTTGAATCTGCATATGCAGAGCCCACTGATACACTGGGCCCTTTGTATTATCTGATTACAAGTGAAAGAAGGGAGAGTGGTACTATGTCTGAGTTCTAAAAACTCTGTTTCAATCTGCAGGGAAAGACATTATGCTTGTTATGATTTCTCTTACAGTTTATAGTCGGCTATCGTTCTTTCCATGCCTAACTCCTGTAAGTCACCATGTATAGGAATAAGTCTTGAATCCGGGGGTCGACATGATCTTCCTTCCTCTACTGGATACTTCTCTGGTGTCAGTTCTAGTACTCTTTCCCTTTGGTGTATCTATATAGTTGTTGCTGATAAAATTCAAGGGTTCTATATTAGCGGAAGTCTCAGCAATACAAGAATCAGTGCGGTGTAGTGGTTTGAGTATTGGACTAGGACTTTGGGAAGACCAGGGTTTGAATCCTTACTCCACCATGGAAATGGGTTAAACTGCAATTTCAGCTTTTGGCGGCCATGAACAAACAATCTTATATTGCACTTTTGGCTTCAGTGATGTTTGCTTTCATCTCACAATAAGCCTGTAAGTCATGGGTCACTGCTATTACAGCTGTTCAATGTTTTTTCCCCTTCCTCTGTCTGCCCTACCTGGCTTTGTTTACTATCTATCCTGTTCTGGAAGAACTTAGAAACTTGTTCACTGTCATAGCCTACATACTCAGTCCTGGTTAGTAGTTGGATGGGAGACTGCCAGTAAATACCTGGAAGTGTAATATATATATATGTATGTCAGAGGAAGGGACTGGCAAAATCACCTCTGAGTATTTCTTGCCTACGAAAACTTTATGGAAAAAAATTCATGGGGACTCCATAAGTTGAAAGGTGACTTGAAGGCACATACACACACAATAACAATTTTGTCTGGCGGTGGATTTAGGATCTTCCCTTCCCTGATGGACCCTCCTCATGATGGCTTCCTTCATGTTTTGTATTTCTCCTCTGAGATAGATAGGGAACCCAGGCTGAACGAGGGAGCTAGTCAGTCATAGAGATACAATTTGGATTTTCCTCCTCCTGGTTGAATTCTCAACATTAGGAAGAACTTCCTGACAGTCAGAGCTGTTCGACAGTGGAATATGCTGCCTTGGAGACTGGTGGAGTTTCTTTCTTTGGAGGTCTTTAAACAGAGGCTGGATGGTAATCTGTCAGGGGTGCTTGGATTGTGTATTTGATTGTGATTGCACAATGGTACCTATTCATAGAGTCATAGAGTTGGAAGGGTTCCTATGGCCATGATGTCCATTCCCCTACTCAATGCAGGATCTCCAGCTAAAGTATCTCCAGCAAGGAGCTGTCCAGCCTCTTTTTTGAAGACACCAAGAGGAGGAGACTCCACCACCTCTCTAGGTAGTTGTTTCCATTGCCAAACCACTCTCAAGAAGTTCCTTCTAATGCTCAATCAAAATCTATCCTCCAGTAACTTAAAATCATTAGATTTTGATTGAACATTAGAGGCAGCAAACAACAGGTCAGCACCCTCCTCTTGACATGTGTTGTACAATGTTGCTGTTCTGCTTTGGGGTTGCATATTGTGGAATATTGTGTCCATTTCTGGATACCACAGCTCAAAATGATGTGGAATATTGTGTCCATTTCTGGACACTACAGTTCCAAAATGATGTGGACAAGCTGGAGCATGTCCAGAGGAGGACACCTAAAATGGTGAAAGATCTGGAAACCATCAAGCCCTATGAGGAGAGACTTAGGGAGCTGGGTATGTTTAGCCTGGAGAAGAGAAGGTCAAGAGGTGATATGAGAGCCCTGTTTAAATATTTGTAAGGGTGTCATACTGAAGATGGAGCAACAAGAGAATAGGACACAGAACATTGGATTCAAACCACCTCAATATTAGGAAGAACTTCCTGATGGTAAAAGCTGTTCATCAGTGGAAGATGCTGCCTCGGAGAGTGGTGGACTCTCCTTCTTTGGAGGTCTTTAAACAGAGGCTGGATGGACATCTGTTAGGGGTGCTTTGATGATGTCTTCCTGCATGGCAGGAGGTTGGACTTGTTGACTCTTGAGGTCTCTTCCAACTCTGTTCTTTTGTGATTCTAGTGCTGGTGTAGTGGATATCTGTATGTGGATATTTGCACTACTCTGAGGGAATATTAGCTTGCGGCCAGGGTCTCAGTATGTCTCATGAAGGATCTAGGGATGCCCATTCTCCATCCTTGAAGGTCTCTCTGGTTCTTCAGATTCTCTCATCCAATCAGGAAAGCATCCCCCAACCTGTAGGACCAAACGTCTCTCCCCAGAATCATAGAATCATAGAGTTGGAAGAGACCACAAGGGCCATCCAGTCCAACCCTAGAAGATAATAACTTACCAAATGGAATGGATTTTCCAAGGCATGAGAATGTAAGAGAATTGATAAATCAGACTGGACATCTGTTCATGTGTCTGGGAGGCCTACAAGCAGGACATTGTTTTAACATTTTCCTACCTGTGTTTCCCAGCCACTATTGTTTATTTGCATCTTGCAACTTGGAGATTCCTTATAGCTATCATGACTGGTAGCCACCTATAGATGCATCCTTTATGATTTTCCCTACTCCACTCCCACAACTTTTTGTAACCATCTAAGCTAGTGGCCATCACTTATCTCTCCCTAGGTATATCTGAAGGCATGGGAAGGATCTATGTATACTGTTACATCTCGGAATAAAAAGAGATGTCGCATATGGCGATATTCCTCACCGTATCCTGCATTCCATTTCTGTTGCAAACCTATTAGCCATTTTTCAAGCTTTTTCTTTCCACTTCTACTCCACCTCCAATTCACTTTCTGCAAAAGCATGGATTTTCGAGGGGAGGGGGAATGAACCAGTGTTTGCTTATTTTTATATCAAGACATGTTATGCAACATTAGTGTATTTTGTGCAATTTATAGGGTTTTGGTTTTTTTGTTAGATGTATGCAATTTGAGGCAGCATTTTATAGTATGAGGTTAAACGCACACACACACACTTTGCTTTGCACTGGAAAATTTGGAGCAATTCCCACTAGAGCTTCAGCTTTGTCCCATGTGTTCGGTTTCATACAGAGTTAATGCATAGGTATAAAAATAGCTGTTGCACGTGCCACTTCGTAAATCCCAATTAACAGGTGTACAAAGGAGGCTTTCTAGTTCAGCTCACCTGTCTGTCATGTGTCTCCTTGTAATGCTGGGTATAGAGAATTGTGTTTGGGTAGAGAGAAACATTTTGAACCACTGTGGTATAGTGGCTTGAGCGTTGGATAATGACTCTGGAGATCAGGGTTCAAATCCCTGCTCGGTCATGGAAACCCACTTGGGCAAGTCACATTCCCTCAGCCTCAGAGGACGGCAATGGCAAACCCTTTTTGAACCAATCTTGCCCAGAAAACCCCGTGATAGGGTCACCATAAGTCGGAAACGACTTGAAGGCACACGACACACACAGAGAGAAACATAGTATGTTTGACAACAGGTTTGTCTCAAAACCTGAGTATTTTGGTGGACCATTGTGACTGCAGGACTTTGCCATTATTACATTGAGGACTCAGGTGTATCCTGAGTCTCTCAAGTCAGGGCAGAAATGAAGAGAGAGAGAAGAGTGGGAACCTCTCTACACAACAAATATAATATAAAATAAGAGAGCTTATTCCTGAAGACTATATTTAGTATCCTGTTATACTGATTGTCCTTGCTGTTGTGCACCTTCAACTCATTTCTGACTTATGGAGACCCTAAGGAAAATCAATCATGGAGTTTCCTTGGCAAGATTATCCAGAGGTTTGCCATTGCCTTCCTCTGTCTTGTCCAAGGTTACCCAGTGGATTTTTAGGGCTAAACAGGAGTTTTGAACCCTAGTCCAGCACTCAAATCTCTATACCATGCTGGCTCTCCATTGTATTAGGAAGGAAGTCTTGCTTCAGATAGAGGAGAACATGCCGAGAGTCAGGTTGCATGGCTCTAGTCTCTTGTGAGACTCGCAGAGAGCCTTACAGAAGGTGTGGGATGAGGAGAGGGTGGGATATCACTTTCTAAATAACTATTTGCTCTACTAAAGAAACACGTTGACAACATGAGCTTTCGTAGACTTCAGTCTACTTCTTCAGATGCATTTGGGCGAAAGCTCATGCTGCCAACTTCTTTCTTTCATTGAGTCTCAAAGGTGCTCCAAGATCTCTCTACAGACTGATTCTACAGACTGACATGGCTATATCTTTGAATTCTGTTTTCTGTATGTGAATACATTGGGAGTTTGTTCCAGTGAAGACAGTAAAACTTATTTCTAGTCGTTGGATGATGACTGGCAAATGCTTGAAAACCATCTTGAGGACCCAAGTAGTGAAATGTGTGTGCTGTGTACTTTCAGGTCATTTTGGATTTATGGCAACCCTAAGGCAAGCGTAGCATGGGGTTTTCTTGACAAGATTTGTTCAGAGGAGGTTTGCCATGGCCTTCCCCTGAGACTGAGAGAGTGTGACTTGCCCAAGGCAACCCAGTGGGTTTTCATGGCTCAGTGGGGATTTGAACCCTGGTCTCCAGAGTCATAGTCCAACGCTCAAACCACTACGCCATGATGGTTTTCCAAAACAGTGGAATAGTGAGATAGAAATAGGTTGCCTGCATAGGCAAGAAGGGTATCGCTTCCAGCCTTGAGTTATGATACAAGATGAGAAAGAGAGAGAGAGATGCTGTTCCACTGCCAACATTCTTGAAGTTTATTCTAAAAGAGAGAGAATGAGAGAAGGATAGACTTTTCTCTCTCCCTCTTTGAGCTAAGGATTTTGCAGACACCACAATTATTATTATTATTATTATTATTATTATTATTATTTATAGCGTGTAGTGTGTTGGCTCAGTAGAGATCCCTTGCAGGGCGAATGCTTCCCCAGAAATTACAGGAAATACCTGGGCTAGGTGTGCAGTATCAGTTGCTTGATCTCTTTCTCTCCCTGTGTTTAAATATTCCTGACATAAGAGGAGAAGGGATGCAAATTTGGAGGATAATTCAAACACCAGAAGCAACTTTCAGTGTGGAGTTCTTTTTAGAAGTGTAAATTATGTGAAGAATTAATTAACACAGGACAAAGAGGATTTCTTCAAATTAAGTACTGTCATCAGTACTTACTTTCTGCCATGCTTTTACTATATAGAGGGTGTTAAATTCCCATTTTATCTTCCTAGTTTTTATGCCAAGTTTGAAAGACAGTGGGCTTGGTAATTCTCATTCATTATTCAAACCTCATCCATGTTCAAACCCAGCATCTTCTCGATTGCATCATACTCAGACTATCTGACTTATTATACACTGTCCAAATATATATATATATATATATATATATATATATATATATATACATATGTGTATACACACACACACACACACACACACACACACATTTCCCCCCTTCTATAACCCTTTGTATATTTGGGAAGTTTGAGGTGGGATAAGGAAGGAATACTCAACCTGGAATACTATGGCCAATTCTGGAAGCCTCAGTTCAAGAAGGACATCAACCAAGCTGGAATGTGTCCAAAGAAAGGTGATCAAAATGTGGAAACTGGGTGGAGATGTGGAAAAGGTCTGGAAACCAAGCCTTATCAGGAATGACTGAGGGAGCTGGGTGTGTTGAGCTTGGAGAAGAGAAGACTGCAGGGCAGGAGATTGAAGTAGATGGTCCTTGTGATCCCTTCCAACTCTTAAGACTCTGCTCTGTGCTTCCTATGAACAATGAATGAAGCTAATGAAAGAATTCAAAGATATAGCCCTGTTAGTCTGTAGAATCAGTCTGTAGAGAGATTTTGGAGCACCTTTGAGACTAAATGAAGGAAAGAATTCAAAGATATAGCCCTGTTAGTCTGTAGGATCAGAATATAGAGAGATCTTGGAGCACCTTTGAGACTAAATGAAGGAAAGAATTCAAAGATATAGCCCTGTTAGTCTGTAGGATCAGAATATAGAGAGATCTTGGAGCACCTTTGAGACTAAATGGAAGAAAGAATTCAAAGATATAGCCCTGTTAGTTTGTAGAATCAGTCTGTAGAGAGACCTTGGAGCACCTTTGAGACAAACTGAAATAAAGAAGTTGGCAGCATGAGCTTTTGTAGACTAAAGTCTATGTCCTCAGATGCATCTGAGTCCAAATGCATGTGAGAAAGTAGACTGAAGTCTACAAAAGCTCATGCTGCCAACTTGTTCCTTGTTGGTCTCAAAAGTGCTCCAAGATCTCTCTACGGAATGACGCTAAGATGTCTAAAAAATTAGTATGGAGAGAGATCTTGGAGCACCTTTGAGACTCACTGAAAGAAAGAAATTGGCAGCATGAGCTTTCGTAGACTTCAGTCTACATCTTCAGTACTTGGCATATTTATTCCTTTGGTCTGATGCCCTGCCCATAACTGGTATGAGGTCCCTGCAACCTTCTCTGAATAGAAGAACCTCCCTGGAGTGAGAGAAACTCTACACATTTTCTTTAATTAAAACAATGGTTTGTAAAAGCAAAGGGTCTCTGGTGTGTGGGCATGCTTGGGAAGTAGGTTCAAGGTGTGTTTGGGGATGTGAGTATTAAATTCAGGGCCAATTTAAGGATAATATGCAGCAATTGAAAGTGAAGGGAGTAGGTAGGTGGAAGTGAGAGGAATAAGATTAGAAGATCTGGCAGCTACCAAGCAACCTGTTTTTTTGGGGAGGAGAGGGACGAGAAGATAGATAGCAATTAGATTTGCTGGAAAAATAAGGACACAAAATGTTTGCTTTGTTGTTGCTAGAGTTTGCTAGAAGATGGAGGGATGTACTCGCTCACACCCTTAATAAACGTACCTTTAAAACGTTGACTTAAAAAGGCAAAAATGTATGCGACGCTATTTGAACTTGACTAGCTAGGAATTTTAATAACTTCATTGGCTATGCGTACTTTGTAGACTACATCTGCGTCAGAGGTGAACTCTTCGTAGACTATAATTGCATGCCCATTTATCCAGGAATTCATTACAGTCTCAATCTCAAGAGTAAAAATACTGAATTGGGCTCTTGGGCTACTTAGCCTGCATCCGCACTGCAGAAATAATCCAGTTTGACTCCACTTTAATTGCCATGGCTCAATGCTAGGGAATTCTGAGAACGGTAGTTTTGTGAGACGTTTAGCCTTCTCTGTCAGAGAGCTTTGATGCCACAACAAGCTCCAGTTCCATAGCATTGGGCCATGGCAACTAAAGTGGTGTCAAACTGGATCATTTCTGCAATGTGGATGCAGCCTTGGTCTATGCATCTCTGCACGTCTTCTGCAGTAACAAGGACTAGATGCAAGTAGGGTTGCCAGTTGAAAACTGGAGAGGGCTCCTATACCTTCAGTGATTGTATAGAAGAAGAGGGATTTAAGCAAGTATTGCTTGTCATACAGCCAGGTAACACACAACATTTGCTGAAATTCCCTCTTCTGCGCAACCATGAAAGATACAGGAACTATTTCCAGTTTTCAGTATGGCAACCATTGATTGGAGTGAAACACAGAGGATGGGATGTCTTTGTTTTTAACCCCATTTTTGAAGGGTTCTAGCAGCGGAAAATCACTGGGACAAAATCTAGTCCTGCTCACCATCTCTCCTAATGGTCAAATGATGTTGTGGGGGGCGATTGGCACCTATGCCAATGGGTTCTGCCCTTGCCAAGAGTTGCCTGCCCATCTGACTTCCTTCTCAAAAAGATCTTTCAGAAGAATGATGAATTGGCGACCAGAAATTGTAAGCAGGCCATTGTTTGCCTTGTCATGAAACAAAGAGCTGGCAAGGGACCGGCATCACCCACCTGGCCATCATTAGATGGTTTAGTTTTCCCCGAGAAGTAAGCGAAAGGGAGAGAATGCAAAACGGCATTTGAAGGGGGGAAAATATTGGCAAGAATTAATAATGAGAACAAACCTGGCAGGCGCCATCATAAAATATATTGGCGATTTCATCCCAACCGTCCTGCAGAAAGATCTCCTGTGTAGCTTTAATTAACAAAAGTCCCTGTTTTCCTCTCCCTGGTGTTAACTTATTTATAGGCCAACCTGCATGTTACAATTGCTAAATAACTTCCTCTGTGTGTTTTTAATAAGGATTTTGGAGAGTATTAGACTCTCTGGCACTGTTTTGATACGTTCATGTGGTTCTCATTTAGTGCAAGGACCTGACTTACATAAGCATAGTCAATAAAGCCAGGATATAAGCAAGCCCTTCTGTTGACCAGATGTTAGATGGGGGAAAGAAACAAGAAAGGAAAACAAACTAACAACACAAAGAAATTGTGCGTGTGTGGGGTGAGCAAGTGGGGGGGGGGAATAACCCCATTTCAAACTCCTATGATGTTCTCTTTTGCCTGATCACCTTGAGGCAATGCTGGCTTGCAATCCCATGCAACTGTTGTGTTGGAAGCCATTGGTGTTGTGCAAATAATGCTAGTTGCAAAGGTAGTGTCCCACAATCTGGAGATGTCTGAAAACATAACAGTACTTCTCGTCTGAGAAAGAAATGACCAAGCTTGCTTTAATGAAGAACGGAGTCCATGTGTACTCTTCCCCCCCCCCCCCCGGCCGATGAATGATGTGTAAACATTATATCACAGTCTATTGCTTGGAAAAAATACTTTATTTGACTACGGCTCCCAAGAACCACCCTGGCTGGGAAAATCTGTGATTTATTGTCCAAACCCCCCTTTCCCCAAGCTTTCGTGTGCATATGCAGTAGATTTTGGAAACGGAAAGCTGTGTAGGTCAGAAGGCTTGTCTCCCTGTTGACTTCTGGGCTCAAAGGAACAATTCACTACAATCAGCCCAGGACTGCTTTAGTATTGTAAGAGTAAAAACTGGAGAGGGCTCCCATTTCTTGAATGGTTGAGTAGAAGAGGGAATTGGATTGAGTCCATCCATCTGGCATGCGACCTTCCTCTCTTTCTACTGCCCTCTACCTTTCCTAGGATCGTTGTATTTTCTAATAATTCATGCTTTCTCATGATGTGGCCAAAGTACAACAGCCTCAGTTTAGAACCCATTTGCTTGACCGTATACGCTATCCGCAGCACTCTTATTTTCTTTCTTCGCTTTCTGTCTCTCACATCCGAACACGGTGATGGGGAATACGACGGCTTGAACGATGCTCACGTTAGTGTTCAGAGCTTATATCTTTGCATTTTTAGATCTTGTCCAGTTCCTTCAAAGCTGCCCTTCCCAATCCTAGCCTTCTTCTAATTTCTTGACTGCAATCTCCATTTGATCTAAGATATGGGAATTCTTTGACTATTTCAATTTTCTCGTTATCTAGGATGAATTCTAGTAGGTCTTCCATGGTTATTACTTTTGTGGGATATTTTTGTGAGAAGACATGATTCATTAGGAAAGACGACAGTGCTTGGTAAGGTAGAAGGCAGTAGGAGAAGAAGACAACTGCATGGATCGACTGAATCAGGGAAACCAAGTCTGCAAAACCTGAGCCAGGCTTTTGATGACAGATTGACTTGGGGGGGGGGTCTTTCATTTATCGGGTCACCATCACTCTTAGTTGACTTCATGGCAGTTAACATCAAACAAGAAGAAATTCCTAGATGTGGCCAAAATACAACAGCCTCAGTTTGGTCATCTTGGCTTCCAGGGAGAGTTTGGCCTTGACTGGCTCTAAAACCCATTTGCTTGTCTTCTTGGCCATTTCTTTAGCACTCTTCTCCAACACCACATCTTAAATGAATTTGTTGTCTTTCTGTAGAGAGATCTTGCAGAACTTTTGAGACTCACTGAAAGAAAGAAGTTGGCAGCATGAGCTTTCATAGACGTCACTCTACTGCCTCAGATGCATATAGTATGTTTTTCTGTCTTTAGAATCATAGAATCATAGAGTTGGAAGAGACCACAAGGGCCATCCAGTCCAACCCCCTGCCATGCAGGAACTCCCAATCAAAGCATCCCTGACAGATGGCCATCCAGCCTTTCTTTCTTCACTTTCCGGCTCTTATATCCATACATGGCGATGGGGAATATCATGGCTTGAACAATCCTCACTTTAGCGTTCGTATTGTTTTAAGCACACTGACAAAAACCACAGATCTAAAATCCCCTCCCCTTCATCTTATTTTGAAAAATAAGTCACCAGAAGTAGAAGCCGACTTCACGGCAGTCACCAACGAACAGCATCAAATTCCTAAATGCAGATCTTCTTGATTTGGTTGTGTTTTTTTTAGCGCATTGAGAAAAACACTGATTTAAAATCTCCTCCCCATCGTCTTATTTGGAAAGATAAGAAGTCTGAATGATTCTTTTTTTCTTTCGTAAAAAAATAAGTATATGTCTCCTGCTGCCACCCCATTATTAAAAGGGCAAGGGGAAAAGGTCATTATGGAACTGCTCAGAGCAATTGGGTGTAACCATCCTTCTTGAATGCCGTTGAAGACAGAAGCTGTGGCTGGTTTGAATTGTAAATAACAACATTGCTATCGGCTTCCTCAAGCCCCCCTTCCCCACCCCAAATGGGATCAGACTAAACTTTATGGCTTCTTGGTATGTTTATGTGGGAGGAAGAAAGGGGAGGCCTACAAGTCAACCATGTTTGTAAATCATTTTCATGGACCGGGACGCGGGAAGTCATCATGGAAGAGCGAGGGGAGATGACTTTCTTAAAGTCATTAGATGATGAGCGAAGGAGCTGTTATAAAAATGGCTGCAGCAAGAAGGAAAGCTTAAAAAAATATCGCAGGGAATTAATAAGACGGCTGACTTGGTTCTGACTCAGAGACACTCAAGAGAAAGGAATTGTTCCGGATTGCTGTGAGGTTTCCTTGCATCCTGAACTGAGATGACACACAGAAAAGCTTCACATTTCCTGGAGAATGAAATCTGCCTTTGTGGAAGGATTTGGGGAGGATATATATATATTAAAAAAGGGATGGAATGGAGTGTTTTTTGAACTTGAAGTCTTGGTACAGAAATTCAGTTTTGCAGTGATTCTTTTTATTTGAATATTTCAGTGATGGTTTCATCTTGGAAAAAGGCTGCTGCTTCGTAGATACTTACTATGAATTCATGGAAGACAAATGTTCGGTGAGAGTTTGCGTGTGCTTTATGCAAACACATGCACGAAACAGGTTTAATCCCAGTTTGCCTGTGTTTTGTGCAAGCACATGCATAAATCAGGTTTAATTTCAGGGTCCCAGGTTTAACCTTCTGTATCTCCTGGGGCAGATTTGGAAAGCCTTTCCCCGAAATCCTGGAACCTCTCTGCAAAAAATGATAGAAACTATATAGAACTAGAGGGACTTCATCTGTTCTAGTTTGGTTCCAATGAATTTTCTGTAGTTCTGTTTAATCTTCTATAGTCCCAATTAATCTTCTACCATCCCACTTTTCCAGATACTTTTCAAAATATCCCAGTTCCTCTCTCCTCCTTCCACTTTTCCCCTTTATCCTCACCTTACTTCAGTTGCTGCAAACTGAATCTAAAGCGTAAAGGTAGTTTGTACTCAAACTTAGGCTGCATCCACACTGCAGAAATAATCCAGTTTGGCACCGATTTAACTGCCATGGCTCAGTGCTATGGAATTCTAGGAACTGGAGTTTAATGGCAGTACCAGAGCTCTTTGAAAGAGAAGGCTAAATGTCTGACAAAACGAAAATTCTCAGAACTCCATAACATTGAGCCATGGCAGTTAAAATGGCGTCAATTTGGAGTATTCCTGCAGTGTGGACATCCCCATTATTGAGTGATAGAAACCAATGTAGTTTGCTTCCATCCTCAAGGTACTCTTTCAACTGGGCTTTAAAAAATAGTCGGACTGGAAAGTCTGGGGTGGTGGCTGACTTCTTTGGAAGTGTTTGTCTTTCAGGTTGGAATGGGTTGTTTAGTAAGTTCCCAATTTATATGGGAGTCAGATGGTGGGGTGGGGGGGGGGGCTAAATATCCCAAAGGCACCAGATCCCATCTGACCTTGGAAGCTAAGCAAGGTCACCCCTGGTTAGTATTTGATGGGGAGACCGCCAAGGAATATCAAGTGTTGTAAGCCATATTTCACAGAACTGAGTGTTTTTTGGACAAAGAACTCTGAGTATTTGTCCAAGAAACACCCTATGAAATTCACAACCTGAAGGCATATATATCCCAAAGGCACCAGATCCTATCTGATCTTGGAAGCTAAGGAGGATCAGCCCTGGTTAATACTTGGGTGGGAAACTGTCAACAAATACCAGGTGCTGTTGGCTTTATTGCAGAGGAAGGAGCTGGCACAACCACCTCTGAGTATTTCTTGCCCAAGAAAACCCTATGAAATTCACAACCTGAAGGCACATATACCCTAAAGGCATCAGATCCCATCTGATCTTGGAAGCTAAGGGGGGTCAGCCCTGGTTAACACTTGGATGGGAGACTGCCAACAAATACCAGGCGCTGTCGGATTTATTGCGGAGGAAGGGACTGGCAAAACCACCTCTGAGTTGCTTGCTCAAGAAAACCTTAAGAAATGAATGGGGTCACTGTACGTCAACAGGCGACTTGAAGGCACATAAACACACAACAAAAACCCTAAGAAATGAATGGGGTCACCGTACATCAACAGGCGACTTGAAGGCACATAAACACACAGAAAACCTTATTAAATGTATGACTTGTACATATACTCTAAAGTCACCAGATCCCATCTGATCTTGGAATCTAAACAGGTTAATACTTGGATGGGAGACAGCCAATGGACAGCTGTAGACTCTGTTTCCAAACCTCTGAGGATTCCTTGCCTAAGAAAATCCTCTGAAATTCATGGGGGTCACCAAAAGTCAACAGGCGACTTGAAGGCCTGGACACACACAGATGGCCAGCAAGGACTGAGGTTGGTGTGAGCGTCCACCATCTGGGCATCGTAAAAGAGGCAATCCACATTTTAGAGGGGAGGGATGGGAAAGAAAGGGGCTGCAGACAGTTGCTTTGACTATCCCGCCCCTTGAGCAGACACCTTTTAGGACTCTTTATCTCTGTCCTAGTTGAGATGCCTGCAGCGAGGGTCAAAAGTTTGCCCTGTCCAAATGCATCCCCCTCTTGTCTTGTGGCAAGCTCTTCCCTTCCCAAAGATAGGAGCTGTGCTGGGGAAAGAAAGGGCATGCAGGCAAATGGGACTTTTTCCCTGTTTTGCAGGGAGCCTTCAAGTCCTTTCTAACTTTCCAGCTTCCAAAAACTCTATAAAGTCCTTTCCAGCTCTAAAGCAAACCTATCATCCGGTCTTCTTGGCAAGGCTTTGTTGAGATGGGTTTTCCCTTTGCCTCCCTTTGAGGTCGAGAGAGTGTATAAAATAAGCGATAATTTTCAGATTGGTTCAACTAGCTCTCATTCATTATCTGAACCTATATATATATATATATATATATATATATATATACATACATACACACACACACACACACACACACACTACAAACAAGAGAGGGGAAAGAAATGATTAAGCTGTATTAAAGATGTGTTTTCTCTTTGGGATATGTATGGTATATATATATATATATATATATATATAGGTCAGATAATGAATGAGAGCTAGTTGAACCAATGTACCATACATGTTCCAAAGAGAAAATACACCCTTAATATATATATACAGACACATATATACACACTCCCTATATATATATATATATATATATATATATACACACACACACACACACACACACACACTACAAACAAGAGGGGAAAGAAATGATTAAGCTGTATTAAAGATGTGTTTTCTCTTTGGGATATGTATGGTATAAATATATATATATATATATATATATATATATATATTTATACCATACATATCCCAAAGAGAAAACACATCTTTAATACAGCTTAATCATTTCTTTCCCCTCTTGGGCATATATATATATATATATATATATATATATAGGGGTGTGTGTATATGTGTCTGTATATATATATATATTAAGGGTGTGTTTTCTCTTTGGAACATGTATGGTACACACACACACACACATTAAGGGCATGTGTACATATATCTACATCTATATCTATATCTATATCTATATCTATATCTATGAAACCAAAAGAGAAAACAGACCCTGATACATCTTAATAATTTCTTTTCTCTCTTTTTGCAGTGTGTGTGTGTGTGTGTGTGTGTGTACACACACGCATACACTTGCAATATATATTTTAATATATTTAAAAATATATATTTAATATATTATATATAGGTTCAGATCATGAATGAGAGCAAGTTGAACCAATCTGAAAATTCATCGCTTATTTTTACTGGTGCTTTTTTTAACCCAGCCTCTCCATAAAATATGCCCAGGGCAACTGGTTCTAGGCTGGTTTCATGTTAATCTTTTAATCATGTTAATCTTGAGCATCAAAAAAGCATAGCAGGCATCATCCATTAATTGCATGGAGGAAAATGCTCTCTCTCTTTCTTTCTCTCTCTTTCCGTGTCCGAGTTCAGGGACATAGGAGTCGCTGATGTGCATCCCTACCTCATCGGTTTCTTGTCCAATTTGTACATACAGGGAAAGCGTTCTTACAAAAAAGCTCGCGCTACAGCTAAACGGTTAAGGCCCATTTCCACAGTTTATTGAGGCTGCAGGCAAAACACCTGTGTGAGGCAGCTCCCAACCACAGCAAGTGGTTTCTGCTCAGGATTCAGCTCTCCCCAGCAGAGTAAGGTTTCCCAATACCTCTTGAAAGTGAAAATCTGTGCTTTTCGCATGACCACAAGTCAGCCAGTTGTTATGTCAGTGGGCCTCCGATTTCGGTGGTTCTGTAGCATCTTTGAAACATCTGCTGTTCTTGTTGTTGTGTGCCTTCAAGTCGTTTCCAATTCACGACGACCCTAAGGCAACACTATCTTGGGTTTTTCTTGGCAAGATTTGTTCAGAGCGGGTTTGCCTTTGCCTTCCTCTGAGGCTGAGAGAGTGGGACATGCCTCAAGTCACCCACTGGGTTTTCCATGGTTGAGCAGGGAGTTGAACGCTGGTCTCCAGAGTTATTAGGCATAACTTCATACACACTGGCTTATGGAGGCCATATGGCATAGTGCATTGGACTAGGACTCTGGAGACCAGGATTCAAGTATTGACTTGGCTGTGGAATCCTTGGGCAACTGACACTCTCTCAGCCTCAGTGGAAGGCAATGTCAAACCTCCTCTGCACAAAACTTGCCAAGAAAGGATAGGTTTGTCTTAGGGTTGCCATAAGGTCAGAAACTGCTTGAAGGCACACAACAACAACTCTAGAGTCATAGTCCATTGCTCAAACTACTACACCATGTTGGCTCTGTTTGAAATATCTAGATATCACAAATATACCTATATCTGTTTTAAAAGACTGACACGGTCTGTTTTGCTTTAAGCTTGTAGGGCTGCTCTGCTGAGGAGTTGGGACTTCTGTGGCTTCTCAGATCTTTGGTTGCAGAAGTCAGGACTTTTCAGGTTATAGCATCTAGATATCACAAATATGTTGTTGTTAACTGCTCTTGAGTCGATCTCGACCCATGGTGGCCCTATGGATGAGACATCTCCAAGACCCTCTGTCCTCCATTGCTCTGCTTAAATCCTGCAACCCCTTAATAAATACCTATGGGGATCTCCTTCATAGAGTCTATCCATCTAGCATATGGCCTTCCTCTCTTCCTCCTTCCCTCCACCTTTCCCAGCATTATTATCTTTTCCAAAGAGTCCTCCTCATGATGTATCCAAAGTACGACAGCCTCAGTTTGGTCATCTTGGCTTCTTCCAGGGAGGTTTCTGGCTTGATCTGCTTAAGAACCCATTTCTTTGTGCTTTTGGCCATCCATGGGATTCTCAGCCCTCTTCTCCAGCCCCACATTGTCTCTAATGAGTTGGTTTTCCTCCTATTTTCTTTCTTAACTGTCCAATTCTTACAAATACACCTATATCTATTTTATCTGCTTTGGAAATATTGGGGGCTTTCAGTTCTGGTGCTGGAGAAGAGTGGCTAGAAAGAGAACCAAAAAAGACCATTCTTCCAGGATCTGCTGGTCTAAAATGTATACCATACATAGACACACTCGTTTTCAGGAGAGGTAGTTTTTATACTTTGTTTTAAGAACTGTTTCCTTCAGTGACTTCAGCCTTTCTTTCTTTCTTTCTTTCTTTCTTTTTCCCATAAAGGGTGTTTTCTCGCACCACTGCAGAATCTTAGTAAGTGACACCAAGTTGGCAAGACAGGAAGAGGAAGAAGGCTGGCTGGCTTTCTTAGTATTGTGTCAGTCACAACTGTCTACCGGAAACCACAAAAACCCTGCCTTATTCTCTGTATAGACCTCCAGTCAAAATATGCCTCCCTCTAGTCGAAAGGACGACTTCCTATCCAGCAGTTTCCATCTGTCCTCTCAAATGGATCCTTCCCCCCCCCTCTGCTTCACTGACGCCGTCTTTTTGCTTTATCCTTGTAGGGCTGCTCTACTGAGGAGTTGGGACTTCTGTGGCTTGGCAGGTCTTTGGTTGCAGAAGACAGGGCCTTCCAGGTCATAGCATATGTGCATTTGCATGGGTTTGGCTAGGTAGAAGGAACGTAAATGCATCAGATCCAGTTGGCAGCAGGCCCTCTGGCCGCTGTTTAATTAGAAGCACTGCGAAACTCCCTTTTGTGGTTTTGCTTCTCAGAGCCAGCTTGTGGGAAATGTTTCTTCTAGGTTTCAACTGACCTACCTCCTTGCAGCCCCCACCCCGATGTGCATGTTCTGGCTGTTCAGGTACAGGTGAGGAACAGCAAAAGAGCCCAGACTTCCCGGTTTGTCTGCCTGCCTTCCTTCCTTTGGGTGCCTTCCAGAAGAAGGCATGGTTTGCTAGAGACGGTAGGTATAGCCTAGGTTTAATGTAGGGGCACCTGTGTGATAACATTCTCTGCCTTGTGGTTATGCAAGGGACAGACACCTGCTGGTGGCAGAAACTGCACCCTCTAGTAACTTCCTTATTCCCCTCTTCAACTTCAGACACATGCGAGGAGTAACCTTCATAGGAATTAATAGGTTAGAAAAAGCTGGGCCAAAACTAACAACATGAATTTCAACAGGGAAAAATGTAAGGCACTGTACTTAGGTAGAGAAAATGAAGTGTATAGATACAGGATAGGGGATGCCTGGCTTAACAAGAGTCCTACATGTGAAAGGGATCTAGGAGTCCTAGGAGACCACAAGTTGAACATGAGTCAACAGTGTGATGCAGTAACTAAAAAGGCCAATGTGATTCTAGGCTGCATCAATAGAGGTATAGTATCTAGATCAAGGGAATCATAGAATCCTAGAGTTGGAAGAGACCCCAAGAGCCAACCAGTCCAACCATGTTTCCTACACACATTAGAGCAGCACTATAATCCCCAGGCCAAGGGACAAAAATCTACCATACTGTGACTCCACTCAATGTAGTATCAACAGTTTCTAGGAGCTGTAATAGTGCTGGTGTGGGAAGGAATAATGTTGGCTACTCCCATGTTGCTTGGGGGTTCCTACATACTGTCAAATGAGTAATGTCAAACTAATCCAAGGAACTATGCACCGTCAGTGAGCTCCCTTTGGTTTTGGTCAGTCAAACCAACTACAAATCCACCTAAGAGTTGCATTGTCTAGTCTACATTTTACTAGTTTGAAGGCACCGAGCAACAACAACAGCAACAGCAATACTCAAAATATTGTTTTAAGGTAAACCCTAAGCCCCACTGTCTTCTGTAAGAACCTAGTACATACTTATTCTGAGAGGAGTTGTAGAAGTGGTTTACAGTGTTTCCCAAGGAATGTGGGGGACAGTCAGAAATTCCACTGTGGGCAAATAATGCTGTTCTATGAAGCTGCATAGTTGTTTGGATTAGTTTGACATTACTCATTTGACAGTATGGCTTTCCCAGTTGAACTCTTCCAACACTGCGGGATAATGTAGGAACCCCCAAGCAACATGGGAGTAGCCAACATTATTTCCTTCCCACACCAACATTATTACAGCTCTTGGAAACTGTTGATACTACATTGGGTGGAGTCATAGTATGGTAGATTTTTGTCCCTTGGCCTGGGGATTATAGTGCTGCTCTAGTATGTAGGAAGGTACCTAGCTCCAATAACTCCATGCTTTGGTGTTGTGTACCTTCCAGTCATTCCCAGCTTATGGCGACCCTAAGAGGAACCTATCATGGGGTTGTCTTGGCAAGATTTGTTCAGAGGAGGTTTGTCATTGCCTTCCCCTGGGGCTGAGAGCATGTGACTTGCCCAGGGTTACCCAGTGCTACTTGAATAATAATGGAGGGTGCTTTAGCATATCTTGGGAAACATCAGAAAGTGTGTAAGTGAGTGAGAAGAGAATGGGACCTCCCTTTTATCACCCTTAGTGTCGAAATATAGTTATAGCTATATATACAGGAGCGATTGTGCGAGATTAAAATCCTTGCAAAGTCAGGATAGCCAGTGTGGTGTAGTGGTCTGAGTGTCAGACCAGGACTCTGGAAGACCAGGGTTTGAACCCTTGCTTGGCTATGGTAACGCTTTGGGTCATCTTCAGCAGTCGTCGTCTCTTATCCTGAGATTAAGGCCATGGCAAACTCTCTCTGAACATATCCTTGCAGAGAAAACCCCCATGAAAGGTTTGCTTTAGGGCTGCCATAAGTTGGAGACAACTTGAAGGCACACAACAACAAGAGCAATTCTGAAACTCTTTCTCATTCTTCTGGCATTGCACTTGCGTATGAAGATTCCTATAAGATTTGTAGTTGCGGGTCACATTTTGATGACAATTCATCTCAGTGGTGGTGAAAGCCGGTTCCATCATTTCAGAGGTGTTGGAAGGACAATTAATTTTGTTAGAGCAGAATGCAGTATTGGGGTAGATGTGTGTGTTTGTGTGTGTGGCCTGGGATCTGTTACACATATATGTTTACTCAGTAAGGTGTATAGATTTGATTTGTTGTCAGTATGATGCATTATTTTACATTTACTGACATAAATGTAGTCTTCAGTTTTGTTGTTGTTGTGCTCAGTTCATTTTGAAGGCTGGTTGACGGAAACACTTTTCCTGTTCCATGCCTCGTGGGGCATGTTGCTGCATGGGTTGGGCATTATTTCCACAGATCTGCTTTTCTGAAATCTGGGAGCAGATCCTGTACAGCCTATTCTGTCACGAGGGTGTGATGCCTGTCATCAGATAGAGGAGAACACATGAATTTGGATTACTGTGTAGTACCAAATAGGCACGGTCATTTACAGGAGCGATTGTGTGAGATTAAAATCCTTGCAAAGTCAGGATTCCACTCCCTCTGTAGCATTTGTGCTAGAGAAGCATTTGGTAGCTTGCATCCTTAAATGGGAGAGCCAGTGTGGTTTGAGTGTGGGACTACGACTCTAGAGACTAGGGTTTGAGTCCCTGCTCGGCCATGGAAACCCACTGGGTGATCTTGGGCAAGTCACACTCTCTCAGCCTGAGTGGAAGGCAAATGGAAACCTCCTCTGAACTATTCTTGCCAAGAAAACCTCATGATAAGAGTTGCCTTGGGGTCACCATAGGTGGGAAATTACTTAAATTATAGTTAGAAGAGACCTCAAGGGCCATCCAATCCAACCCTCTCCCGTGCTGGAAGACACAGTCAAAGCACTCTTGACAAATGGCAATTGAAATTCTGTTTTTAAAACCTCCAAACAAGAAGACTCCATCACACTCTGGGGCAGCGTCTTCGTACAGCTCTTACTGTCAGGACATTCTTCCTAATGTTTGGGAAGAATCTCTTTTCTTGTAGTTTGAATCGATTGCTCCATGTCCTATTCTCTGGAGCGGCAGAAAGCAAGCTTGCTCCTTCCTCAAGATGACACCCCTTCAAATTTTTAAACAGGGCTGTCCAGGATGGAGAGGAGCTGTTGGTGAGCTCCCTTTGGGTCTGGTCAGTTAACCAACTACAAATCCACCTAACAGTTGCATTGTGTAGCCTACATTTATATATATAGCAAAGCCTTTGACTGCATATAGATCATGAAAGGCTATGGAACGCCCTTGAAGACATGGGATCAGATCAAGCCAGGGATATCCCTAGAAGCCAAGATGACAAGACTTAGACTGTCGTACTTTGGACACATCATGAGAAGGCATGAATCGTTGGAAAAGACAATAATGTTAGGAAAGGTGGAGGGAAGAAGGAAGGCCACATGCTAGATGGATGGACTTTATTAAAGAGACCATGAATATGAGTTTGCAGGAGCTGGACAGAGCAGTAGAGGACAGGGGGCCTGGAGATGTCTCATCCATAGGGTCGCCATGGGTTGAGATTGATGCGAAGGCAGGTAACAACAACAAACCCAACAACAACAACAACAACAACAACAACAACAACAACAACAACAGTCCTTTAAAGACCACATTATCCAGTGGATTCTGTTCCTCTTAAAAATTTCTGAAGTGGAAGTTGAGGTCTGTTGGGGTATTCCTCGCTTCTTATACATGACAACGGAGTTGTTATCCTTCCATAGAATCCCATTGAGACGGCTGATGGCTCTTCTTGTGTGCTGTTCTTTTATTTTAGGTGCAGACATTAAAAAAGAACCATGTGTCTTTCCAGCTGAGCTTGAACTGCTCTTACTGAAGGCCTCTTTCTTGTGCAACAGGAGGCATGATGGCAGTAAGAGCTGTTCGACAGTGGAAGACATTCCCTTGGAGAGTGGTGGAGTCTCCTTCTTTGGAGGTCTTTAAACAGAGTCTGGATGGCCATCGGTCAGGGATGCTTTGATCGTGTCTTCTTGCATGTTGGAGTGGATGGCCCTTGTGGTCTCTTCCAACTCTGTGATTCTACGAAGGCACACAAATACAAACCCATGCTTCAATGAATGGCCCCAAAGCTCAACTATATGTCTCTGTAAAAAAAAATATCAGTGATATCTTTATTGGTCAACCAATATGCACAATATACTTAGTGAAAGCTTGCAACAAGTATATTGTGCATTTTGGTTGGCCAATAAAGGTATCACTGATGGATTTTTTGTTTGAATTTGCTAAATGGCCAACGCAGCTACCCCTGAATGTTTTCTGTATGCCTCCATGTGTGCACAAAGGGATGGAGACAGAGGAATTCACAGTCTCTACTCGAGCCGCTAGAATTTACCACCTCTTTGGCAGGGTGTATTTCTGTCTCCTTTGCGCGTCAGATGCTCTGGCCGGATTGCCATTGTAAAAATCCATCCCTTTGGTTCAAAAGGTCATAACCTTTGCATGCCCTCCTCTACCTGCTTTTATTACTTTCAGTTGGGTTCTCATGGCTTGCATTTCATTACCGTCCATCAGCTCTTGCAGAGGTATCAGACAGGTCAGGGATGGGCACTGTGTTTTCTCTCTCTTTTATGACACTCTCTGGAGTCTTTCTCAAGCTTTCCTTTATTTCTTCAACTGTTCTATGGCCGAGTATAAATAACTCCCGAGACATTTGTTGGTTACTTAAGAGAATGTGACTTATTTGTCTTAATTGCTTGAGAACAGAGAAGATTAAAAACAACAACAACAAGAACAAGGGGTTCGAAATCTCCTGAAACCTATTGTTTGGGGGGGGGGGTGAAGTTTGAAGACTGTTGCCTTGAATAAAAGAAGGAGGAGCTGAGAAGGACATCAAGGGAAGAAGGGATTTGGTCTTCATCCAGTCAAAACCTTCCGGAAAAAAATTCAGTATAAACTGGTGCTTTCTCCCCCACAAATGTAAAAACAATTCAGGATCTGCTTAAAAAATGGAGTTGATTTTTAGACCTAGGTCAAATTGCAGCAGCTCCGTCTGTGTGCTTTATTTTTGGAGGCCAGTTTTTTAAAAAATGTTAAAATCGGCATAAAGTTTAAATGTTGAAATATATTTTTGTCCCGTGTTGCATCATCAGTGACTTGCTCAATTCTAGTAAGGCAGATAAGGGCAGTGGGGAAGGAAACTGGTGAAGGAAGGGCATCATGATATATAAGAGTAAGACAGAAATGTTGTGGAAAATGAAATGTGAATCTTAAGAGATGTGTGTGCCCAAGATTTTTCTTTTCAGATGTGAAGTGGGACCTGTAGGATGTCCTAAACGATGCATGGGTGCCATAAAGACCAGTGGCCCTTTCACACTACACAATTATAGCACTATAATTCCACTTAAAATGCCCTGGTTCCAGTCTAAAAAGAAGCTAGGAATTGTACTTCGGGAAGGGAATTTAGGCTTCTCATCCAGATTGCTCCAGGGCATCCTCAAATTACCAGTCCCAGGATTCCATAGGATTCAGACATGCAGTTAAAACAGAATAGTAGTACTGAAGTTGTGTAGTGTGAAAGATTGTACTTTGTTTGTATAGGGTCATGTGAGTTAGCTAGCTGTCTCTCCATCAGTTGGCCCCAATAGCTTTTGCCATGAAGTGTTAGGTGTTTTCCTTCAAGAGAGACTAGACTATGTTCCTTTTAAGAATTAACACTTCTTTGCCTTCAAGTTGACTTCTACTTGACCGTTAATGAGATACCTCCAAGAATCTTGGTCTGCCCTGATCAGGTGTAGCAAACTCAAAACTGTGGCTTCTTTGAATCAATCCACCTGTAGTGCAATCGTCCTCTTTCCCTACCTTTCCTTCCATCTTTCCAAGTCTTCTTTTCCTGGGAATCGTGTCATCTCATGATATGCCAAAAGTATGATAGCCTCAGTTTAGTCTTCTTCACATCTAGTGAGAGTTCAGGCTTGCTTTCTTCTAGGATCTACTTGTTGGTCATTTTGTAAGTCCATGGTATCCAAGTGGGTCTTAGAGCAGATCAAGCCGGAAACCTCCCTGGAAGCCAAGATGACCAAATTGAGACTGTTGTACTTCGGACGTATCACAAGAAGAAAGGACTCTTTGAAAAAGACAATAATGCTGGAGAAGGTGGAGGGAATGAGGAAGAGAGGAAAGCCACATGCCAGATGGATGGACTCTATGGAGGAGGTCACAGATATTAAGGGGTTGTAGGAATTAAGCAGAGCAGTGGAGGACAGAGGGTCCTCTTGGAGATGTCTCATCCATAGGGCTGCCATGAGTTGAGATCGACTCGAGGGCAGTTAACAACAACAATGGTATCCATAGAACTGTCCTCCAGCTCCACATTTCAAATGCATTAATTTCTTCCTGTTCAGCTTTTGCAACCATATGTAGAAATCAGAAATATGATGGCCCACATGATTCTGACTTTGGTATTGAATGATACCTCTCTACACTTGTAAGGTTCCTTCATGGCTTCTTTTCGAAGCCTTAATCTTCTTCAGATGTCTCCCAACTAAAGTAGATACAATCAGTGGGACTTATCTACATATTGAGTTGCTGATCTCCAGCTGATCCAATGGGCCTTCTTTCATCAGGACTAACCAGTAGGATTCAAACCATTTTTTACAAGTCCACAGGGAAAAACATTGACAAATGCCAACATTATAAGTCTACTCCTGAGTACATTCTGCAATAAAATGTGACTATGTGGGATTAAGAAGAAAAAGTAGCAAAGCACAAGGTCCTCTAAGCTTTTTACCTAAACCAGCCCCCCAATCCACCCCCAAAAAACATTGGAAACGAACACACCCTGAACCTCCAGCATTGCTAAGGTGAAACCATACTTGGAGATTTGCATTTTGGGTTTTCTGTCTGAAAAGTACAGCAGCAGGAACAATCATTGTCCTAAGTGTTATTCACATGTAAAATCATCTCCATTTATCTGGTGAAAAAGAGTTTGTAGTGTTTAGAACTGTACCTTTTCTTCTTTGAATGCTTTATTCATATTTTGAATATTGTTAATTGTTTAACTCTTATTTTAATGTTGACTTTTTGTATCTTTTAAATTATATTATCATCGTTTTAATTTGTAAGCCTCCTTGAGTCCTAACTTTGGGGAAAAGGCAAGCTACAAATGATGATGATGATGATCACCATCATCTATAACAACCACAGACACTAACTACTACTACTACTACTACTACTACTATTTTCTCGACAAGTAGTAGAAAATGGTAGTAGTAGTAGTAGTAGTAGTACTAAAACCAATTCAGAGAAGTTCCAGTTCTGACAATTTCCTCATTGATTTAGATTGAGATGTCTTTCAGCCTCTTATTCGCCACACATTGCACAAACATAGAGAATGTCAAATACTTGGTCGGAATTGTGTTCATTGTTTTCATAATGCATATGCTAAGTTAGCCGTGATCTGGAGTACCTGACTTGCATGTTGACTAGAATTATTTTGTCCATTTTGTCGGCTACTCTCCCAAATTCCATTTTAATTTTTAAAAAAATCTGTGGGAAGTAAGATTTAATACAAAAAAATCCAAAAAAACAAAACCCAGTATAATCTAAGGATTTTAAACATCTTTGGTGCATGCACATGTTTCTCTAGGCTTTCCTTCCAGAGAGGCCTGTAGACCAAATCCCAAACTGCTTTTAAAGGCAAAATTTTTCTTCAAACACGAACAAGCAAAACCTGATAAGAAAAAGCAGTCTGGATTTGGGTTGAAGGGGGGAAAATGGAATAACTTCTGAAGTGTAATTAGATGTGTAAACTTTCTTTTGGATCTTGACCAGTTCATTTAACTGAAGTGGCAAGACTTCTGTTTCTTTTAAAGTTTTGTTGGCTCTTATTAAACTAAGCGCTGTTTGCATAACTCAACATTTCTTTCTTTCTCTTTCTTCTCCCCCATGCCTGCTTTCGTCTCCGTTGGCTGGTCTTCATGTCATCCCTTTCTTTTGGTGCTGGATGTCGCACAGGTAAGTGATGCCGTTGTACTTTTTCATTGATACTTCTTCAGTAGTGTATGGATTTGGCTGCCTTTTCCTTGAGAAGGATCTCATACTTTTGCCGAGAAAATACTTTTCAGCCTTCTAGTGACCTTAGAAGACTCTGCTTGGGCGATTTGGCTAAGCATTAGGTGAAGTTGCATAACAAACAGGACTGGTTTGCAGCTTTCCTTATTCCTTATTATAGTGTTTTGCTTTGGTTTTTTTTTTTAATTCGAGTGGTGACAAATGTTGCAATCCTCTAAATACTTACCTGGAGTAAATGTCTCTGAGTATAGTCGGACTTGGTTGTGAAAAACACGTTGTAATACCATGGCAATATATTCCCCCCTCCCAATAATTTTTGCTATGTTAGGGGGGTTGCAGACTGCCAGAAATAGTGCAAATTGAGTCCACTTTTAGGGTTAAGGTTAGGGTTAGGGAATCATGGGTACTATATTTTATTGTGGCACCAGAGCTCTCTGACAGAGAAGGCTCAATGTCTCAGAAAAAGAAAAAAACAATTCCCATCATTCCCTAGCACTAATCCTAACCCTAAAAGTGGACTCAATTTGCACTATTTCTGGCAGTCTGCAACCCCCCTTAGTTGTGTTGCTTACAGGCTAGCCTTCAAGATGTAGAGAGATCTTGGAGCACCCTTGAGACTAACTAAAGAAAGAAGTTGGCAGCAGGAGCTTTCATAGACTTAAGTCTACAAAAGAGACCAAACGCATCTGAGGAAGTAGACTGAAGTCTATGAAAGCTCATGCTGCCAACTTCTTTCTTTAGTTTGTCTCAAAGGTGCTGCAAGATCTCTCTACATACTGATTGTATAGACTAACACAGCTATATCTTTGAAGCCTAACCTTCAATTTATCTTGTTTCTTTTTATAAAAAAGGGAGTAAGACTTATCTCAGGCAAATCAGTTATTAATACAGTTATCTCTCAATTTTCGTGGGGGAATCCGTTCTGGACCACCCCGCAAAAATGGAAAACGACAAATATTCAAGCCCTATAGACTCTAATATGTGCGCCATGGGCATGGGCGCCATTTTAACCCTCCCCGTTTGCTTGTCCGCAAAGGACCAAGACGGCGGACCCAAAGTCCACGAAAATGGAGGGACGAGTGTATATCATGGGGCAAGGAAAGTACAGTTTGATATTTAGTTTTCCAGTGCAGTCTGTCCCCCCTCTCCCCACTAAAAACCGACACAGATTTATTTATTTTTAAATTTGAGCAGGTTGTAAGTAATGTATGTATTCCAGCTGAAATAGCTATTGCTGGAGATAATTGAAACCAAGCTCCTGCTCTAAATATTTGCCCTGAGGCTCTTGGTAAACAATATGGTATCATCTTGGCACGGCGGTGCCCTTGTGATATATATGGCTGGCTGATCTTCATGGGAAAATGTGTAACATTCACAAGGGTGTGAATGTTTAAAAATGCTCATGGCCAGGTTGGAATGACTGCATAAGCACCAGGTGAACCTTTGGAGTTTTGTGGGTCTTCTAGAACCCAGACTCCACATTCAGGATCCCTTGATGGTTACTGGTTGTTGGTTGTAATGTAAGTGGTTGTTGGTTCTTAGTTATTTAGTGGATCAGACTTCCAGATGAAAGAGTGTGTGGCGTCGTAAATGCTTGGGGTGGAGAACTGTCAAGCAAAGCTAACTATGCATTGTAATTGTTGTTGTTGTAAGCCTTCACATTAACTCAACCTATGGTCATCCTCTCCTACACCAGGTTGGCCTCTTCCACAATAATACCTGGTATAAGCAATGTTTAAGGCTTGGGCACAGAAGAGAAGGCCAACCTCAATGAGATTTAGGGTTTTTGTGGATTATTTGTTGTCGCCATTTGAGAAATCGACACTTGGAATTTGGTAGCTTTTTTAAAAAAGCCGACCCACATGGCATTGCTTTGCACATCTGCCTTCTAGCAACAGAACTAGCTCTTTGGGTAGAAAATCTGTCATTTCCTAAATAGAATACTCTGACAGTGGCAGCATAAACAGTGGCAGCCTTTACTCCTCCTCTTGACTTTGCTGTTACATCCCATGCTAAAAGTTTTGATATTTTAATCATTTATTAACTTTTGCTGCAATCATGAATCCAATGGATCTTCTCATCTTCTCATCATGAATCCAATGGAGAGGATGTTAGTGCTCCCTTGTTATTCTCATGAAAATATCAGTTGGCCATAACTGTATCATTGTCTCCTTTTGCAGTACACTGGTGAAATAATACTGGTAGCCTGTTACGAAATGCGAGAGTAAAATAATATGTCAAGAAATGGGTGGAGTGGTTTCCCCCCCCTCCTTTCTTTCTTGCGGTGCTTGTTTCTTGTGGTATGGGCTTGCCACCTGGAAATGTAATGGTTGCACTTTGGGCCAACATTCCTCCCCTGCAGTAGAAACATAAGACAGCTGCATTATACCAAGTCAGACTATTTGTGTCAGACTATCCATATCGGTGTCACCTGCACTGACCGGCAGTGGCTCTCAAGGGTTTTAGGAAGAGAAAGGTCTTTCTCACCATCTGTTTCCTGATCCTGATCCTTCTAATTGGAGATGTTACAAGACCTTCTGCCTTCACAGTGCTGTGCTATGGCTTGTCCTTAATACCCAAATTTCCTGCCGCTGCTTATTTTTATATTATTTTCTGTATAATTAGGCTTCATTGTGAATGAAACCGTTGGCTAGCTTCTGTGGATTTTTGCAAATTACATACAGTAAGGCAACAAAATATGATCAGTGCAGAATCATGGTAAAAATTGCAGATCATCTAGAAACAATGAACAGCTGTTACATCCCCCTCCTTTATTTTGGAGCTTGGACACACATACAGCAGCTGTAGGGTGCTTCTGAGAACAGCTTCCCCATAGGAAATCATCCCTGCTATGGCAGTAACTTGGCAGAATGTTCTCTGTGTAGATCATACTTGGTCCCTGGGAATGTGGAACAGGGCATGAGACTCCGTAGTGAAAAATGTGCACAGCAAAGTTAGGGATCGAGGATTTGGGCTGATTTTAATAATGATTGTCAGATCTCTTTGCAAGCTGGATTTAAGGACAATTGTGTTTCTAACTTCTGCTGCCTCATTTTGGCATGGTAGTGAGCCTAGGTTATAGCAGTGGAGTGCTAGCTCTGGCAAACTCTGCTGAGCTTGGTAAGGTTTTGAGTATGGTGGTAGATTTCATATCTGGTGCCCGAGGTCCAATAAAGACTCAACACGAGAAGGTTGGATGCCAGGTGATGACATGGCTATGGCAACTAGAACACTTGACAGTGTGGACAAGTGAGAGACAGCATCAGTGGGACTGTGCCATTATAATCACAAATCTTCAAGGTACCCTTGCCTGAACAAGCTCAAGTTAATCCTGTGGCATTCATAGGGCCTCCAGGCACAATCTGTGGTCAACATCTGGCTGATGTTGACCAAAGAGTTCCACTGGAGGACCAAGAGATTTCTAGAAAGGTGTCCTTGCAGATAAACAAAAATACTGTTTTTTTAAAAAAATTATTTTTACTGGCTTTATTTTATTTGTTAGGACGATGCGGTGGCTTAGTGGTTAAGATGCCAGTTCTGATGATCAGAAGATTGGCATTTCAAGGCCCGGGTGCTGCATGATGGAGTGAGCTCCTATCACTAGTCCCAGCTTCTGCCAACCTAGCAGTTCGAAAGCATGCAAATGCAAGTAGAGAAATAGGTGCCACTTTGGTGGGTAGGTAACAGCGTTCAATGCAGTCATGCTGGCCACAGGATCACAGAGTACAGCTGCCCCTCCATTTTTACAGACTTTGAGTCTGCGTCCCTCGCCCGTTCGCGGGTTCCTTGTGATTGGGTGGGCTATAAATAAATAATTTATATTATCATTATTATTAAATGGCGGAGATTAAAATGGGATGTGTGCCCATGGATGCCCGTGAGTGTGTGCTGCCATTCAAGCCAATAGGGCTTGAATATTGGCATTTTTCTGTTTTCACCGGGGTGGTCCAGAACAGATCCCCTACAAAAACTTAGGGGCAACTATAGTCATCTGACAACACTGGCTCTTTGGCTTAGTAATGGAGTTACGACTAGACAGTGAGTTATGACTAGACCTTCATGTCAAGGGACTACTTTTACCTTTTAATTTGTGGTTTTTCCACGTTCATGGGGCCCCACTGTGTTTGCCTTGTCCTCTGTATAACAATCACGCTACAATTTCCAGCCCTTAGGAATGCTGTCTCTCTCTCCCTCTTGGCTCCACAGTAGTATACGTGAAAAGGATCTTGGGGTTATTGTTGATGTTAAGTTGAATGTGAGCCAGCAACGCGATACTGCTGCAAAGAAGGCACATGGTATCTTACCTTGCATTATTAATATTTTCCAAGTTGAGGGAAGTGATAGTTCCCTTATATTCTGCACTGGTCGGGCTTCATCTGAAGTACTGAGTTCACTTTTGGGTGCCTCATTTTAAGAAGGTTACAAACAAGTTGGAGCAAGAGAAGGAGAACAAGGATGATAAAAGAGCCATGGAGAACAAAACGTATGAGGAGAGTTTGACGGAGCTGGGCTTGAATGTACTCTTTAATAACCTAAAGGGCATCCGCAAAGGGGGGGGGTTGGTTGTTTGTTTTCTGCAGCCTCAGAGGGTAGGACCATGTCTAATGGTTATAAGTTACAGGAGTGGCATAGAATCATAGGACCTTATCACACAGGGTCCAAGCAGTCGCATCCCCGTCCCATTGCGCTTCCTTCAGGTCGCGGGAAATGTAATTCCCATTTCGTCCAGGAAGCCAAAAGTCGCGGGATGATATGGGGATGCGACAGGGATGCGACGGATGCGACAGGGTTTCCCTGTGACGTCGTTTGATCGAACGGGGTAAGGAAGCGCGATGGGACGGGGATGCGACTGGGGTGCGACGGGGATGGGCGGGGTTTCCCTGCGACGTCGTTTGATCGCACGGGTAAGGGAAGCACGATGGGACGGGGATGTCACGGGGATGGGACTGCTTTAGACTCCCATGTGATAAGGTCCATAGAGTTGGAAGAGACCACAAGGGCCATCTGACGTGTCTGATGGAAGAAAATAAAGTAGAAAAGTTTATACAGAGCTGGGAGCAAGTAGTCAATTTTATAAGCAAAGAATGGGGAGATGTAATGACAATGGGCCTTAAAGATTAAATGGAAATATTATTATAGAGCAATGTTATAGATGTAGAATATTAAATGAAATATATTGTCACTGTTAGATATTGATGGGTAATGATAGGTGATGGGACCAGATGTAAAAATAAGATATTGTCTTACAATAAATTAGAAGATAATATTATAGTATATTACAATATGAAAAAAAAAGATTTGAATATCTTTAAGAAACTACAACAGATTTGAATATATTGAAGAAACATCAAGACTTTGTTAATAAGGAGGACTTCCAAGCTGTGTTTGTTTGTGTGTTTATGTAGAATTGTTAAATTTTTGTATGTTTTCTATGTAGCAATTAAAAAAAATTATAGAATCATAGCGTTGGAAGGGCCATCCAGTCCAACCCCATTCTGCCATGCAGGAACTCGATTTTGATTGAACCTTAGAAGGAACTTCTTGATAGTGAAAGCAATTCAGCAATGGAACCAATTGCCTAGAGAGCTGGTGAGGTCTCCTTCTTGGATGTCTTCAAAAAGAGCCTGGGCAGCTACCTGCTGGGGATGTTTTAGATGGAGATACTACACTGAACAGGAGGTTGGATGCGATGACCACAGGGCTTTTCCCATCTCAATAGTTCTGTAAAATAGCTGCCGATCAGTCAGAAAGAGTTCTTGGAAAGCTTGTTCAAGGGTTAAAGTTACAGGTTGGAGTGCTCTTTACAGTCAGCTAAATGTAAGGACTCCTTTGGAATGTGTAAAAGAGGCAAGAAATGGATGGCAGAGATAAGAG
Source organism: Phrynosoma blainvillii (assembly GCA_026167975.1). NCBI lineage: Eukaryota > Metazoa > Chordata > Lepidosauria > Squamata > Phrynosomatidae > Phrynosoma > Phrynosoma blainvillii. The sequence goes on from JANUYF010000015.1 coordinate 1,530,507, forward strand.
GGAACTTTGAACTGCCCTACTGTGCAGAAATCCAGTCTGTGCATTAATTGGAAGAATAGAATTAATTTATTTTCCTTCCCAAACCCACCCACACTTTTCTTTTTCTTTTTTTCTTTGCAAAAAAATCTAAATGTAGTCATATGGTTCTTAAGATTTTTGAGAATAAATTATCTTATGCAAGTTTCTGAAGTGGAATAAAATCATTAATTGGTTTTTCTGCGGTGGGTAATAAATACATCTGGCTCAGATTTTAACAGGAATGTGCATCTGAATGGATTGAGTGAAATTGGAATGCTTTGAGTAGTTACTTCGCATAGTTAAATGAGAGGTGAAACAATGCAGCCCGCACCTGGTTGGATCAGCAATTTTAAAACTTTCGTTTTGTGTACCACTTGGCAACCTGCCTAGTGAGTATGTATGTGTGCATGTGAGAGAGAGATATCTACAAATCATTACATAACCCATACTTTAATAGCAGTTTTTTTCCAATTCAGGAGTGGTGTTATCAAAACCAATACCATTTTATGAACATGACAGGCATTAGTCTCAATGGTTAGGAATGATCTCCTTAGCTAGTCAACCTGCTTTGAGCTCTCTTTCTCTGTCTCCCTCTTTCTGTTTTTGAATACTGGAATCTCAGTTGGAAAGGATCACAAAGGCCAACTAGTCCAGCCCTGTGCCATCCTGGAAAATGTCCATCCAACATCTTTTTAAAGAAAAAGACTCCAGCACCCTCTGAAGCAGTCTATTTCACTGTTGACTGGCTCTTACTATCAAGAAGTTCTTCCTAATTTGTTGTTGTTCTTGTTATTGTGTTCCTTCAGGTTGTTTCCAACTTATGGCTACCCTAAGACAAACCTATCAAAGGGTTTACTTGGCAAGTTTCTTTGGGGGAGGGGTTGCGATTGCCATCCTCCGAGGCTGAGAAAGAATGACCTGCCCAAGGTCCTGTCTGGATTAAGCTTTAGTTTGTTCGCCCTTGTCCAGACAACAACAGACACTGGTTTAGTACAGAAACCGCTTCCTTGTAGTTAGATGGAAAAGATAAAAGTTGAGTGTCATTTGCATACTGGTAACACTGAACTCCAGATCTCCAAATAACTTCTCCCAGTGGTTTCATGTATATATTAGACAGCATCAAACAGGAGTCCTCAGCACCATCTTCTGGCTTCACTCCTTCAGGAAGTTGCATCCCAGAAAGGTGACCCAGAAGGATGTCATGGTCTATGGCAGTGATTCCCCAACTTTGGTCCTCCGGGGATTTTGCACAGAGTTCCTGACTGTTGATCAAGATGGCTGAGGCTTCTGGGAGTTGGAAGTCCAAAAACCTAGAGGACCAAAGTTTGGGAATGGCCGATCAATTGTATTGAAAGCCATGGAGATGTCCAGCCGAACCCACAGGGACACACTCCTTCATCCAGATCCCGGTGTAGGTCATCCACCAAGGTGACCAAAGCCATCTCAGTCTCCTAACCAACGTTGCAGTTGAATTGAAATGGATCCAGAAACTGGATAAAATTAGTCTGGTCTTTGAACCTTCAACTTCCATCGGCCACACTCAGTAGTCTCAATGGTAAAAGATTATGGAAATTGTGAAGTCAAAGGCTTTCATGGCTGGCATCCATAGGTTTTTGTGGGTTTTTCGGGCTGAGAGGCTGTATTTTAGAAGAATGTATTCCTGACGTTTCGCTTGCATATGTGGCTGACATCTTCAAAGACAATCTTCTCTCTGAAGATGCCAGCCACAGATGTAGGTGAAACATCAGGAATACATTCTTCTAGAACAGGGGTAGGCAACCTTTCCCCTTTAAGGGCCGAGGGACTTCAGCTCCCAGAATCCCAGGGGCTATTGGCCAACATGGCTGAGGCTTCTGGGAGCTGAAGTCCCTCAGCCCTTAAAGGGGAAAGGTTGCCTACCCCTGTTCTAGAACATGGCCTTACAGCCTGAAAAACCCACAAAAACCATTATGGGAATTGTAATCCAAGATGATCATGCAATGAGGATTTCCCCCAGTTCTGATGTATATACCCAGTGCTGTTGCATAGTGGTTTGAGTGTTGGACTATGACTCTAGAAACTAGCGTTCAATTCCCAGCTCTCTACAGACTGATTCTACAGACTAACATGGCTATATCTCGGCCATGAAACCCACTGGACGACCTTGGACAAGTCACGTGCTCTCAGCCTCAGGGGAAGGCAATGAACAAATCTTGCCTTAGAGTCACCATTAGTTGGAAACAACTTGAAGGCACACAACAACAGCAGACATATATACTTGCCATATGTAGCTGCACCATGGTTTTAGGGAAATCTGCACAAAGATTTTTGATGGGAGAGGGATCAGGAAAGAAAGTGGAACACTGATGATGATCCCTCTTTGTGGGGTGGATTCTGTTTTAAGAGAATCCTTGTGGGAGCTGCAGCCTTATGTTCTCTCACGGATGGGGAAGGAAGGAAGAGGTGGATGGTTTGGGACCTGGCGGCAGGCACCCCCGCACACATTTTTCTTTCCACCACCCTCTTCCAAAATTGGTATGCCATCTACTCTCACCAGCCGTGCCCCTCCAATACGGATAGGCTCTGTTGCTGTGGTAACTGGAGTTTTTAAAATACATTGGGAGGTGATGCAATCCTGCTAGGAACATCAGACGTAGTTAAAATAATATGAAGGCAAGTGCTTTGTTTTGCTTCCCGGTTCCCTCCCTTGAATGGCATGAATTGCGCAAGAGATTGGAAGTGAAAGTTCCATTTGTTTCATTTGGGGAAGAGATTTCTGCAGCAGCAGCAGCAGCACAGTCTGGGAAGCCATTTATGCCCATTGCATCTTCCCTGCTCGGATCAGGTACCGTGAGAAGATGCATTCCTGCACCCTATGCACACTTCAGACCATACGCTGCACGCGTAACATGGCTATATCTTTGAATTCTTCCTTTCACTTAGTCTCAAAGGTGCTCCAAGATCTCTCTACAGATTGATTCTACAGACTAACAGGGCTATATCTTTCAATTCTTTCTTTCATTTAGTCTCAAAAGTGCTCCAAGATCTCTCTACAGACTGATTCTACAGACTAACAAGGATATATCTTTGAATTCCCTCACTGGAGCCCTTCAAAATGTAGGCATCTTGGATTTCCATCTGTGCAAGCTAAGTGTGCCTGGTTGAGTACAATCTCAGAGACGACTCACCGCCTTGAGTCCCTATATTCTAAGTTAGTTTCTAACATTTCTAAGTGAGTTTCCAGAGCCCTCCAGAGTGTGGTTCTTGGGCGCTGTAGTTGAAAAAGGTAATTTTTTCCAAGCATCAGATTGAGATGCAATCGTAGAATCAGAGAATCATAGAGTTGGACTATCAACTCATGCATCGCTCCCAGAAAAAAAGAAATCCCACACAAACTCGGTGAGCTACAGGAGCCGACTTCAGTTTCCAATCCGTCCGTCCTAATCCCTTGTGCACCACTGTTAAAAGTGCACTGTTTCGGAGAGACAAAGAGGTTTGCTAACTGCCTCTCTTGTGTACGAAACCAGCCAGCCAAGAGCCTGGCACACATCCACTCCCACACCCACACACCCCCGGCTTCACAATGGAGAAAGACCAACTGTATAAGCAGTTTTATTGCCCACAAGTGTATTGCAGACCCATAAAATATTGCAGTCCCGGAAAACGGGGGCTGGTGCAGGGTTGGAGGGATGCAAGGGGAGAAGGGCCAAGGGTCGCAGGTCAAGACCTTTTGGCAGGATGAACAGAAGCTGACCGTAAGGGATGATGAGTTTTTCTTTTTCTTTTTACAAAAAAATCCTCTTCGAGGGAAAAGAAAGTATTGATAGAAGAGAAGAGGGACACCGAAGCCATCCAAGTTGTACATGGGGACTGTTCTCCGTTTTAAGTGCTATTCCTATTGCAAAATTCAGACACATCCTCTGTGAGAAAGGGAATTGTGTTTTTAAATAGCTTCAAAGACTTGTTCAGTCTTTTGCTTTCAATGACCTCAATGTGAGTTTAAAGGGGGGGAAAATAGATTTATGTTGGCTGCATGAAATAATCCAGTTTGACACCATTTTAATTGCTGTGACTCAATGCTATGGAACTATATAACTTGTTGTGGCACCAGATCTCCCAGACAGAGAATGTTAGATAGCTTACAAAACTGCAAATCCCAGGATCCCATGCCAGTTAAAGCAGTGTCAAACTGGACTATTTCTGCACTGTGGATGCAGCAGTTGCCATCCCAAAACAAACCGAGGGTTGTTTCATGTTGGTATTGTCAAAGTAGAAAGGGGGAAAGGGTTTATTTGATGTTCCCGTAATAAAATGATCTTGTAAAATGACCCATATAGCAATAATATAATATAATATAATATATAGTAAATAGTTAATCAATTTTCTTATTTAGGAAAGAGAAACAAATAAAAAGACTACAAAGGACTTTTAGGATCTCTATATCTTTATTTTTTAATTTTTTTATAATTAAAAACATACTCCATTGAAAAAAGTTAAAAATTCATGAATACAGTACATATCATGGAGCAAATGGGTCAAATCAGAAAACAACATCATTCCACAGGGATCTCTATATCTTTAAGTAGACCTTGAACTTTTGTTATCCGTGGTTCGAGGACCCCCCCCAATGGATCCCAAAATTGCTGAAGTCCCATTAAATACAGTGGCATAATAAAATTGTGTCCCTTGTATCAAATGGCAAAATCAAGGTTTGTTTTTGGGAATATATATACATATACATATACATATATATGTCATTTATTAATGCTTAGACCCAAAGGCCATTCGCCTACAAAGTGTTAACATACAACGCAACATGTAAGAGCAGCATTATAAAAGCACTCCATAAAACAAATAGCATAATGATCTTGCATATAAAGAATTTAAAATTCAATTTGGTTAAAACACATACAATATATTTTAAAAAGAATAATAACGTTATGATGAAATGAGAGCATCTCCAGAGCAATCTTGGCCGCAGATGCTTGAATCCGTAGATCAGGGGTAGGCAACCTTTCCCCTTTAAGGGCCGAGGGACTTCAGCTCCCAGAATCCCAGGAGCTATTGGCCAACATGGGACTATTGGCCAACATGGCTGAGGATTCTGGGAGATGAAGTCCCTCGGCCCTTAAAGGGGAAAGGTTGCCTACCCCTGCCGTAGATAAAGAATCCGTGGCTACGGAGGGCTAATTCTATATATTTGCGGCGAAAGTGTGCCAGCTTCTTTCCTCTCCGCGAATATTGGAGGCAGACATCATACTGTAGTGTGCTGTCTGAATCAGCCCTAAGCTTTGCCAGATTAAAGAAAAATATGTGCAAATTTGCGGCCGCTCTACCAACTCTTTGGTCTACCACGGACAAAGATGCGGAATAACTGTACTGGCAAGGAGGAGGCTGGAAAAAAAGAGATTAAAAGTGCATGTGTGTGTTCCAGCCATTAATGCTCGAAATCTTGTTGCTAGTCAGCTCAAATACCTGGAGCAGAGAGAGAGAGAGGTGTGGGTCATTGTCGAGTGTTGAATTAACAGCATTAAAAAAAGGGGGAAAGAAATTAAGTAGGCCGTACACTCTTTGCTTTTCATTTGTTCAGAGCCCAGGCGAGGGCTTACACTTTTCCCCCCACTGAGCGTGCATTCTGCTTCGCTTGGCCATAGAAAAAGAGGGGGAAAGAAAGAAAAAGACACACACACACACACACAACGAGACGGGTCGCTTTCTTTTCAGCAGCCGGTTGCTTAATGATGGATTTCAAATCATAATGGGGAAAGATGAGGGGGAGGCGAGCGGGAGAACGTGGAACGCTTTTCAAGAAGTGCATTCAAAATGGGCCACCCAGCCCCATACGTTGGGGAGAGTCATTGTAATGAGATTTCGGAGCTCTGGCACCGTAATTGCCACCCACAGCTGCCGAGCGGGGAAGGAAATGTGTCACACTTTATATTTGATTTCGGGGTTTTTTTAGGTTTGGGGGCGACGCCGATGGGTTTAGCTCTATCGACGTGGGGGAGGAAAACCCAAAGGAGTGGATTTGGAGAGCCTAGGAGTGATCCACCAGTGATTCCCAGAAAGAGGTGGAGAGAGATGTTGCTGATGAAGATTGGGGTTGAAAGTGGTGCTTGCTCGGCACACCCTTTCAGGTTTCTGAATCTCTCCGCTTGCATTAATTTTTAATCGCTTCCTCCGGTTGGCATGTAACAGCCCTCTCTCTAGGATGGCTTTTCCTGCCAGCTCTTGGGTTTTGCTTGCATTGCTTTTCTTCCTTTCCCCTTCCCACTTTTGCCTGCAAGCTGAGCAATGCTGAGGCTCTGGAATTAAAATTGGAGGAGACGTGACCTTAAGTTTTTGGGCGAGATCCTGGCCTTGTGATGCCAGTGTTAAAAATCAGATGCCTTTTGTGTGTGTGTGTGTGTGTATCTGTGTGTTTGTGCCTGAGCTGGTTTCTCCCTCCCCTGAACAAAAGCACCAGCTCCAGCCTCTCCCTGTTTCTAAGATTAATTTCCACATCTGGGTCACAGATGCAAAAGCAAAAGCAGGGCTCTGCTGCGGATAATTATGGAGTTGTCCTGTTCCCAGGAAGCGGCTGGCATTTTTGTACATGGCAAGTCTGCAATCTTTTCGCCCATTTGTTGAGAGTCTTGACTCCTAACGTCATCTCTCCGGTTGGAGAGTTATTTCGGAACTGGCACAAAGTGCATATCTAGACCGTGACTGTGTTACAGTCTGTCTCCTGAATGCATGCAGTGAGAGGCCCTGAGATATTTGGGTCGGTTAAGGAGGGCAACGTCTTCCAGGGCTGCACAAGTGCATCATGATTTATTGTTATTATTTATTTAAAATATTAATGCGTTGCCTCCTAGCTCACAAGGGCGTCCGAGGAGATGCACAGCAAATAAAAGTGTGTATGTGTGTGTGTATATATATATATATATATACACACACACACACACACACACACACACACACATAGACACACATACACAGTGTGTATGTGCATCTCCTTGGACACCCTTGTGAGCTAGGAGGCAACATATTAATATTTTAAATAAATAAATAAAAGCATTTAAAACTACTTTCTCTCTCTCTCTCTCTGTGTGTGTATACACACACACACACACACACACACACATACAAACAGATATACATACACACACATACACAATACTTTTAAATGCTTTTATTTACTGTGCATCTCCTTGGATGCCCTTGTGAGCTAGGAGGCAACGTATTAATATTTTAAATAAATAAATAAAAGTATTTAAAACTACTCTGTGTGTGTGTCTCTGTGTGTGCACACACACACACACACTAGTTTTAAATGCTTTCATTTACTGTGCATCTCCTTGGATGCCTTGTGACGCCCTTATATTTAATGTATATCAAAACGCTTGCAATTTGTATATTAAACACAGTGGTCCCTCCACATTTGCATCTCTGTCCTGGAGGCGACGTGCTTCTCTGCATCATTTTAGGCCGGGACATCGGCTTGTCTAAGGCCAATTACAATTCTATTCAGAATCCCAAAGAGCAGATGAGACCATCTGGGTTGAGAGCCTTGAATGAAGCCAAACGCAAAGGGATTTTGTGGCACCTTTGAGACGAACGGAAAGAAAGAAGTCGGCAGCATGAGCTTTTGTAGAGTTGGGCTTACTGAGGAAGTAGGCTGAAGGCCACGAAAGCTCATGCTCCCAACTTCTTGGCTTCCAGTTAGTCTCAAAGGTGCTGCAAGATCCCTTTGCATGCTGGTTTTCCGGACTAACAGGGCTGTATCTATCCATGAGTGAAGCAAGTGAGGGAAAGCATTCTTCTCCCTTGTTGTCTGTCCCACTCGAATGGACTATATCTATCTGTCCAGAGGCACCAAAAGGGTCTAGTGCTGCACATTTGAGATAAAGGGCTTCCCTTGCCCATTGTACAACAGGGACACAGTGATCTTCTATTGCATCGTTTCTCAAGAGCTGCCCAAATCAGGTGTTTGGAGCTCTGGACTGCAATCCTAAGTACATAAAACTTAAGCAAGTGTAGGCGAAGCTGATCTTAGTGGGGCTTATCTTCTGAGTAGACACTCCTGGGAGGAGACCATTGACTAGTCTGCTCCTCTGAGATGGCCTAGTTTGTCTTCTGTGCTGTCACAACAGCTTTGTTTTGTCTTGCCTTCAGAAATACCTTGCATAGACATCTCTGTTTAGCTTCAAAATGCTTGCAGTGTGTATCTTGCGCATTTTGGTTGGCCTAATAGAGGTATCCATGTTTGGTGGATTTTGATATTATTGGATAGTGAAATGGCGTCACTTCTATAAAATGGCCATAATCAAGGTTCCCTTATTGGAATGTATTTTATTTATTTATTTATTTTTTTAAAAAAATACCTTGCATAGATATCTCTGTTTAGTTTAGATTCAAAAAGCTTGCAACGTGTCTATTGTGCATTTTCGTTGGTCCAATAGAGGTACCCATGTTTGGTGCATTTTTGATATTATTGGATAGTGAAATGGCGTCACTTCTATAAAATGGCCATAATCAAGGTTCCTTTATTGGAATGTATTTTATTTATTTTTAAAAAATAGTTTCAAACCTTGGATGGCTGATTCTGTGGGTAAAGAATCCTTGGATAAGGAGGTCCAACTGTATTAAATCAATGAGAGCGAATATGTTATAATGCTACAAAGTTATAATGTTAAAAGGCACACTGTTGAATTAAGTATCAATGTAAAATACATTGAAAAAGAAAGTAAAGTGGGCTCTTGGTATCACCTGGGGTTTGTGGATAACCCAAATCCATGGATGCTCAAGTTCCATTAAATACAATGGCATAGTATCCATTGCTCCTTGGCCTTTTCTCTGGAGCAGCAGAAAACAAGCTTGCTCCAATCCTCAATATGACACCTCTTCAAATACTTAAACAGGGCTATCATATAACTTTTTAACCTTCTCTTTTTCTTCTTTCTATTAAAAAAAGGGCAAAATCAGGGTTTGCTTTTGGGGATGTATATATTTTTGACTCTTTTCAAGCTGTGGATGGACTTTATCACACTGGGGAAAAAGACGGGAGGGAGCATGGCAGGATGCTCCCATCAATATCGCGTGATTTTGCAAAGATTATCTCATGAGGTTGCATGATGTCGTGATGATCCTGCAATTATCCCATGAATAAACAGGAACTCTAGCCCCGCTTTTTATTCACCGGAAAATCCCGTAAATAAAAAGCGGCGCTAGAATGTCTCTTTATTCACGGGATAATCGCGACATTGCGCGACATCGCGTGATAGTCTTTGCAGGAGCATCCCGCTATGCTCCTGTCTTTTCCCCCAGTGTGATAAAGTCCTAGGATTGAATCCGTCGAGAAAGAATCCTTGGATAAGCAGGGCCAACTGTATACCGTCCATCCATTCGAAACCCCTTGCTCAGTAGCCGTTGAAGGTGGCTGAGATGCAAATTGTGTGGCCGATCGTGCAAGGCAACATCTCTGGGGATGCGGAGGGCAGACTGCGTATGATGGTTTCTTTTTCCCCCCCAAAATGTTGTGAATGGATGTGAGTGTGCCGGAGCAAGCAGGCATGCTGGAGAAATGTCTTGCTGTGGCTTTAAGGATGCCTGCAAAATGAGTCAGCTGCAGCCAGGCGTCAGACAGGCCAGGCAGACCGGAGGGAGATGATAGTGGCAGGGAGGGGTGATGACAAGGGAGGAGGAGGAGGAAGAGGAGGAAATGGAGGGAGGGTGCGCAGAGGACAGAAGAGCCGCAGTCTGGGTTTCCAGCCTCCTGGCTAGACTGCAGAAACTTCTCCTGGTGCTCCTGAGTCTCTCTCCAACCTTCCCCTCCTCCCAGCAGCTTGGCTGGAGGGCAGAGAAGGGAAAGGGGGGGGGGAGGAAAGAAATCAACACAAGCTGGCTTTTTGTGACTGCTGTGCCACAGTGACCTTGCCTGCAAATAGCTCTCGCAGGAATTCATAAGGAGCAATGGGGACTGGGATGATGGGAGGAGGGACTGGAGAGGAAGACGTGCACTGGATATTTTGAACCACGACAAAATGATCATGCGAGCAAGGAGCACGTCCGGTTGCGACCCAGTTTTCTCTCTCTAGTCGCGCACGGCTCTCTTTAAGTGTTATCACAGAGTCATAGAGCTGGAACATAACACAAGGACCATCCAGTCCAACCCCATTCTGCTATGCAGGAACTCACAATCCAAGCATCCCCGACTGATGGCCATCCGGCCTCTGTTTAAAGACCTCCAAAGAAGGAGAGTCCACCGCCATCCGACGGAGGGTCTTCCACTGTCAAATAGCTCTTACTGTTAGGAAGTTCTTTGTCATGTTTAGGTGGAATTTCTTTTCCTGTAGTTTGAATCCGTTGCTCTGAGTCCTATTCTCTGGAGCAGCAGAAAATAAGCTTGCTCCATCCATCTTCAATATAACTTCCCTTCAGATATATAAACAGGGCTGTCATATCCGCTCTTAACCGTCTCTTCTCCAGGCTGAACATACCAAGTTCTCTAAGGCGTTCTTCATAGGGCTTCATGGTTTCCAGACCCTTCACCATTTTATTCTCCTTCCTCTGGACACGTTCCAGCTTTTCAACATCCTTTTTGAATTGTAGTGCCCAGAAACAGACACAATATTCCGGATGAGGCCTGACCAAAGCAGAATAGAGTGACACTATTATTTCCCTTGATCTAGACACTGTATAGACACTAGACACTAGACACTTGGGACAAGATGCACACTAGACACACAAAATATTTGTATTCATATACTATGATGAACTGGCACGTGTTGGGGAGAGCCGTGACATCTGTGCGTAGATAGATGTCAAGGGGGTCAGAAGGGTAAAAAGTTTGAGAACCACTGATCAAAGTTTGAGGATCACTGTGGACTATTTATTTCAGGGGTGGACAAAGATTTCTTTTGCTACCCTTCCTGCTCCTCTTGGGGGTTTGCTATGTTTTAGGCCTCCTCCTAAAAATAAAAGTAAACAGGAAGTGATTTCCACTCATTTTCTATTGTTTAAAAAGGCTCTCCTAGCCCTAAATTGGCCATCCCCCCCCCAAAAAAAACATGGCAAAATACCCCTTGCCTCACAGAAGGATTTAGAGCATTTTTGTGCAGTAGGTGCATTGGGATTTTGCAGAGGGTGCATTGGGATTTTGTAGGGGTTGCATTGGGATGTTGGAGGAGTTGCATTGGGATTTTACAGGGGATGCATTGAGATTGTGTTTTACAGGGGGTGCATTGGGATTTTGCAGGAGGTGCACTGGGATTGTGTTTTACGGGGGGTGCATTGGGATTTTGCAGGGGGTGTATTGAGATTGTGTTTTGTAGAGCGTGCTTTGGGATTTTGCAGGGGGTGAATTGGGATTCATCAGCTAAACTTCTCCAAGAAGTTTTCACTACAGGCAGTGGTGTTGTCTTGCCAAACTGACATAAACAAATGATCCTCCATGGTCTTCCCTACTTGCCTACCCCTAGTTTATTGTCTCCTGCCTCCCCCTACCATACTAGTAAGGGAGCTCCCTACCTGGCTTGTACTTTCTAGTGAAGGTACCCTTTGGCCAGTATATGTTTTAAAAGAAAGATTCACGGGGCCAGGTGTTGCCACCTGCTTTGTTTTCCCCCGGCTCCGATTGTGCAACCTCCGATTGTGCCAGGTGGCTCAGCTGCATATTAGAAATGGGTGCTGCGCAGAAAGGGAAAATTGATTATGCAAAAGCGACTTTAATTAAAACGTGTTTTTCTTGTCTGCTCTTTTCTGTTTACGTCTGTGTGGCAAGACAACTGTGCCGCTCCCTGTAGTGGGAACCTCTTGGAGAAGTTCAGCTGCTGGTGCAATCAAAGGTAATTTTGTTTGTGCAAGATCGCTATCGCCAAAGGAATGGCCAAGAATAGGGTTAAGGAGAGGACAGGAGGCAGAAAGCATAGTGTGTTTGCATTGGGTCTCCACCTCTCTCTTCGCCCTGATCACTTTTTAATGGCTTCTTAATGGAGCATCGGGCAATACTATCGGAGGCCCTGTTCTTTTTAAAGTGCTTTAAATACTATATTCGGATACACTTCCACGTCAGTTTAGGAAGTGAATGAATGAGTCCTGGACCAAGCTGGCAATGCATCAATTGCATTTTTTTCCCTTCTAATCTACAGACTGTCTAATCTTCCTCTGTCTCATTTGAGCTTCTGCGTATGTTCCACCTGGACAGCTTGTTCTATATGCATGCCTTCTGTGGGTTTCTAGGGCAGTGACCTAGTATTAATCAATGAGAGTTAATGTGTTATAATGTTATAAAGTTATAACGTTAAAAGAAACACTGTTGAATTAAGTATCAATTTAAAAATAGATTGCAAAAACAAAGCACAGCATCCATCCATTAGAAGAAGCCCCTTTCTCAATCGCCACCAAGTTGCCAAAAGACTGCTTAAATACAAATTTGTTTGAAAGGCCAGCAAGGAGAGGGCATTCCACCCTTTGGGACTTTGCAATTTTAAAAAGAAATACCTTGTAACTGGCATTGCCCACTGTCTGTTTACAACCAATTGCTAGCCTCTAAAACTAACATACGCGTTGACTTAGCAATTGAGTCCATGGATCAACTCTGTTTGGGGGTCTCGGATTTAGACCTAGGGTTCCCCCAACCCCAGTGTATGTTTACCAGCATGGTGCAGTGGTTTGAGTGTTGGACCACAACTCTGGAGACCAGGGTTCGATTCCCAGCTTGGCTATGACACCCACTGGGTGACCTGTGGCATGTTACACTCTCTCAGCTTCAGGGGAAGGCAGTGGCAAAGCTCTTCTGAACAAATCTGGGCTGCGCCCTTATCTGGATAGAAGGGATCTGGAAGCTGTGGTACATGCCCTGGTAACCTCACGTCTGGATTACTGCAATGCACTCTACATGGGGCTACCCTTGTGCCTAACCCGGAAACTTCAACTGGTACAGAATATGGCAGCCAGGCTAATTACTGGAACATCAAGGAGGGAGCACATAACACCTGTGCTCAAATCCCTCCACTGGCTGCCAATTAGTTTCCGGGCGCAGTACAAGGTGTTGGTTTTGACCTTTAAAGCCCTACATGGCTTGGGTCCATCTTATCTTAGGGACCACCTCTCCCCGTATGATCCCCCCAACGCCCTTCGGTCCTCTGGGAGGAATCTGTTACAGCCAATAAAAACTAGACTGTCTCAGACCTCCCAGAGGGCCTTCTCTGCAACCGCTCCCAGACTTTGGAATGGCCTGCCGGACGAGATCCGTCTTATTACCACTCTTGCTGCTTTCAAGAAAGCAGTAAAGACGGATCTCTTTCGGCAGGCCTTCCCGGAATAACTGTCGGCCCATAGGGGCCCCATTTGTCTGACTCCTTTGTTAAATTTGTTTTAATTTATTAATTTAATTAATATAGTATTTTAATTAGTATATGGTTTAATCTTATTTTAAGGGGATGGGGCGGGGGGAGGAAGGGATTATGGGGAGAGGGAATGTTTTAACGTTGTATGTTTTAAATGCTGTTGTCCCCCGCCCCGATTGCTCTGCAGAGGGGCGGGCTACAAATAAAAATTTATTATTATTATTATTATAAGAAAACCCCATAAGAAGGTCGCTTTAGGGTTGACATAAGTTGGAAATGACTTGAAGGCACACAACACACCAGTGAAGACTTACCAACCTAGCCTACCACTTGTCTTCATTGCGTGTGTTGTGTCCCTTTAAGTTGTTTCCAACTTTCCAAAAGGCCAGAGCCTGTGCACTCTAAATTGCATTCTGCTAGGATTTTGGTGAAATTTTGTCTGTGGCTGAGAGGCATTTTCTGGCCAGAAGTCTGTAGAGCATCCACATGGTCCCAGCTCTACTGAGTTGACTGCAACACAAGGACCAATGGATCCTTTGGAAAGGGCTGTTCTGTCATCTAGACTCAATTGAAATGTCCCACCACCTGTAGTAAGCTTGTTACTCACCCAGGTGTGCAAGGAACGGAGACCATGAAGAAGGAGGACAGGTTGTTCCTCAGCTCTGGAACCTTCCATAGGTTGCTTAACCATAACTGTGGTTCTTGAGTGGTCATTTGTGTCCTCACACAGCCCTCCCCTCTCTCTACAGGTCCACTGTCTCCTTTGCAGACTGTGGAACTGAAGATGGAGTGACATTTGGCAGCAAGTATAGCTGTGCTTCTGAAGGGGGGCATGAGGGTTACCCCCAAAAAGCTCCTCAGATCTGGAATCTTCCATATGTGGCTCTCTCCAGGTGAAAGACCCCAGTTGTGTGCCTGGCCACTCAAAGAACCAAAGTCAGAGATACACAACCTGTCCTTTGGCCTATTATCAAATTTTTGGTGCAGCACTGTGTTCCCCTGTCAATACAGTTGGCTCTCCACATTTGCGGCTTTGACTATTGCGGCTTTGATTATTCACGGATTTGATAAATAGGTTCTCTCTAGGAATCTCTAGCTTCTCCACTGTGACCAGGTGCTCCAGTGTTGTCAACTCCTGCCAAAAGTCACACTGGAGGAGCTAGAGATTATAGTTTTTTGTGGGTTTTTCAGGCTCTGTGGCCATGTTCTCGAAGAGTTCCTTTCTGACATTTCGCCCAGCATCTGTGCCTGGCCTCTTCAGAGAAATGTCAGCCACAGATGCTGGCGAAACGTCAGAAAGAAACTCTTCGAGAACATGGCCACACAATCCGAAAAACCCACAAAAAACTATGGATGACGGCCATGAAAGCCTTCAACTTCACGAGCTAGAGATTCCTAGAGAGAACACTTCTTTAGACATTTGTAGGTCCTCCAGCACAGTTTCATGGTCAACGTCTGGGAGATCTTGACCGCAGAATTGCCCTGGAGGACCTAGAGATTGCTAGAGTAAAAAAATGATGGTTATTTATTTGTGTTTTTTCTACTTTCATGGGGGTCCTGTGCCCCTAATGCAACGAATGTGGAGGGTCCACTGTCATATTTTTTTTGTCTTTCATTTTTACATTTTCTTTTTCACCACTTGGAGGGCAGTGTCCCAGTGTAGTGTGTCTATAGATTCCTTGTTGCACCTGCTTTGCGAGGTGATCTGCTGTTGCTCCTGTTTTACAGAGAGTGAAATTGAACTTGGCGTGGATGATGGCGATAAAGTCACTGAATCTACCTATGGCACAAACTGTCAGGTCTGCTTGCTCATACTAAAATACCTGGATTAATAAACCATGCGGCAACCATACAACATGATAGTTCACACAGTCTGATTGTGGAGGAACTAAACATACCGAGAAGCGGCATTTGTGTCATGTCTGAACCTGGAATTACGGTCGATGGTACCCAGCCTTGTTAGGACTGTAAATAACATTTAAACCATTGTCTCTGACAAAACAAAAAACAACAAACTAGATTTCCCAGTATTCCAGCCGTGGCAGTTAAAGTGGTGTCAAACTGGATTATGTCTTCAGTGAGGACGCAGCCCCTGTGTGTGCCTTTTTAAATGGATGTGTTGTTGTCTGTGCCCTTTTCTGCATAATCTTATAAAGGAGGGTTTGAAAGGAAAGGAAGAGAGGAGACAGAGAAAGCGGAAAGAGCCCCACTCTAAATTCCCAGCTGCATTTCTTGGGCAAATTCATTTCTTCAGTGAAGGAAATAGTCAGAGCCACCAAAAGGCATCACCATTTCTAAGCCAAAATGGCACATTCTTTGCTCCAGGAACAGCAACACTTTCTCTCCTTGAGTTTGCCCATTTTTAATATCTGAGGATGAGGAGTAGGATTGTTTCAGCAGACGCTGACTGCCTGGTGACATTTTTCTCTTATTTCTATGCAGATTTCTTTTCCGAGCCAGCCACGTCTTTTTGAAGCCAAATTAAAGCATCCTTTTAGGATGTTGTCAGGTATGGTTGGTTTAAGGAGGTGATCAAGAAACGTGCCTGGTTAGACTTAAAATAGGAATTTATACTGGTTCGAGCATTGGACTATGCCTCTGGAGACTAGGGTTTGATTCCCAGCTTGCCCATGAAACCCATTGGATGACCTTGGGCAAGTCACATGCTCTCAGCCTCTGGGGAAGGCAAAGACAAACCTCCTCTGAACAAATCTTGCCAAGAAAACCCCATGATAGGTCACTATAAGTTAGAAATGACTTGAAGGTACTCAAGAACAACAACTTACTTAAAATAGGAATTATCTCTGCTACTCAAGAGACTTAATCCAACGGATTCAAATGACAAGAAGAGAGATTCTGATCTTTCTACTAACTCCTGTTAGATGGAATCTCGCTTCTTGTAATCTGAATCCATTGGATCAGTTGTGGAATAGACTGTCTTGAAGGGTGATAAGGGCTGTTCGACAGTGGAAGACAGAGAGTGGTGGCGTCTCCTTCTTTGGCCATCTGTTGGGGATGCTTTGATTTTGAGTTCCTGTATGGCAGAATGGGGTTGGACTGGATGGCCCTTGGGGGTCTCTTCCAACTCTATGATTCTGTGCTTCTAAGGTTCTGTGGTGGTGGACATTTCTTCTTTTCGAGCTCTTTCTTTTGAACAGAGGTTGGATGGGTATCTTTCAAGAGAGCTGTAGTTGCGCATTCCTGCATGGCAGGACTAAATGGAAGTTGTAGTCTCTTCCCATTCTGTCATCTAGTCTCTGTGTGTCTATTACACATCTTGTTTTGCCTGCAAAACCACATTATTTACTCTCTCCATCTAGCCTTTTGTCTTTATCTATAGTGGTTACCTACTTGACCTGTCTGTAGTATAATCTATTTATCACTAGAGGGTATCTAAATGAAGCCAATTTGGGATTCCAGTTTATAAAATGTTACATTGAACCATATCTCCGTAGGTAATGTGGTGAATATGGATAATGGTAATTACATCTTAGGCGCCCTTAAAAAAAGGAAATGCCAGATAAACGCTTCTCTTGCTGTCGACTTGCTCCACTTTGCCCATCCCTGACTGCCTCTCCTTTATTTGTCTGGAGACACAACACAGGTCAAACTTGCACATTTTTATTTAAATTGAGAAATTGTGTGCCTGTGTGTAAAGCAACCTGGTATTTTAACAACTCACCTGGTAGCTATATGTAACAAGGAATTTAACAGGAGCAAATGGATGGGCGAATGGCAGAGAAGCAAAACAAGTATTTTTATTCCCGGAACAACAAAAAACGATAGAGAGAGGAAAAGCAGAAAGAGAAGCAAAATAATCCATCCCTTGGCTATCAGATTGTTTTGCATAAAACCTTTTTTTTTTTTTTAAAAAAAAATTAGACTTCAAGGCTGTTAAACTGTCTTTCCTTGTTTTACTTGTGATATATATTTTAAATTTCAGTTTGATAATTGTGTTAATGCACACACACACACACACACACTATAAACATTCCCTTATTCATATACTATGCCTATGGATATACAGTATCCATAGGCAGGTATGAGTAATTGTGGAATTATGTGGCATCCTGGAAGGAACAGCAGTTTTGGAGAAGAAAATGACAAAAGGACTTATTAAATAAATAATTTACAAGGCTATTCATTCTCCAGACCTGTTGCTTTTACAATTCATGGCAGGTCACTTTTTGGTGTGCTTTGAAAGCCAATTCGGATGAATGTTTTATATCTTTTCTATACTGGATTATCTGTACTGCTTGTTTTGTTTTATTTTGTATTCTCTCTCTCTCTCTCTCTGTGTCTTATTGTATTTTAATATTGCATTTTTGTTCTTTATATTATTGAATATTTATAAATGTTTTGTAACTGTTTGTAAAGTGCCATATACGGTACATGGATAATTGCTGCCTTGCATCCCTATATTGGGAGAAAGGCGGGATATAATAAAATTAAATAATAATAATAATAATAATAATAATAATAATAAATGATAAGAGTAATAACAAGCCTCTCTCTTTCACATTTAGTCTAGAAAAAAACGGCATGAAATTGGTGAGATAGATTCTTTGATGCTGTTGTCCAGAGCCTTGTTTTTCTTTTTCCAAAAAGAGGATTAGAGCCAAATGACTCCTTTCCTTTGCTGGAAAATAGTTGGAAAACAGAAGTAAGATCATTTTGCTTTGCTGTATGGCCAACATGGCTATGCCTGGATATAACCTCTTGGTCTGTAGCTTTGTTTTGTTGGCTGTGTTCTGGAATGAACGTCTTCCACCCAAGATATTGATCCAGATACTCATATGGTGAAACATGGAAGTTCTCATATTCCCGGATGGACTGTTTATCCGTCTCTCCCAGGACTGGATGCCCTGACTGGCAGCTGCTCTCTCCGCTTTCCAATAGACGGTCTTTCCCAACACCTGTTACCTGATCCTTTTAGATTGAACCTTGGATCCAGGACAAATGTGTTCTGTCCAGGGAGCTGCTATCCTTTCTGTGACCTCCAGCAGCCATAGCTTGCATGGATCAAAGGTGCCAATTGTATTGGTTAATGGGGTCCTTGGTTGTGCTTGAGCAATTGTGTCCTTGAGTAAATATTTCCGGGGAATGCCATGTAGAAACTAGAGGGATCTTGTTTCTGCTGCCTAAACTAGACTTAAAATCATAAGAACAAAGATTCTACCTAAACATTAGGAAAAACTACTGTAAGGAGTATTTGACAGTGGACACCTTCAGTGAACCCATCTTCTTTGGAGGTATTAAAGATACAGCAGTTGAATGGCCACATAGCAATAGCAATAGCAAGTATGTTTCTATACCATTTATCCATGAACTCCCTAAGCGGTTTACAGTCTGTAACCCAATTGACCCCAACAAGCTGGGTATTCATTTTATTGACTTAGGAAAGGACGGAAGGCTGAGCGGACCTTGGAGCCCTCCTCTAGGATCAGACTTACAACGTTGTGGCTGTAGGACCAGCATTTACCCACTGCATCACCAAGCTATCTCTGAGGATTTCTTTAGTTGGGTATTCATGCATGGCAAAGGGTTGGATTAGATGGCCCTTGTGGCCCCTTCCATCTCTTAAGACTCTATGATGCTTTATTCCTTGAATTTTTGTACTGGACAAGATAAATTCTCAAGGGATGAATTATATAGTTATAGGTAGAGCTTGGAAGAAAGTGCAAAGGCAGGCTTACTGCTGAGCGTAAAGAAAACAAAAATAACAACCATGGAGAATCTACACAAATTCGACCTAGACAATGAGGAAATGGAAATAGTAAAAGAGTTCTCATACCTGAGATCAAAAATTAATAGAAACGGGGATTGTAGCCAGGAAATTAGAAGACTAAGAATGGGGAGAGTGGCTATGAAAAAACTAGAAAAGATCTGAAAATGCAAAGGTAGATAACTGAGCGTGAAAGTTAGAATCATTCCCTATTACCATGTATGGATGTGAGAGCTGGATAGTTAAAAAAGAAGATAGGAAGAAAATCAACTCATTTGAGATGTGGTGCTGGAGAAGAGTGCTGAGGGTACCATAGATGGCCAAAAAGATGAACAAATGGGTCCTAGAGCAGATCAAGCCAGAAGTCTCCCTGGAAGCCAAGATGGCAAAACTGAGACTGTCATACTTTGGATACATCATGAGAAGGTATGAATCATTGGAAAAAACAATAATGCTGGGAAAGGTGGAGAGAAGCAGAAAGAGAGGTAGGCTGCATGCTAGATGGATGGACTCTATTAAGGAGGTCATGGGTATGAGTTTACAGGAGCTAAGCAGAGCAATGGAGGACAAGGGGTCCTTATCCCTAGGGTCGCCATGGGTCGAAATTGACTTGAGGGCTGTTAACAACAACAACAAAGAGCTTGGAAAAGTTACTCTTTGGAACTATAGATCCCAGAATCACCCAGCCAGCATTTCCAGTGACCATGCTGGATGAGATATTTGGGGAGTTGTCAGTCAGAAAAGTAACTTGCTCAAGCTCTGGTTGCAACTTTGTCAGTTCTGGGCTTCTCTCAATCTGGGCATTGCAACCATGGTGGTAGTAAGAGTGAAAATAATATTCTAAGCTTCAGACAAGCAGTGGCATGTACCTTGTGCCCACAGGGACCTCTGTTTTGCTTTACTTGCCATCTGCTGTCTCCAAAAAGCAGCCATAGCTCTCAGACGTCACTGACTAAAGAATGGGATATCTTGGCAGTTCCAGCCTTGTTTTTCTAGGACCATAACCACCCACCATCCGGTATTGGAAACTAGGGAACATCAGAGTGGAATTATTAATCAGCATTAGCAACCCTCCTTGCCTCTTCAAATCTGGAACCCCAAAACAACAAAGGAAGAGAAGCAATACTAAATAATACCCAGCTTGTTGGGGGCAATGGTAGTTTTCCCCATTGCTGTTATTTTGTGGCACTCTCCACCAAGGGAAGCGGTTTCTGCTCAAGCAGAGCAATACAGTTGGCCCTCTACATTTGCGACATTGACTTTTATGGATTTCATTATTCATGGATTTGTTCAATACGTTTGCTCAAGGAACCTCTAGGTCATCCAGTATGAGTCCTACTGGATGTTGGCCATAGAGTCACACTGGAGGACCTATAGAGATTCCAATAGAAAATAATTCTCTATGCATTTGCAGGTCCTCCAGTGCAACTTTATGGTCAACCTCTGCTGGGTGGAGGACCTCGAAATTTCTTAGAGAGCTGTTCTCTCAAGTTATTTTTTAATTATTATTTGCAATATTTTCACTTTCACAGAGGTCTTACATCCCTAACCCCAGTAAATGCTGTACAAATATCTGGATCCTTTGGGAATGATCTTTACCCATATTGCTGCGAGCTTAAATTCAACAGTAGCTTTTCTTTTTCCTTTCACTGCCATCCTTACTCCTAATTTGTCCCATATGTCTTCCATTTGGAATTTCTGTGTTATATTTAAGAGTTTAGATCCATGGAACAATGCTTTCCCAGAGAAGGAAACAGGTAGGGAGAAATGCCATAAATTCAAATAGCGATGATTTTGGGTCACTTGTCGGTGAGTGGTAAATACAGGTTTTGCCCTGGGTTCGGCTCAGGGTTTGTCTTTGTTAAACGTGTATTCAATTTCTCTCTCACACACATACACAAACTAGATTTTTGGGGATGGGATCCTTTCCCTTTTATTCTGCCTTGATGGGAAAACCAAGAGGTGCACCACCTCCAAGTTCCTTGCCACATTCTCGATCCTTCTCTGCCTTTTCTTTCTCTCCTTCTTTTTTCTTCTTCCAGTGTTTGTGGAGCTGGAGGCTGGCTAAAGCTTAGTGTTTTGTCGGTTTCTATGGAGGAAAGAAAACAAAAGTCTGCCAGGCCTGGAATAATAATTTTTTTAAAAAAAAAACAAGGCAGAGGAGAAGAAAAGGAATGAAAAAGAGAGAAATCTGATCTTGCTGGACTCTGGAGGCAAAATGGGTCCTTTTCTCCTGTCTTGGTCTTTCTCGACCCCCCCTTCCCACCTTACTTTAAGTTAGTTGCCCAGACAAGTCTTTAAAAGCCATTTAAGAGGTTTTATGGAAGAGGAAAATTCCACTGATGTGGGGGAGATGTTGGCACCCACCTCCAGTAAAAGTGCTTTCTCTATGTCTCTTAAAAAACACAGGAGCTTCCGCAATATTCGGACGGCGGAACCCGCTCATAGATGTGGACAGGAACCTTGTACATTTCTTTATTTTTTTTAAAAATGATATTCTGCACTTTCCCTTTTCTTCTTTCCTCCCACCCGCTTATGACTGGCAGTCACAGCTGGAATGGGATACCTTGCTGCAGCTGTTAAAACTACTTATCTCCAGAATGCTCCTATTGAATGCTTTGCAAGTTGTGTTGGCTTGCAGAACTGCCTCTACCTCTCCTTTGTGCCTTTGGGCCGGGATCCAGCAAGCGTTCGGTTCTCCACACCCTTGTTTTGCTCACAACTCCAAACTCGAAGCCTTGCTAGTCCAAGCCAAGGATCTGTATTCCTGAAATGCTTTTCAGAACCTTTTGTGCAAAAATGTCTGTAAAACAGAACTGGATTGAAATCCCCAAACCGAGCATGTGTTGCCAGGTGTTGGGTTTCATTGTAAATTCCAAAATGTTGGATGGAGCTCTCTTTTCCCTTCCTCCTCCTTTCCCATTCTTCTTCAACTCTGCCTGCAGCCTGGGACCTTGTTTTTTTAAAAAAGAAATTAGGAAAGGAAGCAGAAACCGGGCTAAAATTCTGCGGTTGAGGCCGCTTTGTGTGTTTTCCCCTCTTCTGATAAAATTGGAAAGAGATTAAGAAAAAGAAAAAATGAGCTGCGTTAAAACTTTTCCGAGGGAAAGTGGTCAATTTCACTTTGTGGAGTTTTCATCCTCTCTCCCCTATTATGAACAACTTTCCTCATCCAAAGGTATACATTTTTCATTGCCCCAACCTTGGCAAAAATTGCACCCTCCAGGCTCTTTTTATTCATCATCTCACATAATTGCCTGCCTCTGGATGATGGGAGTTATACTCCAGCACATCTGCAGGGTTCTAGGCTGGGGCAGCCTGTGCAAAATGACCAGATGCCCTAACTGCAAAGGAGGACAAGGCACTGCAAAATGGAGGGCATTCAAGAAAATGGAGGAGATTCCCAAAGAAAAGCTGAAAACACTCATATAAATGTTACTGTTTCTCAGTCATGCTCAAAATCGGGGAGGTTTTGAAATTCTTCCTGGACAGAAGGTTGGAATGTAGGACTTTCCAGGGAAAAGAAGGATGTCTGGTCACCCTGAACATACTGGAAATCAAAATGTCTGCTTTTGAGGAAAAAAAATGTCCTGTGTGACTTGATTCAAATGCAACTAGATTTTTCTATCCAGTGTCTTTGATGCAATATTTTTTGGTGAATGCAACCCAAAATGCAATCTAGGAAGGAAAAAGGAAAGGTACGTGATTTTCAGAAGAGGCTACCCAGTTTCCAGTATTGGGAAGACTGGGCAGCAAGGAGGAAACCAAAGGTCATGAACCTTTAATATAGTTGCAGTGATGCTATTTGGGGATTTGGTTTTCTGACCCATGGTGTTCCTACTAGCCCTGAAAGCCTTGATTGGTAAAAGTCAAGCAGGGTCAGTTTTCATTACTTAGAGTACATTTTAATTGCTAATGCTGTTGGCGGTGAACTCTTGCCAATTAATTTGGAACCATCATAGAATGACTTGAGTTGACATTTTTTCCGGGGGGGGGGGCGCGACAGGCAAATCCACCTCTGAGTATCCCTTACCTAAGAAAACCCTATGAAATTCATGGGGTCACCATAAATTGACAGATTACTGGACACACACAGCTAGCTTAGGTAGAGAATAAACTGGTTATGTCCCAATGTTATGGGAGAATCATTTATTTTAAAGAGTTTTATACCTTACCGCAGACACATATTCCAAACTATCACTGTCAAGGTTGTGTTACCCACAAAGGCGTGAGGCTTGGAGATGCTCCACTAACAACTGTAGTCAATCTTTGAAATGTTGGGGAATATTACTGTGGCTGGCAAGAGGGTGGGCAACCACTGGGACTGAAAGCACCTTTTATACCAGTACTAATTGAAGGAGACTCCAGGCACGGGTGAACTAAGAAAGCTTTTATTTGACAGAAATATGAAAGAACACACATATGGGAATAACAGACTCTGACATCCAGCATACAGAGCTAACCAAAATGGGGAAATAAAAGGGGATTTGAAGGATTGGATTGAAGGGTGATATCTACTTGTCTTGATGGTTGGTCCATGGAAAGCAAGAACAGCTCAGATCGGAAGTCTGAAGGCAACAGACACAAGGCATAGCAGTGCGGTCGACTGTGGCAAAGAGGCTAGGTTTTCTTAGTCATATTTATAATTTAAAACTTTCCGCAGGCTATGCTGATATAGTTGAATGGGTGCTTTGATTCTGTGTTCCTGCTTTGCAGGGGGTTAGATTGGATGGCCATTGTGGTCTCTTCCAACTCTACTATTCTAAGATTAAATGCAAAAAATGCAGTTTCTGACAACTCATTTAAAGTCCAATTGTATACAAAATAAGTACAATGATTATTCACAACAGCCATAATTATTAATAATTGTGAAACCACTTCAGTGGTAGCAGGATAGGGAGCCATGGACTGTGATGAAGCTGAGATGAATGGATGCATTTGTATAGAACAAAACATCATTATTAGTTCTAATTTCTCTATTTCATGCTAAAGTTTCTCTCTGAAGGTCTACGCTGTTACTCTATCCATCAGCTAACACATTTGTAAATTAATAATTTGACTGGGATAAGTAACAGTTATTTCCTGGTATATTTTTCACATGCAGATGACAATATTACTTTGTCTGTGGTGGACATGGATTGATTTGTCAGATTTGCAGATGGACTGTAACCGTATTGCCTTTGGAATTAATCTTTCCACTGTGAATATGTGTTTGAGGGTTACTAGATGGATGTCCCGCATGCCTGTGAATTATTTTATTTGCTCAGAAATTTGTTTGCAATAGGGGAAAAAAATTACACAGGACTCATGGGCTGACTTTCAAAGGGTGAGTTGAAGAAAGTGGGTGGGTGGGAGATGTCAGGCCACAGATATTCTGGAACATTTCCACTCTAAAAATTCTTCTCAGCTCCCTTCAGTAAACAGTGGCCCCAGTTGGCAGCTAAATGGTACAAGAGTTTATTTTTATTTCTTGGAATTCAGACCCACACATCAGCATTCTCTGTTGCAGAGAGAGAAGAGTTCGGTACCGCAAATAAAGATGGAGAATTAGGTAAGGTAGGGTTGTTGTTGTTGTTGTTGTTGTTTAAAAAAATTGTCTGAAGTTTACTTATTGCTTTTACTTTTTTGAACTGCGCTGGCAAACCTCTCCAGTTCTGGCATTCTTGAACCTGTTCTTGAACTTGCTATCTTATGGACTTTTGTAGAGCCTTCCCTGGTGTGATATACTCTCAAGGGTTTTGGACTACAGCTGTCATCAGCTGGTGTGATCAATGAATAATAGAATCCTAAAGTTGGAAGAAGCCCCAAAGGCCATCCAATCCAACCCTCTGCCATATGCATCAATACACCATCAAAGCACACACACACCGACAGATGTCCATCCAGCCTCTGTTTAAAAACCTCCAAAGAAGGTTTTTAAACCAAGGGAGTGTGTTCCACTGTCAAACAGCTCTTATGGTCAGGAAGTTCTTCCTAATGTTCAGGTGGAATCTCTTTTCCTGTAGTTTGAATGCATTGCTGCAAGTTCTGTTCTCTGGAGGAGCAGAAAACAAGCTTGCTCCATCCTCAATATCCTTTCAAATATTTAAACAGGGCTGTCATATCATCTCTGGGGATGTTCAGCCTGGTTATGTTCAGCATGGAGGTGATATGAAAGCCCTGTTTAAGTATTTGAAGGGGTGTCATATTCAGGATGGAACAAGCTTGTTTTCTGCTGCTCCAGAGAATAGGACCCACAGCAATGGATGCAAGTTACAGGAAACCTCAATATTAGGAAGAACGTCCTGACAGTAAAAGCTGTTGGATAGTGGAACACACTCCCTTGTAGAGTAGTGGCATCTCCTTCTTTGGAGGTCTTTAGACAGAGGCTGGGTGGCCATCTGTCAGGGGTGCTTTTATTGTGAGTTCTTGCATGGCAAGGTCTTGAACTGGATGGCCCTTGAGGTCTCTTCCAAATCTGTGATTCTGTGATTTTTAACTTTCTCTTCTCCAGGCTAAACATACCCAGCTCCCTAAGTTGCTCCTCATAGGCTGTGGTCTCCAAACAGGTCGGGGGGGTGGGAAGTCACTGGGAGATCAACATAATTCAGATGGTTGGTACAGATGTGCTCTAACTGTTGCAGTTGTTGAGATGTAGCAGTTACTGCAAAGTTAGAACAATGGGTATTTTTTTCATTTTCAACTTGATCTGCTTAGGGTGCCTCCACTGGATCTTTCTGAATGCCTAAAATGAGTTTAACAATGGACTGGTAACAATTATGACATTTCTGTTCTGTACTTCTAATTGTCCATGGGAGAGATGACATTGACAGTCATTATCATCTACCATCAATATCAACTACAGCCGTAATATATAAGAGCATATTACTGTACAATCTGTGGCACACTTGTGTATCCATTCAAATCCTCCTTTAATTCTAAACCTTAAATTATGCCACATTTAGGGTGAAATCTTGTACTTTCTGCACCTGGGATTTAGTCCCCATTTCACTCAGCCAGGATTTTCTTTGGAGTAAGAATAGCATGCCAAAGAGTCATAAATATTAACCAGAGGGGTTTTCCCCCCTTTAAATGTTTCAAAACTGGCTTCTGTACAACAGCTACTATAGATTTATTACCCCATATGGACTTTTCTTCAATGCTCAGCAGAGACAGGTTCCTACCATGAGCTTCATCAGTTACTGAATAAGTGACAAGACATCAAGTGATATATATGATGTGTGAATTTGAGTTTAGACTAACACATGGTGAGCCCCACTAAGATGCAAGTGTTGTTTCATTCTCCTAATGGAATAATTGTTCTACAGTATGTTATCAGCAGATAGCAATGTGAAATCGGGGGTGGGGAGGTAAGGTCTGGGTGGCACCTTCTTGTTGATGTATATGTAGATTTCCATGCACATGGGCTTCAGTCAAGATAAATGCACCCGCTACCCCACCATGAGCAAAATCCCATGAATGACAACTACTCCAGCCTCTGTGTCTCTCTTTTTTATCTCACAAACAACACACACACTTACTTTAAGGCATCCTCCGCCCCAAAGAAGGGGATATTATGGTTCAGTCCTGGTAAATATGAACAGTTGGGACCTATGATGGCAAAGTAGAAGACGTGGTGGCTCTTCAGGTGTAATTGAACTATAACCCCTCTCATCCTTGACCACAGGTCATGCTGCTGGGGCTGATAGGAACTGGAGTCCATCCACATGTTGAGTTAGCTCCAGGACCAAAATCATAGCAAAAGAGTATAGAGTAGACCTTGAGAACATTGATCTTGCTGCCTTTGAGGCAAAAGTGGGAATCATGATGCCTTCAAGCTGTTGTTGGACTGCAACTCCTGGCATTCCTCACTGTTTGGCTATGCTGGCTAGGACTGATGGGTGTTGCATTTTAACAAGATCTGGAAGGCTGTATGATTCCCATGCCTACTTTAGGGGATCCCTTGCCTTGCTATGGAGAAGTCTGTCTTCTAGTTTCTTTACTTCTTAAACTAATTGTTGTTACTCAAGGGTCATGAGCGCCAGCGTAGCGTTGTAGTTTGAGTGTTGATTCCCCACTCAGTCATGGAAAACCACTAAGTGAACTTGGGTGAGTCACACATTCTCAGCCCCAGAGCAAAGGCAACCCTCCCCCCAACAAATTTTGCCAAGAAAAGCCTATGATAGGTACGCTTTAGGGTCTTCATAAGTTGACAATGACCAGAAGGCACAAAACAGCAACAACAAAGTTTATACCCAAATCACTGGAAAGAGATGATGGACTCAAACTGATCTGAAAAGAGAATCCACAAAGCAGAGTCTTGGTTCTTAGAAATAAAAAACAAAAACAAACTAGATTTCCTAAGGGAATCTTTTAAAATGTTCAGTACATATTCTTGGAAATGATGGGTAACTAGCCTTTGTCCCATAGCGTTCTCTTTGGTGGTATTGGGTTGTTGTTTTTGTGTAATGCACACAAGTTCTTTTCCTTCCTCCCTCCTCCAACAACAGTCTGTGGACATACTGTGTGGCCTGTTTATTCATATTTCCTAATATTAGCTTAGGGTTTTTTGCTTGGGTTTTTTGACCCTCTAAGGAACATGTGACTGTTGACCCTCCAAAGAACTTGTGCATTGCAAAGACATAAAAATTAGGATCCAAACCTGTGGGTGTAATTCCAAGGGTGTGGATGCGGAGAAATGAAAT
Source organism: Phrynosoma blainvillii (assembly GCA_026167975.1). Taxonomy (NCBI): domain Eukaryota; kingdom Metazoa; phylum Chordata; class Lepidosauria; order Squamata; family Phrynosomatidae; genus Phrynosoma; species Phrynosoma blainvillii. Next base: position 1,558,244 of record JANUYF010000015.1, read on the forward strand.
GTCCATTAGCTGATAATGTATATGCATACATGAGCCATAGTCAGATGTCTTCTACGGAGGCAAGCAAAAAAGTGCAAACTGTATGCATACACCTTAAGCTAGAATGTAATTAGTACCTCAATAAAATTAGCTTACTTCAGGTCACAAATATGGGACTCCTTTTAATTTCTCTCCTGTCTTCGATCCAGAGGGCACGAAGAATACAATGTCTTCATTACTGTAGTGCTTCACCTGGTTGTAAAGACAGCGTTTTGCCAATTGTTGCCTTGAGTGCTCTTCTTTGGGAGGCGAGAAGTAGGAATCCAATAAATAAGTGGTACTGAGAGCCAGTATTGTGTAGTAGTTTGAGAGTTGGACAGCTTGATCATGGAAACCCACTGGGTAGCATTGGCTGAGTCATGCTCTCTCAACCTCAGAGGAGGGCAAAGGCAAACTTCCTCTGAACAAATCTTGCCAAGAAAACCCCATGATAGGTTCACCTTAGGGTCACCATGAGTCGGAAATGACATGAAAGTACGCAGCAACAACAACAACTGCATGGTTGAAACCAAATCCACACGCAGGGAGCAGTGAAGTCAATCTCAGAAACAGGCTGAAGAATCACAGCAGCTGCTTGATCCAGCTTGGTCCAGAATGATTTTCTATCTGTTAGTCATGCCATGTTTTATTAAGTACTTTATTGCTACTTGAATGGGAGACCACAAATGAATACCAGTTGCTTTAGACTCTATTTGAGAGGAAAGAACTGGCAAACCAATGCTTGAGTATTCCTTGCCTAAGAAAAGCCTATGAAATTCATGGAGTCACCAGAAGTCAACAGGCAACTTGACGTCACATACCCACAAACACACTTGTAGCCCAGCCTTGAATCCTCTAAAATCAAAAAGAAGTTGCTTCTTCTTCTTCTTCTTCTTCTTCTTCTTCTTCTTCTTCTTCTTGATTATGTTGTTGTTGTTGTTGTTGTTGTTGTATTTTTTCTAGTTGACTCAGACTTATGGTGACCCTGTCTTGGGGTTTTCTTGGCAAGATTTATTCAGAGGAGGCTTGCCATTGCTTTCAAGGATGAGAGAGAATGAGAGAGTGTGACTTGCCCAAGGTCACCCAGTGGTTTTCCATGGCTGAGCAGGGATTTGAACCATGGTCTCCAGAAGTTTTAACCCACCACTCAGACCACTGCATCATGCTTGCTAATCTCTGTTATGGACTCATTTGCAAGTGTCCTTTTAGTGCAATACCAATTCTTGTTCTCTCAGAAAGAAGCTAGATTTCCAGAGACTTCTTTGTATTAACCCAGTGCTACTCAAAGTGGTGGTCCATGAACTGATACCAGTTCATGAGCTATCAGCTACTGGTTCTTGGAGAGTTTCTAGGAAAGAGGTAGTTGCATCTAGTGGGTGGGAAAGTCAGATTGGGAGAAAGAAATTGCTGGTCCCACAGATCAGATAGCTTCAGAAGCACTGTTTTAAACATTGTGCTGGTGTGGCCATAGGAAGGAAGATCTTCTGTGAGTCACCTTGAGTTGCTTTTCTCCAGGAGAAAAACAAAATATTAAATAAATATAGTGGGCCTTTGGTATCCACTGGGGGTTGTTTCTAGGACCCCCCCCCCATGGATACCAAAATCAATGGATGCTGAGGTCCCATTATATACAATGGTATAGAAATGGTGCCTCTTACATAAAATGATAAAATCAAGGTTTGCTTTTATGTATGTATGTATGTATGTATGTATGTGTGTATATACCGGTATAGGGGACTGGAATATGGCAACCAGATAGATAGATAGAGTTGCCATATTCCTGTCCCTTATATTGTTGAATCTGTGGATAAAGAATGCATGGATATGGAGGGCTAGCTGCAGATAGATAGATAGATAGATAAATAAATAAATAAATAAAGACAAACCCCCCAAAGTTGCTAAAAGTATTGAGTTCACAAGTTCTTGTTTGAGTTGTGACTCAAGAGAGAAAGAAACACAGGGAATGGAAGGCAAGATTTAGACAGTGAATTTAAAGAAACAGTTGTGCAACCTTGAAGATACTAAACATATGATGTATTTAGAAATAAATAACTTTTGTGTCTTTCATGGCTGGTTAGGCAGACAGCTATTGCTTCAGAGACAGGGACGGAGGGAGGTTTTTAAGTTCAGGGATTGTGCTCCTTCTGTTAAGGAATCCAGAGAGAGAAAGGAGGCAGGGTGCTTCTGTGCAATCCTTGAATATGAAGCAAATGAACAAGGAGGGAGGGACCAGTCCCACTTTGCCAGTGGTTACATCTCACATGTTCTTGCCTGTCGAAAATGAGATTTTTGTGGAATGAGATAATTAAGAAGAGCGTTATGCTCTTTTAAAGGGGACAGATCATACTTAGTTGTTAGTCTTTATCAGTATGCAAAGGAATCTTTCAGATTGAGAGAAAGAAGTTGGTAGCATAAACCTTTGTAGACTACAGCTACATCCACACTGCAGAAATAATGCAGTTTTTGACACCACTTTAATTGCCACAGCTCAGTGCTATGGAATTCTGGGCAATGTAGTTTTGTGGGACATTTAGCCACCTCTGTCAGAGAGCTTTGGTGCCACGGCAAGCTACAAGATTCCATAGCATTGAGCCGTGGCAGTTAAAGTGGGGTAAAACTGCATCATTTCTGCAGTGCGGATGCAGTGTATGCGAATGCATCTCATGAAGTAGACTTAGATCTACAAAAGCTCATGCTACCAATGTCTTTCTCTCAGTTAGTCTCAAAGGTGCTACAAGATCCCTTTGTTCACGGAGGGGGAGAGTTTGAACTGATTTAGGTGCTCTTCAATAAAACATTAAAAAACAAAAAACAAATCTGCAAATGTATTTCAAAATTGGATCAAACTGCTGAGGCAGACCAGAATTCATATACTCTTGGCTCACAAATCATATACTCTTGAGTTCTGCTGCAGATGTGCTATGAAGATCTAAACACTTGGCAGCAGCGTATGTTCATATATGTGTGAATGAATATGTGGTAAGGTTTCTGGATGCTGCAGGCTGGACTTTTCGTCTGGTTTCAGTCTTCTTTTCTTAGTTTACAAAGCTGTTTCTTTCCCCTTCCCCCCTTTTTTTCAGCCCCTTTGGAATGATCAACAGTTTAGTTTAATTGTGCTGGATGTTTGGGCTGTCCGGCTTAGTTTATTTTGACTGTGTGTCTGGAATATTCACTCTTTTCAAGGACTTAAGTCGTCAGTGCAGACAGCACGTAGTCTAGGAAATTGGACTAGAGCACTGCGTTCATTCCCTTTTATATATAAGACTGCTTTCTCTGCTTGCTTCCTTAGCTGTAATACCAGACAATCGGTTGAATTAGACAGTGAACTTGTTTGCTACTCACCTACAATTGGCTCTGTGTGGAACAGGAATAGCAGAAGCCTCTGTTGGGTTTCCAGACACTATTGGGATCTGAGCATTCTTTTAGTAAGATTTGCTGCATCAAATGGCTCCATCAGTTCCAGAGGTTATTTTTATTTATTAGAAGAGTACGTGCAAAAGGATGGGGGATCCACCCAGCTCTTGAGTATCAGCTGGATGTGCACCAACCTTGACTGCGAATGACACAGAAATGGTGCTGCATCATCTAGGGTTTCTAGGAATAATGGGTTTTGTTTTGTCTAACAGATTTATCTTTTGCTACCTGCATTGATTTCAGATGAGTTTGCAGCTTGAAAATGCACCTAGTGAGGAATCGCTCTGGGCTTGAAGGATCCCAGCGTTCAAAGTACATAGAGGAGTGCCTTAAAAATAAGCTTTGGAGCAGATAACACTGCGTTTCTCATGGGTAAATGTGAAAGGCGGCTTCCCATGTAACGTTTATGGTTGCAAACGTGGCACATTATTTCGAGATAAACCTCGTGGTGTTCTCTGCAAGATTTATATGTTGCAGTACTTTGCAGTGAAGTTTAGTGTCTCTCTGTGTTAAAAATAAACCCTGTACCGTGCCAGCATAGAAACTAAGGAGTAATGTTATAGAAAGTGATCACTAACAAGATAGTCTCAACCTCTGGTTAGAAAAATCTAGGAAGTTACACAGAGAATAAGGGAGGTTTAAAACAGTTGCTTAGGGAGGCAGAAGGTCTAGGTGGCTTACTTAATACTTATCCCAGTACATTCCTTAGAAGGCCTTAGGATTACAGAATGGATGCTTTCCAGATACTTAAATATTAAAATCCTTTTTCTTGTGTAAAAAAATATCAGTGTTTTGCAAGTGTGGACAAGGAGTCAAAGTTTGCTTTTCTGCATAACTGCTAATGTGTGGGAGATACGTGCGGTATTCAGAATTTATGTAGAAGGTGGACTTTGGTGGAATTCATTCCAAAGCTGTGAATCTGGGAGGGCTGGGTGGCTCCTTTAGGTTTATCTGTTCAACGAGTTTCTGAAAGGAGAAACAATCTGGGTTACCCTCTTGGTCTGTGTTTCCTTTATGGACAGGCTGTGTTTCATGTTACTGAAGTAGTAGTAATGGTAGTAGTAGTAGTAGTATTTAATTGCCATCAAGCTGGCTTTGACTTATGGCAACACTATGAATGAGAGACCTCCACTGTTATCAACAGTGTTGCTTAGATCTGAGTCTTCGTTTAATGAATCTATCTAAATGTAATGTGCTCGTCCTCTTTCTTCATCTTTTCCAATGAGTTATCTCATCTCATGATACGGCCAAAATATAATAGCATCAGTTTGGTCATTTTGGCATCTAAGGGTTGAATTGTTTTACCAACCATTTATTTGTCTTTTTGGCAGCCCATGGTATCTGTAGAACTCCCCTCCAGGGCCACAATTTATATATGTTCACTGCCCAGTTCTCACAAACATGTATAAATTGGAAACACGATGAGCATGGATTATCCTGACTTTGGTATCTTTTGGTATCTTTATGCTTGAGCATTTGGTGGTCATGCGATAAAGCTCAGAAATTTTGAACTCAGACTTATGCATTGTTGGAGAATATTTTAAAAATAAGGTTCCAGAGGAGACCTGAATTTTGCTTAGTGGGAGTTATGGAAGGATGGATTGAAAGGGAATATGGAGGAGTTCTACAATATTTGATTGCAGTAGCAAGAATTGTATATGCCCAGAGATGGAAAGAAGATTGGTTAGTGAAGATACATGAGCTTGCTGAAATGGACAAATTAACAATGTTAATCAAAGACAAATCTTTGGTTAACTTTAAGAAACATTTGGACATATTTTTCAATTCTTTGAGACTCCAGTGGGAAATTGTATCCATGTTAGGTTTTAATAGTTATGTGCCTACAATAAACAGAAGTGTAACTTGGATAAGTTATCTTGGAAGTTTTATAGAGTTTGAGTTAGTTTTTCAGGTGGGGGAGGTCATATATGTAGTGATTCTTTTGGGTGTATTTTGTATTTTATGTTGGGGTGTTAATGTTTTTGTGTGTGTTTTGTTTTTAATGTTATTTTATGTACTCAAATTCACGTGTTTAATAATTTTTTAAAGTATGTCTACGCTTGAGGATCTTACCTAGCTCCTTCGTGACTGCTTTCTAAAATCTTAGTCTTCTTCTGTTATTTGTTTATGACTGAGCCAAGGTATAGAAAAACTTATGGCAACATATTTGAGTATTCATTGGTATATTTCATCTGAATGTGGAGGTTCAGTTTACCTAAGTTGCTGCACAAAATAAGGATCTTTGCATAGGAGTAAATAGAATTGAGTTCAGTGAGATTTATTTCCAGGTATGTCTATATAGGAATGCATATATATATATATATATATATATATATATATATACACACACACACACACACACACACACACACACAGTCACTGGAGTTAGGGGCATAGGACCCCCATGAAAGTGGAAAAACCACAAATAAAAAAATAATGGTTTTTTTTTTACTTGCAAGAAGGCCTCTCTACAAATCTCTAGGTCCTTCAGTGCAAGTCCATGGTCAACATCTGTCAGATGTTAACTATAGAATTGCATGGAAGGACCTATATATGCCTAGAGAAATGTTATCTCAAGGAATCTCTAGGTCTTCAAGTATGACTTTTGGCAAATGTTGACCATAGGGATTCCCAAAGAGAACGTATTATTCAAAGCCGGTGAATAATCAAATCCGCAAAAGTCAAAGCCGCAAATGTGGAGGAGTGACTGTATATAGCAGTGATTTCCAAACTTTAGTTCTCCAGAGTTTTTGGACTTCAGCTCCCAGAATTCCTGACTGTTGGCCACGCTGGCTGGGACTTTTGGGAGCTGAAGTCCAAAACACCGGGAGGATCAACATTTGGAAATTACTGGTATATAGGAATGCAGATGTGCCTTCCATCCATTTGGCTAATTCCTCCCTTTTGGGCCTGCTTGGTTTGCAAAGCTAGCATCATGTCTTGTTCTGTTTCGTTTGGCAGTGTTCTCAATTTTGTCCAGCTTCATGTGGTGTCCCTCCTTGTTGGTTGGTTTGGTAATAGTCCTGTCTTTGCTTATTCTTTGCCTCTCGTGCATTTCCTTTATTCCTTGCCACCTGCCTGCTTTTGCTTCTCATTCCAATGCAGCATATTTCATAATGATTGAGCTGCAATGTATAATTCATAGAGCAGTGTTAAACCATTATGCTATTATGTGGAGATCAAAAGGGCAGGGGTGGAGGCAGCAAATCAAAGGCGCTTTTTTGCTTGGAAAGGGACGCACAACCAATACAGGCCATTTCAGAATAGAATACTGTGTAGCACAATGGTTGGCAACCCACGTAGGCTTCAGATACTGTATATACTCATGTATAAGTCTAGAAATTTTAGTTTAAAAAATTGACCCCAAAAGCCTGGATTGGCTTGTCTATGGGTCAATGTAAGTCCTATACTTTAACTCTTATAAAAAGGGAACTGTCCCCTGGTGAAAGGCAAGAGCATAATCTGTCCTGGAAGCACTGACTCCCTTCTATTCCCTCATCCATCCAACTTTGAGTTAAGCACAGTTATGTCTGCTGGAATTTTGTAAGCTCTTTGGCATTGCTTTCCTTGGCTTCATCCGTTAGACCTTTTGTTACATGCCCCTAGGTTTTACCCTTGACTTATCCATGGGTCATATCAAAATCTATAATTTTGGCCCCGAAACCTGCCCTTGACTTATACATGAGGTCGACTTATATATGGTACCCCTCCAAAAGAAAACACCAGTTTTGCTCAATTCCAGTGGTTAACAACTGGATAGATGGATAGAATATCTGTCTAGCACAGTGGTTCCCAAATGTTGGTCCTCAAGATGTTTTGGACTTCAGTTCCCAGAATTCCTGACTGTTGGCTAAGTTCGCTGGCACTACAGGAAGCTGAAGTCCAAAACACCTGGATGACCAAAGTTTGGGAATTATTAATCTAGCACAAGATTTATCATCTACCACAGTTAATATCAGTCATAATAAAATGGTGGATGTTGCTTGATTTTGGCAAACTATTTATTTCCCTCTCCCTTAGCCACCATCCAGTCCCAAACACAAATCCTGTAAATAAACTACACATTATGTGACAAAGCACTTCCTTAGGGCTGCATTGGTTGCCTATCAGCTTGGTTGCGTGACTCGGAATCAAAGCTTGGAAAAAAGATGTGTTTGGTCCATAATTTCTGGCATTTAGACAAGTAGCAAGCTCTGCCCCCAGTTCAGATGTTCTGTAGAGGGAATGGGGATTATGGAACATGGTTGCTGTGCAACATGTCTAATTTTGAACCAATGTTAAAGGCATAGCCTAGGCGAAACTATTTTTTCCAAGGGTCAAGAGGGAGAATTCATAGCTGTCCCCACATTATTCTCACCTTGTAAGAGGAGGCTGTTGACCGTTGACTGTTAAACAATTCGGATGGCAGTCCAAATAATTCGCAAATATACTTTGCAGGACAGGGTTCTGTCCTGGGTCTCCTGTTATTCAACATCTTTATAAACGGCTTAGATGGTGGAATAAAAGCATGCTTCTCTAGTCCGCTGATGTTGCTGAAGGGAGAGGAGAAGCTAATACCCCAAAAAACAAGATCAGGATTCAGAAAGACTTTGACAGATTGGAGAGCTGGGCCAAAACTAATAACATGGATATGCAATTTCTAGGAAAGGAAGAGGTACTAGGGATCACATTGCAAACATACGTTGGATAATGGAACACACCAAAGAATTCCAGAAGAAAATCAGCATGTGCTTTATAGACTACAGCAAAGCCTTTGACTGCATAGATCATGAAAAGATATGGATTGCCCTAAAGTATTTGGTGTGCCCCCACATTTGATGGTCCTGATAATACTCAGGACAAGAAGCTACTGCTAGAACAGAATACAGAGAAACAGAATGGCTCCCAGTCGGAAAGGAAGCCAGGAAAGGCTGTGTTTTATCACCCTATTTGTTCAACGTATATTCAGAAAATATACCCAGAGAAGGAAGGAGGAGTACAGACCAGAGAAAGGAATATCAATAACCTAAGATATGCAGATACCCAGAGCTCTGGTGCCACAACAAACTACACTTCCAAGAATTCCATAGCATTGAGCCATGGCACTTAAAGTGGTGTCAGACTGGATTATTTCTGCAGTGCAGATGCAGCCTAAGTAAAGTAACCACTGCATCCTGCGTTTTCCTGTGTGCATATATGAGTTGGTGTGTGTAAGTATGAGGGAGATAATTGCTAAACTTCCATCCCACTACCTTGCAACATTTCTTCTTAGTTCAGGATGGAGAAGTTCATTCCTTTTATATTGATTCATTGTCATGATAGGCACGGAGCCCAAAACCCCATTACTCACACTTTACATACTCCACCCCTGAAATTCTGGCAAGTCATGCTGTTTGAATGCTTTGTATAGATTTATCAGGGTTAGGAAATATCAGGCTATTACTTCACTGCCTGGTTGTGTGTGTTTTTTTAGCGTGAGCAAATGCATGGAATGGAGTTTTTAGGAGATGTGATTCCTTTTCACTGAGATGGCCCAAGAAATTTTTCTTCTCACAGCAGAAAATCCCAGATAGGTTATTGGCTTTCCGCCACCACCATATCACAGTAAAAATATCACAGTAATGAAGAAATCTCCATATTCTCTACTTGTGGTGATGGTGGAGTGAATGGGTTGTGTATGTGTGTGTACTGTTCTGGAGGTGGACATGGGTTCAAATTCCAGTTAACCATAAAGCAAGCTTAGAAAGCTTTGTGAAAGATGTTGTTTTAAATTCTCATGACTCACTGGCTTTCTGTAAGGAAATACAATGGGGATACATTATAATTCATTGTGTATCATTAGTATTTGGAAGGTCTCAGGCTTGATCCCCAGGTTCTGGGACTCAGATTTGATCCCCAGCATCGAATTTGTTGGAAGCCACTATCAGTCAGTGTAGATCAACCTTTGTCCTCCAGGTGTTTGGGGCTACAATTTCTAACCATTTTGCCATGCCAACTTGGCCTGATGGGTGTTGTAGTAGAAAGTGTCTGGAGGTTTGGGGGAGAAGCTGGTATACATCAATGATTTCTAATCTTGGATCATCCATTTTATGAAACCATGCTCTATGAGGAGTGGTTTAGGGAGCTGTGTATATTCAGCTGGGAAGAGAAGGTTAAGGGGTGACATGATTTGTTGTTGTTGTTGTTGTTAGCTGCCCTCGAGTTGATCTCAACTCATGGCAACCTTGTGAATGAGATGCCTCCAAGCCCCTCTATCCTCTGCTCAGGTCCTGTAGGCTCTGGCTCATGGTCTCCCTGATTGAATCCATCCGTCTGGCATGTAGTCTTCTTCTCTTCCTACTGCACTTTACCTTCCCCAGCATCATTGCCTTTTCTAGTGAATTGCCTTCTCATGACGTGGCCAAAGTACAACAGCCTCAGTTTTGTCATCTTGGCTTCCAGGGAGAGTTCATACTTAATTGGTTCTATGACTCAATTGTTGGTCATGTTTAAATATTTGAAGGGATGTCATATTGAAGATGGAGTAAGCTTTTTTTCTATTGTTCCGGAGAATAGGACACAGAGCAATGGATTCATAGAATCATAGAGTTGGAAGAGAACACAAGGGCCATCCCATCCAACCCCCTGCCATGCACGATTCATGGAAAGAGATTCCACCTAAAAACTAGAAAGTATGCCAAAGTAGTAAATGGAAGACATTCTCTCAGAGAGTGGTGGAGTCTCCTTCTTTGAAGGTCTTTAAACAGAGGCTGGATAGCCATCTGTCGGGAGTGATTTGATTCTGTATTCCTGCATGGCAGGGGGTTGGTTGGGATGGCCCTTGGGGTTTCTTCTAACTCTAGGGTTCCATGATTCTACCTCTCTCAGGATCTCTTAACTGTTTGCCAACTTAGTTAGATATTTTGGGAACTGTGGATCAGCAACATTTGAAGTCGGAAGTTTGTGAATTACTGATAAAGACAATACTGAGGTAAGATGGACCAGTGCTCTGATTCAAGATAGGGCAACTTTCTTTGTCCAAGGGCAGTATATTTCTCCTTAAAAGAACATGCCTAAAATATGACTTCATGCTTTTTCTCCTCTATAGTTCTCTCCCCCCCTGCCCCATGCCAATAATGTGCTTTTCCGCGTTTCTGGTAGATGTTTAATCTTCCCACCCTTTGGGCTTGAAATTCAGGATTGGCTTTTACTCCCTTGAGTCATGTTTGCTTTATGAATAAGCAGTGGAATGTATGGCACACAAGAAATGATACTTTGGAAGGGCACAGGCACAGCTCCATGACTAAGTTCTTCTTCTGGAAGGAAATCAAAAATCAAAAGTCCAGTGACACTCTATTTCTCTCTGTATATGTATGTCCATACTTACATGCATGTGTGCACTGTTACATATCTTTGTAAAGCAGTGTACTGCTGAGCATGTATTTAGGAATTGAAATTGGGGTCCTCCAAGTAGGGCTCATGGCACATCTGTATGTCGATGCATTGGGCCACCTTATGAAAATAACTCAGAAACTTAAATAAAATAGCTAGATTCGTCTTTGGTGCCCAACACTTGGCATACAATCATGATTTTGTTCCAACCACATTGGCTGTTTGCTTCTGAGGTTGATCAAAATTATTTTCTTGGTCTTTAAACAATCTCAAGGGTAGTTTTGGGAGGCGACTACCAAAATTTTGGGGAGAAACTTTTTTCCTCTTCCCCCTTCCCTCTCAGCCCCCAAAAGCATCCCTTATCACCTGGAGGAGATAGCCCAGAGGAAGGGTGTAAACATGATGCATTTGTGGACACGGACACATATGCACACATGTGTTGTTTTTTTTTTTTTTAAAAAAATACAAATTTGGAGGTTAATGGGTGTGTATATAATAATAATAATAATAATAATAATAATAATAATAATAAATTTATTTATTTATATCCCGCCCCTCTGCAGAGCAATCGGGGCGGCTTACAACATTAAAATTTCCATACAAATATATTAATACAATCTAAACAGAACATGAGTAGGTGGCCAAATGAAATCCCACAGGGGTATAATGTGCTCCCTTATTCCCCAACTCTTGTCCATTCCTGTCCTAAACTATGATATTGTCATCTTGAGACAGAGATAAGAAACCTGAGGCTCTCCAGAGGCTGTTGTGTTACTCCTCTCTATTTGCCATGCTGGATGGAGCAAATAAGAGTTGGAGTCCAGTTGGGTCTAGTGAGCCACATGTTTCTCTCCTTGCCTGATGAACAATCTGTTCCCATAAATCCTTTTCTAGGCTTTGAGATGCCCCTTGAGGATCTTGCTTTCTGAAGGGATGTCATATTGAGACATCCCTCAATATGGTGCAAGCTTGTTTTCTGCTGCTCCAGAGACTAGACCCAGAGCAATGGATTCAAGGTAAAGAGATTCCACCTAAACATTAGGAAGAACTTCCTGATGGTAAGAGATGTTTGACATTGTAAGGGTGGTGGTGTCTCCTTCTTTGGAGGTCTTTTAACAGTGGTTGTATGGCCATCTTTCAGGAGTGCTTTAGTTGTATATTCCTGCGTGGCAGGGGTTTGCTCTAGATCAGTGATTCCCAAACTTTGGTCCTCCAGGTTTTTTGGACATCAACTCCCAGAAGCTCCAGCCACCTTGGCCAACAGTCAGAAATTCTGGGACTTGAAGTTTGGGAATCCCTGCTCTAGATGACCATTGTGGTGCCTTCCAGTTATGAGATTCTACTGTTGAGAAAAGAAATCATGGACAAGCTGTGCCCAGAATGCTGCTGTATGGATAGAAAGAGCACCCAAGATTGGTTGCTGTTCTTTAGCGGAATAAAATGATGATCCATCACAATAAAATCCTCTTTTCCCCCTCTCCTCCCACCAAAAAAAGACAAAGAGCACAGACTCCAACATGGAACGTTTTGGAAGCTTACTTTTAGGTCCCTCCCTGCTCACTACCCTTTCTCTTTTCCAAGCATTTCAATGTCACACTAGGAAGAAGTCATTTCATTTCATCTCATTTCTTTTCCTCCCCCATCCCCAAAAAGTAGGTGGAATTACTCAGTACTTCAGTTTAATTGTTCCCAGTTCTTTCTGAGTTCAAGAAGAAAATGTGCAGAAGACAGTGCCAAATGTGATGGAAAGGTATAATTTGACCACCTACCTCTCCCCGCTGACAAGTAATTTTACGGGCTGGGTGCCGATCAGGATTAATCACCTTGTTTATTATTGAAAAAGACTCCCTTTGCTCTCCTGGGTCTTAAATGTATGTATTTTTTTTAACTTAAAAAAACCTTGTAGGAAGGAGCTGTTTGTATTTGATGGCGCACAACTGGCAGACTGAAAATCCAACCCGTTTCAAACTGAAGGGCTCCCTTTATTTTGACTTGTTTTGGTGTTCTGTCCTAAAGGGATTGCCTTTGTTTGATGTCATCAGTTTGTGGTGAGACTTTCTCTCCGCAGATTGTTTATGGACCCTAAACTGGCTGTTTACCTCCTGTTGAACTCCATCCATTGACATGGTCAAGTTTCACATAAAGGTTTAGGGGGAGAGCGAGAAAGAGCCTTGTTGAAAGGAAAGCTGACCTCTTCCTCAACTTCTGTCACGATGGGTTTATGGGGTTTTTAAATTTCTTTTCGGAGCCACAACAACCAGAGGATGGCAATGGCAAACCCCCTCTGAAGAAATTTGGCAAGAAAAACCCAGGATAGGTTCGCCTTAGAGTTGCCATAAGTCAGGAATGACTTGAAGGCACCCAGCAACAAAAGGTTTTACATGATATGCATTCCAGAGATTAGCAGAACGCTTCGAAAGAGATAGTCTGGCCTTGCTGGCTGGGGCATTTGGGGACTTGTAGTCCAAAAAAGTAACTTTTCCAAACTCTAGATTAGCAGCAGCAGCACCCTTGCTAGAGAGTAACTCAGGCTTCTCCCTTTGTGCTTCTCACCAAGGCCAGTGGAGATTACTTGCTAATGTATTTTGTGTCTAAATTTCCAAAGCTAAGGCTCACATGTTCTCAGCCTCAGGGGAAAACAGTGGCCAACCTCCTCTGAACAAATCTTGCCAAGAAATCCCATGATAGGTTCACCTTAGGGTTGCCATAAGTTGGAAATGACTTAAGGCACACAATAACAAGAACAACGCCTCCCAAAGGGAATCCTTCTTGGACCTGGCATGCGTTAGGATAGCACGGTAGAGGTAAACCCCAGTGTTGTGTCAATTATAGGACACACATTTATCTGGAATAAGAGATAATATGCTCACACTTTCCCATCTCATGCCTGTTTACTAAAAAAGAAAAATAAAGTTGGTGTTTTATTTGCAAAATAGGCTGAGCCTCACAGAGTCAGGCAGATCCCTTCTCCTTTCTGTGCCATGAATTTGGAACTGCGTTCTCTGGATCCTCATCTCCCCCCAAAGGTCTTATAGCACCTTTGAGATTAACTGAAAGAAAGAAGTTGGCAGCATGAGCTTTCATAGCCTTAAGTCTACTTCCTCAGATGCATTTGGTAAGTGGACTTAAGTCTAGGAAAGCTCAAGCTGCCAACTTCTTTCTTTCTTAGGTCTACGAAAGCTCCTGCTGCCAACTATTTCTTGCAGTTAGTCTCAAAGGTGCTCCAAGATCTCTCTACAGACTGATCCTACAGACTAACAGGGCTATATCTTTGAATTCTTCCTTTCCTTTAGTCTCAAAGGTGCTCCAAGATCTCTCTACAGACTGATTCTACAGACTTACAGGGCTATATCTTTGAATTCTTTCTTCCATTTAGTCTCAAAGGTGCTCCAAGATCTCTCTACAGACTGAGTCTGCAGACTAACATGGCTATATCTTTGAATTCTTTCTTTCAGTTCATCTCAGAGGTGTTCCAAGATCTCTCTCCAGACTGATCCTATAGATTTAACAGGACTATATATTTGAATTCCCCCAAAAGGCTCCCTTTCCTTTGTGAGCATCTCCTCTGTCTGGGTCTCTATTTCTTGTCTCGTCGCACCTGTGGCTCTAATCCTGCCAATCAGGTGCCAGACCAGCCAACACGATGGAAGGAGAGATGGGGAAGGTATTGGCACAGAGAAGTATTGTGTCACCAAGACCCTCCACCAGCTGTGGATGGAGCCAGACTATTGATGAATCTTTGGCTGGAGGCCAACGTTTCCTGGACTCGGATATAATTCAGGGACAGGGCAGGAGAGGAGATGGTTGAAGAGGAGGGTGAAAACCAGACAGAGAAATTGATTGTTAGTTTAATGTGATTTGACATCAGGGAAAGTGGAAGTAGAGGACAGGCAAAAAGCCACAACCTCAGTGCTGCATTAGCAAGCGCTTTGACATCAGAGGATTTATCGATGCTCCATTTCTCTCCTGGAGACAGACTTTAGAGAATCCTTTCCAGGGCAAAGGAAAGATGGCCAAGCGCTGTATATTAATGACACTGTTGTGTGTAGGAAACATATCCTGGAGGCTTTCCCTCTCTTGATGGCTCAGCTCCTACAGGAGAGAGAAAGGCTGAGAGGGCAGAGCAGTCAACCAGGGGAAAATGGTATCTGTTGCTTTTTTAAGGCAGTCGGGGATTGCAACAGACAGGAAGAGATCACAGCTTTGACTTGTCTCGGTGATTCAGGAGCGTCAGTGTTGCGCTTGTAAGGGTGGGTGTTTATTTTGTCTAGCAAACCTCACCAGGGCAGGTGGGAGACTGTTATGTTAAAGACATAGGATTTGTTTCTTTGCATTTTCAGCTGAAATGGTTTGTAAGTTCTGTTGTGTGTTTTCTTGCGTGTTTTGTAGCAGTCAGCCCTCCATATCCACGGATTCATCATCCACGGATTCAAGCATCCACAACTTGAAAATATTCAAAAATTAGATAATTTCCAAAAGGCACACCTTGATTTTTACCACCCTATCCTTGAAAAGGAAAAATCCCATCCTTGAAAAGCCATGGGATAAGCCCGGTTTGCATACCAGAAAATGCAGCAATAAATGTGCATATAGGCGTCCTTCCCTGTTCACGGACTTGGAGTCCATGGTCTCTCTCATTCACGGGGAGGGACAAAATGGTGTGCGTGCCCACGGAAGTGTGGCTCCATTGTAACCAATGGGGACTTCAATATTTGCGTTTCTCTGGATTCGTGTGTGTGTGTGTGTCTGAAATGGATCCCCCATGAATCGGGAGGGACGCCTGTATATCCCATTGGGAAAAGGACAGGATAAAGTGCATGCAATAATCTCCTTAGTCAGAGATATGTTGGTTGCTTGGCATGCACATAGGTCCCAGGTTTTGTCTACATGATTAAAATACTCCCCATTCTATTTGAATAGAACGTGATCCCTCCACACGCAATTTGGAGGAATTTGGGCTTTTCAGGAGTCTACTGAAACTCAGCAGAAAAATAAATTGCGTTTTTAACCAGTTTTCAGAAGTATCCATGAGGATGTGTGGCTTCACATGGATTCACATTGTTGCACATTGTCAGCAGAGGGAGGGCAA
Source organism: Phrynosoma blainvillii (assembly GCA_026167975.1). Lineage (NCBI taxonomy): Eukaryota > Metazoa > Chordata > Lepidosauria > Squamata > Phrynosomatidae > Phrynosoma > Phrynosoma blainvillii. The sequence continues at coordinate 1,574,115 of JANUYF010000015.1, forward strand.
ATAGATGCAGATTTGCACAGGAGAGTGTAGACAATTACACATCAGTGCAGATGTGCATAAATCTGCAGCAATAAGCCACTTATCTGTAGACTAACCCTGAGAAGTGATTTACCAAGTTTGGTGTAATGGCTGCTGATGTCACAGAGACACTGAATCTTTATTGATTATTGATTCTCAATATTAAATGTTGAGAAAAAAATAATTCAAACATGCTCAAAGAAATCTAGGCTGCTATTGTGAAAGACAGGGGAGAGCCTCATGGGAAATAGCTATGAGAGCTCTAGTGCTGTGCATTCTGTGAGCCAAGAAGCCATGAATTTTGATTACTCTTTCCCAGACTAGAAAATACTTTGTTTGTCCTCAGACATAGACAATGTCCTTATGAATGAGCATTTGTATGAGAGGCATCTTTGTCCATTGTTCTTGTTGACCAACGTAATGACATATTCTGCATTAAAGGCAGAGATACTGTGGACGCAACACTTCTGTTTGGCTCCCTTTTTAAAGCATTTAAAAATATATATTTGATTTGAATTCAAACAGTAACAAGGTTATCAATGATATGATCACTTACAAAAGAAAAACATCAACCAGTTTACATCTATAAAACAAAATAAGTAGATAAATGAGGAAATTACAATAAAATATCACCAATGGATGCCTCAAAATGGAAATGAACTGACAAAATGGATGATGATTGGGTCTTGTAATATTGCTCATGGTGGGATATGCATAACATCTTTCCAAGGTTTGAAGGTGGTGGTTTCAGATATTGCATTCTGTGATTAATATAGTCAGTAAGAGGGAACCATTTCTCAGTAAGAGAAAGAGCCTTGTTGAAAGGAAAGTTGACCTCTTCCTCAACTTCTTCCGCCAAGAAGAAGAAACAGGAAGCCACAACTGAGGAAGTGGAAAACCAATCCAAGTCAAAGTACTGTAAATACTCATGTATAAGTCTAGAAATTTTAGTCATAAAATCGACCCAACAAACCTGGGTCGACTTATCCGCAGGTCAATGTAAGCACTGTACTTTTAACTCTTATCTTTAGGGTGAGCGCAGCACAGTTATGTCTGCTGGAATTTTGTAAGTTCTTTGACATTGCTTGACATTGCTTTTCTTTTCTTCATCCATTACATCCTTCATCACATGCCCCTATATTTTGCACTCAACGTATCCATGCGTTGTATCAAAATCCATAATTTTAATCCCAAAATCTGCCCCCGATTTACCCATGAGGTCGACTTATAGTCGAGTATATATGTATAATTCTGTGGTCAGTGCCAAATCTGAAGGAGGTTTCTAAGAAAGCAGATGAAGAGGGCAATTCCTGGCACCCAGTTCTTTATTTGCTGGTCAGCAGGACACATTTGAATCTTCATGTGTTCCTTTATCTTCCACCTTTCTTTGCCATTGACCTTATAGCCTGCTTGCTCTTAATGACTGGGAGAATTGTCTTGCGTATTATGTCTTGCAGTCACTGGCAGTACATTTCTCCTTGCCATGACTCTCCCTGGATGCAACAATGGATGCAAGCTACAGGAAAAGAGATTCCACCTCAACATTAGGAGGAACCTCCTAACAGTAAGAACTGTTCAGCAGTGGAAGACACTCCCTCAGAGAGTGGTGGAGTCTCCTTCTTTGGAGGTCTATAAACAGAAGCTGGATGGCCATCTGTTGGGAGTGCTTTGAGTCTGTCTTCCTTCATGGCAGAACTGGTTTGTACTGGATAGCCCTTGTGGTCTCTTCCAACTCTATGAGTCTATGATTCTAAGCCACATCTTCTGTATTTTCCATTGTTGAGCAGAAAATGCCTTTGTGTTGTCAGGCTTCGCATTTCTAAATGGTCAGATCTTGATGGCCCAGGCCGACTAAACGATTTGACCTATGGAAGTTGGTGGAGGAGGACACAGTGTACAAGACGGCTGCTGTCTTTAAGGTTACACCCTAAGCAGTGTTAAGTACTTCAAGTGGGTCAGATGATGTAACGTTTGAGAGATATAGAAAACATGGGCAGTGTTGGATAAAATGGGGTGAAATGCAGTTTAGTAGGTCTGGTATCAGAACCCTGTTTGGCGCCCTGGAGTGCCACTGAAAGACTTGTAGAGTAGAGTGTGAAAAGTTACTTTCCAGCAGTAATTCATTCTCATTATTGTGCTTGAAAAGTAACTGGTTGTCATTATTTATTCCAGTGTTCAAATCTCCCCACACACCTTGCATTACTCATTGTTCTTCCATTATTTTTCCTTGCTTTATTTTTTTTTGAAAAAGAAAAGACCAAACCCTTTAGGATTGATAAGCCAGTGACATAAAACTTGAAAAATTCCTACCAAAATGACTCAGTCGTGCCCTTAAAAATTAATTGTGGAGAGTAACTTGAAAACTACACCAATAAACGAACTCTGTTCCCACTCATTACATAACTTTTGAAATGTCATGAACTCTGTTTGTGCTTTCAACTCATTTCTCACTTATGGCAACCCTAAAGAAATCCTATTAGGTAGATTTCATGGCTAGATTTATTCAGAGGAGGGTTGTCATTGCTTGCCTTTGAGGCTGAGAGTGTGTGACTTGCCTAATGCCATTCAGTGGGCTTCCATGGCTGAACTGGATTTGAATCCTGGTCTCTTGGGCTGAATCCACTCTGCAAACATAATGCATTTTGACAACGCTTTAACTGTCATGGGTCAGTGCTATGAAATTCTGGAAACTCTAGTTTTATGAGACATTTAGCCTTGTCTGTCAGAGAGCTCTCGTGCCACAACAAACTACAAATCCCAGGATTTGATAGTATGGAGCCATGGCAGTTAAAGTGGTGTCAAACTTCACAATTCCTGCAGAGCAGATTCAGTCCTGGAGTCCTAGTCCAGTGCGATATAGCCCTTCATATCCATGGATATTTTATTCAACCATCCATGGCTTGAAAATATTCCAAAAAGATATAAATTCCAAAAAGCAAACTTTGATTTTGCTATTTTATATAAGGGACAGCATTTCACAGCACCATTGTATTTAATAGGATCTGAGCATTCCTGGATTTTGGTATCTACAGGGTTGGATGTCTTGGAACCAAATCCCTGCGGATACCAAGGGCTCAGTGTATTACCTTTAAGTTGTATTTTCTAAGCCTTGATGTTGAGTTGTTTGTCTAGAGCAGGGGTAGGCAACCTTTCCCCTTTAAGGGCTGAGGGACTTCAGCTCCCAGAAGCCTCAGCCATGTTGGCCAATAATCCCATGTTGGTCAATAGCTCCTGGGATTCTGGGAGCTGAAGTCCCTCGGCCCTTAAAGGGGAAAGGTTGCTTACGCCTGGTCTAGAGTAAGATGAACCAATGTCCTGACTCTATATAGGGTACCCTGTATTTATATGAGTTATCCCTTCATGTCCAGCAAGGTGTACAAACAAAGGAAGACTCTGAGTTCTTTGTAAGCCTAAGATCAGCTACTATATGAATTAAGAAAGGGTGGTTGCCTTTGCACAGAGTGAGGGCTTTTGCAATCCAGCTCTGATCCCTTTTTCAGCCATCGGTCAGTTGTCCTTTCCAGAAATTGAATTGGTCCGATTTGATGTCTCATAATTTTATTGTGGCACTCTATTGCAATGGAGAAAAGTTGCTCCTAATGTTTAAGCAGTAGTTTAAGCTTAATGTTTCATCATTAGCTCAAGCTTCATGTTTAAGCATTTAGCCTTTGTCCAAAGGGATCTTGCAACACCTTTGAGACTAACTGAAAGAAAGAAGCTGGTAGCATGAGCTTTCGCAGACTTCAGTCTCCTTCCTCAGATGCTTCTTTCTTCGATTATCACACTAGAGCCAATTCCACAAAAGTTGGGCTGTTGGAAGATAGCAGAAGCGTGGCGATCTATGGTTCCACATAGTTGCACTATTATGCTATAATAACGAAATAAAAATGAAACAAAAACACAGTCACGTTCCACATACAAAAGCCGATCACATTACTGTATCATTAGTATATCGTCATTGGATGTTTCGCGAAGGCGTCATTATCGGGATACTATGCATGTCCCCAAAAATATGGTTCCATCCCAAACAGATCAAAATAAAATATCTATATTTATAACAACATGATGTATATCCAATTCAAATACAATAGTGCCCTATGCCTCAAAATAAGACAGAAATCTACTCTGAAAATGATCCTAGCAATGAGAGCAAACTGTCTGTGCCAAAGTGCAGTTTGGGAAAAGCTCCCCGATAGAGTGAATGCATTGTTATTAGCTTCAGCACATTCACAATGGTGCAAATGAAGCGCTATTGGCAAACCATTCATGGGGTTTTCCCGTTAATAAGAAGTTATGGGACAATTCCAGATTATTCACAGGAGAAGTACAGCGTGCCCGCGCCAAACGCAGGCTTGCCATATGTGGACTTAAGCTTCCATGCATGCAAGCCCCGGTCCTTTTAATGGCGCATGAGCGGGAGTACACCACCATTGAAATACATGGGATTTGAGGTCCCACAGTATTTCTTTAACTCGGGGGGGGGGGGTCAGGAACGGATCTCCTGCATAAAACAAGGGCCCACTGTATTGGATGAGTGCAACGTCGTGTGAAAACCTTTGCACAATTGTGCTATAATAACAGGAGCATTCTGTTTTTCTCCCATTTTATAACTCCGTGTGATAATAGTCTCAAAGATTTCCTTTGCACACTGATTTTCTAGACTAACATTTAACCAGGTCTTTAAATTCTACCACATTTAGCCTTTGTTATTCCGAAATGTGAGAGAGCCAGCATGGTGTAGTGGTTTGACTATGACTCTGTAGACCAGGATTTGATTCCAGCTCAGCCACGAAACCCACTGGGTGACCTTGGGCGAGTCACACTCTCTCAGCCTCAGGGGAAGGCAATGACAAACCTCCTCTGAACATATCTTGACAAGAAAACCCCATGATGGGTCAGGAACGACTTGAAGGTGCACAACAACATCAGTGCTGAAAGGTGAATGGTTAAATTGTGAGGCATGCTTGCCTCAGCTGCACAAAAGAGAGTGTATGTTTGGGGTGTGGTGTTGGTTGTTTCTTTCTTCTGCTGGGATATTGACAGTACAAGTTTCTGTCAGGCAGTGTGGGAGGGAAGGAAGGAGGGGTTGATCTGGCAGGTTGGTCAAATGAAGGGTTTAATCTACTTTGAATCCATCTGCCCTCTTCTTATTCTTTAATCTTCTTTTGAAGATGCTGCTACACGTGAGTCTCTTTATAGTGATTAAAGCCCAATCCAGTTATGTGGATTCTGACAATGTGCACCGTAGTCTTCTCTTCTCTTCTCTACACCCCCCTTCCCGCCTCTGTCAACCTGGCAGGAAAAATTGAGATTGGCAGAGTAAGAGCAGATGGTATCAGCAGGCTTACTTGTGTGTAGGGAGGGGAAGGAGTATTGCATGGCATCTCTGTTGTGAGCACTGTCATATTTACACTTCCAAGATGAACGGAAAATGCTTTTGATGACATTCAAGGCCCTGAATGGCTTGGGATCTCAATACTTAAAGGAGTGTTTCTGCCTACAATCACAGAATCCTAGAGTTGGAAGAGACCCCCAAGGGCCATCCAGTCTAACCCCATTCTACCATGAAGGAAGACACCATCAAAGCATCCCCAACAGATGGCCATCCAGCCTCTGTTTAAAAACCTCCAAAGAAGGAGACTCCACCACCCTCTGAGGCCTCATCTTCCACTATTGAACAGCTCTAACTTTCAAGACATTCCTCCTAACATTGAGGTGGAGTCTCTTTTCCTATAGCATCCATTGTTCCAAGTCCTGTTCTCTGGAGCAGCAGAAAACAAGCTTGCTCCATCCTCAATATGATATCCCTTCAACTACTTAAACAGGGCTTTTATATCACCTCTTAACCATCTCTTCCCCAGGCTAAACATACCCAGCTCCCTAGGTCACTCTTCATAGGGCATTATGGTTTTCAGACCTTTCCCCATTTTGGTCATCTCCTCTGGACATATTCCAGCTTTTCAACCTCCTCTTTTGAGTTGTGATGCCCAGAACTGGACACAGTATTCCAGATGAGGCCTGAACAAAGCTGAATAGAGCAGAACTATTACTTCCCTTGATCCAGACACTATATTGATAAAGCCTAGAATTGCATTGGCCTTTTTTAAGCTACTGCACCACTCTGTTGACTCATGTTCAACTTGTGGTCTGCTAGGACTCCTAGATCCCTTTCACATGTACAGTTGTTCCGCCAGGTGTCCCCCATCCTATATCAATGTCTTTCATGTTCTCCTTGAAAGTGAAGTCCCTTACATTTCTCCCTGTTGAAACTGATATTGTCAGTTTTGGCACTCTGTGTTCCTGCCTGAGGATTGAGTTCTTCTGGGAGGGGACCTCCTCTGTGACCTTCCAGTGAGAGCAATACTCTATGGGAGCATATGAGGAAGGAGCTTTTCATCTCTGGTACCACAATTGTGACATTCCCTCCCTTTGGAGACACTGGTTTCATGTAGGCATCAAGTAAAAACATGGCTATTTGCTAAAGCCTTTGAGCCCTAGTGATGTACAGTGACGCCGGTATCTGCTGGGATTTGGGTCCAAGACCCTCTGTGGATACCAAAATCCTTGGATGCTCAAGTTCTTTTAAATACAATGGGGTAGTGAGATGGTGTCCCTTATATAAAACATTAAAATCAAAGGTTTTTTTTGGGGGGGGGGGGTTATACCTTTTTGACTATTTTCAACACATTGGATGCTTGAATCCGTGGATGAAGAATCTCAATATCCGTGGATCAATATCTTCATCCGTGGATGAAGAATCCGTGAATACGGAGAACTGGAATACTGCGTCCAGTTCTGGGACTGTATTTCAAAATGCTAACACCCATGGTTTTAAAATGGCTTTTAATCTTTTAAGCCTGTTTTTAACTTGCTACTCATATTACACATGTTTTTAGTCTATTGTTTCAATTTGTTTCTGTTGATTTGACTTGTATGCTGGCCTGAGAGCTGTTGATGTAGGATAGAAATGTTTTAAAAATAAACTATTGCATAAATAAATATATTTGTTGAGGGGGGGGGGGAAGTCTGCAAATGTGCATTTAGCACATATCCAAGAACATCAGCTAGCTTAGCAGACTGATGTGTCTCAAGACGATTGAGGAGCTGCTTTGTCCTGGGCAAGTAACTAACATTGTGCAAAACACATTCACTTAAAAAGAATTCCTCCAGATTTTAGGCGCTTGCTGAGTATGGCCGACAATGTCCAAGGAAATCTGTGGAAGCTGTAAAATGAGTCATATCTCTCCCATATTATCTTCTTTGCCTTCATGGCCTCCTGCAGGATTGTCAAAACCGTCCTTTTTAGGAAGGCTTTTCTTTTGGGCCATAAATACTGGTTTCCCCCTTTTTTGGAAGTTGTTTGAATTGCAATACTTCAATTGTTTTCTTTCTTTTTTTTAAAGCAGTCATTGAACAGGTTTTTATAAGTTCTTTTTTTTTGGGGGGAGGGCATTTTTCATGTTTTACCTTATTTCTGTTACCGTTCTAACAACTCCTTTGGTTCACTGCAGAAAGATGAGATGTTCACCAGAAATAAATTATGCCTCTCCTCCTCTGTCGACATTTAGCATTGGGTCTTGTTGGTTTCCCTGCCACCTTTTGGCATTGCAATATTGTAAAGTTTCACAAACAGTATTTAGGAGAGAAGAATCCCATTCAGTTGTTTCTTTTTCTACTCCAAAGTGTGTGGCACCCACCACCAGCATCCCCACATTATGTTTTCATACTCTTTTGTTTTGAGAGCCAGCATGGTGTAGTGGTTTGAGCATTGAACTAGGACTCTTCAGGCCAGAGTTCAATTCCCTTCTTGAGCATAAAAACCCACTGGATGACCTGGGGCAAATCACACTCTCTCAGCCTCAGAGGATGGCAGTGGCAAACCCCCTCTTAAGAAACATGCAAGGGGAGCTGTGTTGCCCATTTAGCAAATTCAAACAAAAATCCACCAAACGGTGATACCTTTCTTGGCCAACCCAAATGCACAATATACTTGTTGCAAGCTTTTTCCCCCATTTTTTATATTTTATTAACATGTATTATTCAAACATATCTATCAAATTGACATATTAATTTCTTTTCCAATAATCATCTACAAATATTTACAATTGACTTCCAAGGTATCTCCAGTTTGTACTCAACCTTACTTCAATGTTCACTCATTGGCTTCGTATACAAGCAATTTTAAAATTAAATCCACTGTGTGTTATAACAACAGCTTTAACCATCTTGATCTTTTGTAGTCATTATTACAGATGTTTCCTGTTCATATTCACCTTATTATTAGGTCATTTAATACTTTACACTTTCCCATCAATTTGTTTCTCTATTCAATTAAGTTTTCTCTTTTACAGTACTGCAGTATCGGGATCCAGTCTTGTTCAATACTTTCTACATTTTGTTTCTTAAGAAACATGCAGGGGTAGCTGTGTTGCCCATTTAGCAAATTCAAACAAAAATCCACCAAATGGTGATACCTTTCTTGGCCAACCCAAATGCACAATATACTTGTTGCAAGCTTTTGAAGCTCCATGGGCTTCTTTATCAGGCAAGATGTTACAAACCAAACAGGAAAAAAAAAACATTGGAGATGTTAGTCAGATGCCTGCATTTGATGTTTCTGTCCTTAGTTAAGATGGTAAGTGAAGGGTATCTTTTGCAGGCTGATCCTTCCTCCTTCTGTCCATGATGGGGCTATTGGGAGATTTGCAAAGACCAGGGAATTTAAAGTCCATTTGCATCTCAATAAGGACCCCTCTCTTGCAATCCTCTTAAGGACCCCTCTTAAGAAACTTAACCAAGAAAACACCATGATCGTCTGCCTTAGGGTTGCCATAAGTCAGAAATGAATCGGAGGCACACAAAACACACTCTGACACACACACACATATATTTTTTTGCACTCCCTGAAACATAGCTGGGAAAAGTAAGAGAAAGAAGGATCATACAGTGAGCCCATGGTATCTGCTTTGGTTTGATTCCAGGATCGCTTGTGGATACCAAAATCCATGGATGTTCAAGTCCCATTAGATACAATGGCATTGCAAAATGATATCCCGTATATAAAAATGGCAAAATCAAGGTTTGTTTTTTGGAATATACATAGTTAGATATAGATTAGATATAGATATAGACACACACACACACACACACACATTCGCTGGGGTTAGGGGCACAGGACTCCTCTGAATGTGGAAGAACTACAAATAACAAATATATTTTACTTGATACAACATCTCTCTAGGAATCTCTACATCCTCCAGTGCAACTCTGTGGACAACATCTGCCAAACATTGACCCTAGAATTGCGCTGGAGGAGCTACAAATGCCTAGTGGAGTCTTCTCTCTAGGAATGAATCTCTAGGTCCTTCAGTGCGACATTTGGTTAAAGTTGATCATAGAGTTGCGCCGGAGGACCTAGATATTCCTAGAGAGAACATATTAATAAAATCTGTGAATAATCAAAGCTGCAAAAGTCAAAGCCGCAAATGTGGAGGGACGAATGCATATTGAAAATTTTCAAGCTGCGTGGATGCACGAATCCGTAGAGAAAGGAGCTGTGGATACGGAGAGCCAAATAGCCAAATTGTGGCTGTGGCCAAAGGCGGGGGGGGGGGGGGGGAGAAAAGAAGGAGGAAGAGGGGTTGAAAAATAAAGGGTTTTCTGAGCTGCTCTAAACTTGGGTCTGTGTGTGCATAGTGTGGGAAAATTGAGAAGGGTGAAAAGCTAGTCTCATGGGTGCCGAACAACAATAGGGCAAGAGGGAGTTGTGGGGTCTTTTCTCCTCCTCCAGCTCCCCACTCCCTTGAGAGGGAACTAACAAAAGGCAGTGCAAAGAAAACCCCTCCCCAGAAGCCATCCCCAGGGTTGAGGTCAGTTATTCTGGCCTTGTGACTGGGAAACCCAAGGCCTCCGGTAGCCGCCCTTGTCAACCGTGGAGTGCTCTGTGACATGCATGCCAAGATGAGACAATGGAGGCCAAGGGGGGGGGGGAGCATCTTTTCTGGGTTGCAGAGAGAAGGACCTTCCCACCCCTCCACCCCAAACCATGCAATGCAGACCCGAGCCTTTCAAAAAAAAAAAAAAAAAAGGGCTGGGGGATGGAAACCCTGCCATTGTTTCTATGGGCCGTGGCAAATAACCATGACTCGCCTGGCCCCTTGGTGTGCCCTCTTGAATGAGAGCTTCAAGACACCTGCCACACCAGACAACAGAGGCAGAAGGGTTGCCGGCCTGCTGGCTTCCAGGCTCTCTTTTTCGGTTGCTCTCCCCCTCCCCATCTTTTCAGCCAAAAAGGATAACAAACCTTCCCATTGTCAAATCCATCCTCCTCCTCCAGCCTAACCCCCCTCAACTCTTCCTCCTTCATCCCAGTTAATGGTGCCTGTCTTTTATTCGATAAGATGGCCATCTGCCTGGGAATTGATTATGCTGTTAAGGAAAAAAAAGGATTGGGGAGGGGGGGAAGAAGAAGGTTTAAATCTTGGATTCTCTCAGCCCTGGGATGTTTTTGGGGTTTTTGGCAGTCTTGGTGAAAAAACCGTCATTACGTTCAGCTACAGAAGCAATATTTTGTCCCCCGAAAAATACTCAGTGGTCCCTTTGCTTCAGATGGGAACACAGAGAGACCCTGGAGAAATTACTCAATTGCATTGTTAGTATTGTAGAGAGATCTTGTAGTAGTACCTTTGAGACTAACTGAAAGAAAGAAGTTGGCAGCATGAGTCTTCCTAGACTTAAGTCTACTTCTGCAGATGCATATGGATATAGACTACATGCATATGAAGTTTTAATATGTAAAGATAGATCATGGAGCCCCTTTGAGACTAACTGGAAGAAGTTGGTAGCATGAGCTTTCCTAGACTTAAGTCTATTTCTACAGATGCATATGGATATAGACTATGCATATGAAGTTTTAATATGGAGAGAGAGTTCTTGGGGCCCCTTTGAGACTAACTGAAAGAAAGAAGTTGGCAGCATGAGCTTTCATAGATGTGGTTTACTTCCTCAAATCCATTTGATCCATTTGACTTGTCCCAATAATAAGGAGCAGACCACAAAGGGTCTCCTCAATAACAGTGGTGTCTCATTTCTCTTAAAAACTGGCAGTCATTCTTGCCCAGATCCTACTGGAAGAGAGTTCAATTACTATGTTGATCCATTTGACCAAACGCATCTGGAGAAGTAGACTTAAGTCTAGGAAAGGTCATGCTGCCAACTTCTTTCTTTCAGTTAGTCTCAAAGGTGCTACAAGATCTCTCTGTGTACTGATTTTTACAGATTAACACAGCTCTTTCTTTGACTTCAATTGTATTGTCGTTGTTGTGTGCCTTCAAGCTGTTTCTGACATAGTGACCTTAAGGCGAATCTATCATCGGGTTTTCTTGGCAGGTTTCTTTAGAGTGGGTACAACTCTGGAGAGCAGGGTTCAAATCCCTGCTCGAGCATAAGAACCCACTGGGTGACCTTGGGCAAGTCACACACTCTCAGCCTCCCTAGAAGGCAATGGCAAAAACCCTCTGAAGAAACGTGGCAAGAAAACCCTATGATTGGTTCACCTTAAGGTCTCCATGAGTCAAAAATGACTTGGAGGCACACAACAACAACAACAATAGTCACAACAAGAAATTCTACTGAAAGGTCACTTTGGAAAGGGTATAGTCCAGTGACCTTCTGGAAGGGTATGCCCCATAAATGCCATGGCCACAGCTGCTCTGCACTGGCACCTTTATCTGGACAAGGGCTTGGGGGACTTTCCAAGATTGACAGGCCATGTCAACAGTGCAGAAATGAATACATTTCTAGGGTAGCATAAGAGTCATCAGATTTTAGCTGTTACTTTCTTTCTCCTACAAAAGCACATCTGGACTCTTCCTTCTAGGCTTTCTTGGGTGTTTTTCTCCAGCAGGCTTATCAGAATTTCTGGCTGCCGTGTTTTATTTTTCTCCTGTCTGTCATCAAATCTTAGAGCCCCAGCACTTTCTCTACACATTCCTCAAAGAAGCGTGGAGTATGGAAATAAATAAGCATAGATAACAAAACCACTGATATACCGACACAGCATGCTCGGTGTGCAACCCTTACTAATTCTACGCTGTTCTGTCTTTTGATTCCCTTCCTCCAAATTTTGATTTGGCATGGAGCGGGTGGAACTGTCATCCCTACTGGTATACAAAAAATAAATGGAAATCAACATGGTAATTGAACTCTCTTCCAGCTGGTTCTGGGCAGGAATGACTGCCAGTTTTTAAGAGAAATAAGACACCACTGTTATTGGGTGGTCTGCTCCTTATTATTGGGACAGTTGCTCACCCTATTTGCTTTATTTCCCCCCTCCCCATAGGACCGGTATTGCAACTCATGAATATCTATAGGGAACACCCACACTCCCCACCTCAGTCAGTTGCTCATTCTCCTATCTTCTAAATACAGGCATCATACAGCCATGATTTCTAGGTTGCAGCCCCCATCACAGTCAAGTCTACCTCTGCTTCCTCCATGAGCATGGCTACCATCTTGCCACCCAGTTGGTGAACCTACTACTCGACCTCCAGTCCAGCTGACTGCTCTTCAGCCTTCCATGTCTTGACACCGATGTGATGCCATGTCTGTAAAGGAGTCAACTGGGACACCTCTGAACATCCTCCCATGAGGGAAGGATTCAGGTCTTTTAACAGTAGAGGGCCCTTCCACTTCTCCCCTTGATCCCCCTTGTGAGGATCAAAACCCTAGCTCCCCATCACTTGACCCAGGCACCTTTTAAGATCAAGTTTCCAGAGTGGCTAAGGCCATAGACCTTTGAATTAAGGAAATTGAGCCAGCACTTGCAACACTCCTCTGACAGATATCTGGCATGGGAGGTAGCACATTATTCCTGGCAGACACCAGGCTTGGTTCCCTCCACCAAGGAGGACTGAAAAATCTCTACCATGTGCAAGAAGAGGACTGTCTGGTACTCTTCAAGTACCTGTAGCCAAATTTGATTATCATCAAAGTGGCACAATCTCCTCCATAAAAGTCCATGCTTCTCCAGCTGATAAAGAAGGGGATAAGGTTGATGCCATGGGCCACGAGACATACTTCATGCAGCTGTGTAGCTTAGAATAGAAAATTACGAAACACGCATGGCTGCCTACCAACAGTTCCTCTGAGAGCAGATCCCCCACTCATTGTTCACCTGTTTGAGGATGATAAGGAGGCCTGTTGATAGTTGCCTGGTCTGCTTTTCTGCCCTTTTTGAATCATAGAATTATAGAGTTGGAAGAGAACACAAGGGCCATCCAGTCCAACACCCTGCCATGCAGGAACTCAAAATCAAAGCATCCTGGACAGATGGCCATCCAGCCTCTGTTTAAAGTCCTCCAAAGAAGGAAACTCCACCACTCTCCAAGGGACTGTCTTCCACTATTGAACAGCTCTCACTGTCAGGACGTTCCTCCTAATGTTGAGGTGGAATCTCTTTTCCTGCAGCTTGCATCCATTGTTCCGGGTCCTGTTCTCTGGAACAGCAGAAAACAAGTTTGCTGCATCCTCAATATGACATCCCTTCAAATATTTAAACAGGGCTATCATATCCCCTCTTAACCGTCTCTTCTCTAGGCTAAACATACCCAGTTCCCAATACTGCCCTCCTCCAATCTGTTGGGACTTCTCCTGTTCTCTTAAGAGTTCTCAAAGATTATTGACAGTGGCTCTGAGATTACACCTGTAATTTCCTTTAATAGTTGTGGATGTAATTTATCTAGCCCTGGAGACCTGAACTTGTTTAGAGCAGCCAGGTCCCAACCTCTTTATTCTGGGTTATATTCTTCCTACTGCATGGTTTAGTCTATTTTCACCAGTTAGAGCACTGCTTTCCTTTTGCAAGAAGAATGAGGCTAAGAAGGTATTACACAGTTCGGCCTTCTCTCTGTCCCCTGTTTGCATTTCACCTTCTTCTTTATGTAGTGTCCTTATCATTTCCTTGTTCTTCCTCTTGGGCCAAGCATGCTAAAACAGTGCAGTCTTTTCTCTGACCCTCTATCCTAACAATAATCCCACTGTTTCCTGAAAAAGCAGTATGCACATATAGAATATTCCTAAAATAATAGATAAATTGAAGAATAGCAAGACATAGAATGGTAACAAGCTAGCGTGGTGTAGTGGTTTGAGTGTTGGACTGTGACTCTGGAGACTAGGGTTCGAATCCTGCCTGGGCCATGTAAACCCATTGGGTGACCTTGGCCAAGTAACACTCTCCCAGCCTCAGAGGATGACATGGCAAACTCCCTCTGAAAAAGCTTGCCAAGAAAACCCCATGATAAGTCAGAAACAACTTGGAAGGCATATAACAACAAAGTGTGGTTACACAGTCTGTACAAAGTCCAACCAAAATGATCCAAAAGATGTTTTTGAAAAAGGGATATGTAGAGCTTTCTCGATAGAGTGTCCCATAATGTTGATTGTGTTTTGCATCTTAGGATCTTTGGAATTTTATTTGACGAGGGTTTTCTTGAACCACAACAAGACCAACGTTCTCGGGGCCCATTCACACTACAGAAGTGCAGTGCTGTTATTCCATTTCAGCGTGCCATGGTTCAGTCCTATGCAATCCTGGGATTGCAAGTTTAGGGAGATTTAGAATTCTCAGCCAGAGTGCTCCAGTGCCACACCCAGGATTCCATAGGATGTTGCCACGGCAGTTAAAGCGGAAGGATTGCACTATAATGATGTAGTGCAAATGGGGCCCTGAAGTGCTAGCTGTTAGGCTGAGTCAACCATCTATACAGTGGGGTCCTTAGGATTGGTGTCACCCGGTGCGGTAATTCATAGTGTTGCCTCCCCCCATTGACCTCCTATCCCACACCATACAGAATCCTTAGTCATGTTTTTGGTACTTACTCATAAATCCTAATTCCCAACTTGTCCATATACTTTTTTGAACTGTGATGCCCAGAACTGGACGCAGTATTCCAGGTGAAGCCTGGCCAAAGCAGAATAGAGTGGCACTATGACCTCCCTTGATCTAGACACTATACTTCTATTGATGCTAAAAAGGCATTGGCATTGCCCTTTTTAGCTGCCAGATCACACTGTTGACTCATGTTCAGCTTGTGGTCTACTAGGACTCCTAGATCCCTTAAAGTGTCACCTGGTGTGGTTCGCATCCTCCGCACTCTCCTTGTGACGCCACTGAATCTACATGGGGCTGATTGTCATAGGAATGAATCCTAAATTAGTTGTCAATTGTTATAAAATAACAATGATGATGATGATGATGACGACAGGGAGGATGAGACACTTAAAGAAGCTGCGATGTCAGTCTGATAGACTGTTATCTCCAGTGCCAGTTGTTCTGGGATAACCCCAACCCCTTTGGGAGACTTATTTGAAGATATTAAGACCTTTCAGCAGCTGTGGCATAACCTTGCGCTGCAGAGCTAAGAGACTCTGTAAGTGAGGAAAGAGCTTAGCTTGGAGAGCTTAGCTTCATCCCCATCATGGTGTTAATGCATTTCAGTCTATAGCCCTGTCCACCAGGTTAAATTATTCTCTCTTTCTCTCTCTCTTTTTCTCCCTCCCAAAACGAAAAAAGTAGGAATCAATTAAGCTTCCTCTTTCTGGTTCTTGAACCTGCTTTGCATCTTTCTTGTTTGCTGCTAGGGAATCAAAAGACACCCTTCAGGGTCTGGCTGCTTGTCAATAACCCAGAGTGTCTTTTCCTATCACTGCCCTGACTTCTCTGGACTCTCCCAAGATTTTTTTTTTTAATCCCACGGATTTGTAAGTGGTTCTTTTATGCCACTTGTGCCCTTGAAATAAAACCCCAAACAAACAAGGGTAATGGCAGAGGCGGGTGGGAGGAAGAGGAGGAGCGGGATGGCTAGTAAACCAATACTTCTGGCCACTCTTTCAGGGAAATCCAGAGCTAAGAGTGAAAGAGCCAAGCAGCTAGTGGGCTGCCCTCACCTCATCTCACCCTTTAGTGCTGAAAACTCTCTTTGGTGCCCGATGTTCCCTATCAAATAAGCTTGATTAGCTGGTTTCCACTGGGTGACTTAAGGTCAGCCTTGTTCATGCTGAGCTCTGATTTCCCCCCCCCCCCCTCAATACCCTTCTTTCCTTTTAAGATTGCATTTTGCGTTGCATTCACCAAAAAATATTGCACCAAAGACACTGGGCAGAAAAATCTAGTTGCATTTGAATCAAGTCATGCGGAACATTACTGATTCCCATTGTGTTATTTTATTCTGCTGTTGCACTGCCAATCAAAGAGTGCTTGCATCCGCACGGCAGAAATAATCCAGTTTGACACCACTTTAGCAATAGCGCTAGCATTTGCATTTCTATACCGCTTGTCAGTGAACCCAGCACTCTCTAAGCAGTTTACAATCTGTAAGCCAATTGCCCCAAACAAATGAGTACTCATTTTGCTGACCTACAAAAAGATGGAAGGCTGAGTCAACTTTGGAGCCCCCTGGGATCGAACTCACAACCTTGTGACCGCAGTACTGGGATTTAACCACGGCGCCACCAGGGCTCCTAAAAAACCAGTTGGTGGGTGATGGGGAAAATTATCTGTCTGAATCTTTGGAAAGCTGTTTGAACCTGGTTTGCATCTGCAATAGACCAGTGAGAAGGACAAATCGTCTCATCTTAAGATAACCTTCTGTGTTCCTACTTGCAATGTCCAATTCAGGGGAGTTATCCATTCATACAGGAACATGGATAGACAGTGTCTACTGTTTCCATCATGAGTTGGTTGTTAACTGCTGTGAAGTTGACTTTGACTTATGGTGACCCTATTAGTGAGAGACCTCCAAGTCCCTCTATCGTCTCAGAGCTGTGGCTTCCTTGACCGAGTCTGTTCATCTGGAATGTGGTCTTCCTCTTTTCCTGCTGCCTTCTGCATTATTTGCCGTGCTTTATTGTCTTTACACTTCAGGATCTTGTCTAGTTCCTTCATAGCTGCCCTTCCAAAGTCCTAGACCTCTTCTCATTTCTTGACTGCAGTTTCCATTCAGATTGATGACTGAGCCAAAGTATGAAAATCTTGAGCTATTTGTGTTTTCATTGTCTACTTTAAAATGGTGTAGTGGTTTATGTGTTGGACTACAACTCTGGAGATCAGGGTTCGATTCTCTGCTCGAGCATAAAAATCCACTGGGTGACCTTGGGTAAGTCACTCTCTCTCAGGCTCAGAGGATGGCAATGGCAAACCGCCTCTGAAGAAACTTGTTAAGAAAACCCCATGATAGGTTTGCCATAAGTCGGAAATGACTTGAAGGTACACAACAACAACAACAACAACAACAGCAACAACAAATCAACGGTGGGCATTATTTTTCTGTTCTTAATGTTCGGCTGTAAACCTGTCTTTGCACTTTCTTCCTTGACTTTTTTGTTACAGTTTTTGCTTTTTTTGTTTGTTTGTTAGTAGTATGGTATTTGCATATCTTAAATTGCTGGTGTTCCTTTGTCCAATTTCCGCACTTTCTTCCTCCAAGTCTAATCCTGCTTTACGTATGATATGTTGTGCATACATGCTAAACTGATACGCTGATAAAATGCAGCCTTGCCTGACCCCCTTGCCAATTGGAAACCATTGAGAAGCAGCTTTCCAATGAGAAGAAAGTGGTGGTGATGGTAGTAGTATTAGTAGTAAAAATAGTAGTGAAGTAGATATGCTGCTAGGCATTATTTCTTTAACAGAAATGTTAGTATCGGATATGTCCTTTTTACAAAAACATGGTGAGGAAACTGATCAGGCAATGTATGTAATCTGAAATATGTTTCACTATATTCAGTGGACTGAACTTCCAGATAAGTGTATATTAAATTGTAGCCTAAATGATCTATGAGGTCTCTTCCAACTTGGTGCAAGATTGTATATACAACTTACCTTCTATGTGTCTCTGGGGTAGAAATAGTGAACCTCTGGGGACTACATGTCAGAACCTCTGTAGTGCTGCTCCTTTGTAAGCCAGGATTCTGCAGAAATAAATACATCCTTCAAATTATACCGATTATGTGAAAGTTATTTGATTCATTGAACTTATCAGTCAGATGTGATTTATGAGACAGGTCTTTCTTTCCCAGCTGTAGCAGATGTGGTAGCCATTTATCTGAGACAGCACTTTCCATTCTAATTGGAAATGAACATATGAGAAGGGAGATGCATTTGTGGAATACCAATGAAGCGTCAGTGCAGATTTATATTTTCTGCTCCTCTCTCGGATCTCCTTGTCCACCAGATTGCAAGATGGCTCTTGCAATCTCCTCCTCCGCCATCGCTGCTCTCTTGGCCTCTTCTGATGTCACAGTGAGACTTTCCACACAAAGGTGACATGGCCATCGCCATTGGTTTTAGCAGATCTGGAGTCGCAGAGGGCGAGGGCTGCCTTGGGCTAGGCAGCTGAGCGCTAGTTTTGTAGGACTTAGATTTGGAATGCCAAGACCGATTAGCGACACTGTCTCTGGTAAACCATATACGTACTGACTAGGCACAGCGGACTGTTGAATGACAGCTGGTGCCAGGACTTGGCATCCCTAGGCAGACGTCCCAAGGCCCTGCCTGCATCCTGTCAAGGTGCATCCAAGAATCTAGACCTGGCACCCAAGGCCATTGGGTCTAGCTGCCATTTTCATTTTCCACAGTGCCTCAGAGCAACGCTGTGTCTTGGGCATTAAGAGAAATCAAAATGGTATCTAGACTCAGGGCCAGTGCAGACGGCTCATAAGAGGTGGCTCTGTGCTGCCCCTTATATAAAATGGCAAAATCAAGGTTTGTCTTTTGGAATTTATATTTTTGGAATATTTTCAATCTGTGGATGGTTGAATCCATGGATTAAAAAAAAAATCCACGGAGATGGACTGTAGTTTACAGATCCTGGAAAATCCAATAACATCAAAACCCCTCCGAACAGGGATACCTTTATTGGCCAACCAAAATGCACAATATTCACACTGCAAGCTTGTAACATGTATATTGCAACATGTGTATTGTGTTTTGGTTGGCCAATAAAGGTATCACTGTTTGGTGGATTTTTGATGTTACTGGATTTGCTATATGGCCAACATGGCTACTCTTGGATGTTTTCTAGATCCTGGAAAAGGAAGACATATTCTGTTCTGTGCATCCAGTTAGAGGAACATAGCTGTGTGCTTCCTCAACTCCGCTGGCTAGTAAATGATCATGTTATTTTGGGTTGGGTGGGTTGGGATAGCTAAAATGTGAGGGTTGGTAAGAGATTGAGGGAGAAGACGTTGCATAGTTCTGCATTTCTTCAGCACCTGTTAATTGTAAGTACAGAAGTTATGCTTGTATTGAACCTGGCATCCCTTAGGAAGGGGTGCTTCGGACCTGGAACTGTAATAAAATATAGTACAGAAAGATCTGCTTGTATTCAACCTGGCATCCCTAAGGAAGGGGTGCCTCAGACCTGGAACTGTAATAAAATTTAGTAGAGAAAGGCTGAGTTTTGGAGACTTTCAGTGGAAATGTTGCAGGTAAAGGTAGTAGAGGAGGAGGCTGTGCTCAACATTTGTACTCTGCTTTGGACACACAACATGAAGAGAGCATTGTGTTTGTAATTGTCTTAAACTGTGGGTTTATTTTAACTTTCTTTTAATTGTTCCTCTTGTTTGAGCTGCCATTCTTTTCTTGTTTCCTACGGTAAGATGCCTTGGTCCCATTTTTGGAAGAAAAGCAGGGTATGGTTATTTCAGTAACTCCATAAAATCCATAGTTCTCTTGAGTTGGAGAGGAAGGCTGAGGCTGTGTGGAAGGAGGAATCGGGTGTCTTTCTTGTAATTTCTCTGAATCCTTTCCAGACTGGGATGAGGATAGGTGATGGTTAAGGCTTCACTTCAAAGTCTTAACCCAAAAGTAGAGATTGAATCATAGAGTTGGAAGAGAATAAGATTCATTGCAAGCTTCTCAGTTGCACTGGCGATTGAACTGATTAAGAGCAATAACTTCACGTTATCTGGAATAAATAAAGACCTCCACTTTGTCCAACCAGCCTACATAGCCATTCTGCTTTGGAACCCAAAGAAAGCTTGCACTTAAGCCTAACTTTGGAAACTTCATAAGGCCTCACAGGTCAAGTGGAATCTGGTTTCCATCATAGAAAGCTTCAGTTCAGTTCCCCCCTGAGGACACCTGAGAACAGACGGTCTATTCATGTCGGCAAGATGTCTGCTGAAATAGGGAGCAGGGACAAAATGACTGGGCCTGGTTCCTTCTTTTTACCTAAAAAGCGAATGCAGGGTCCCGTCCCCCCTCCTTCTCTAATCTCATGCATAACATTTACATGGCTCTGTGGTTTTTTTTTTTCCTGACTTACATTTTCCAAGCAGTTAAAAATAATTGATAGGCGCTGCCAAATCCCCTAAAGATATAACTTTTATACTTTAAATAACGTATGCTAGTTCTCCAGATATTGGTTTGACTATCTTTATGGGAGGTCAGCAGGTTTTTATATATACATGTATACATGTATTATACACATGCACATTCATTGTGTATATATATATATATATATATTTGTCCCTCCATTTTTGCAGACTTTGTGTCTGCGATTTCGGTCTTTTGCGGACCAGCAAACAGGGAGGGTTAAAATAGCGCACGTGCCTGCGGAAGTGCATAGCCATTCAAGCCTATGGGGCTTGAATATTTGCAGATTTTCATCTTCACGAGGGATCTGGAATGGATCTCCCACAAAAATGGAGGGATAACTATAATGCATATATTATATATATTATGAACCAGCGTGGAGTAGTGGTTTGAATGTTGAACTATGACTTTGGAGACTGGCCATATAAACCCATTGAATGACCTTAGGCAAATCACACACTCTCAGCCTCAGAGGATGACAATGACAAACCCCCTCTGAAGAAATTTCCCCAGAAAACCCCATGATAGGTTGGCTTTAGGGTTGCCGCAAGTCGGGCATGACTTGAAGGCACACAACAACAACAATACTTATACAGTGGACCCTTGGTATCCATTGGGGTTTGGTTTCAGGACCTCCTGTTGATACCATAATCCATGGATGCTCAAGTCCCATTAAATGCAGTGATGTAGTTTAATGGTGTCCCTTGTATAAAATGGCAAAATCAAGGGTTGCCTTTTGGAATATATAGGAATATTTTCAAACCATGGATGGTTGAATCCATGGAGGGGAAAAAAATCTGTGGATATGGAGGGCCAACTGTATATACATACAAGGACCGACTACAGAAAGAAAAGTCCCTCCACCCCAATTGTAAGGTGTGATAGGTAGTGACTAGGAGTAGAAGGGAGAACAATAGCGTAGGAAAAATAAACATGAAAATGGCTGTTGACTATATGGGTTTCAAAGTGTCAGTTATCTGGGTATTGAATTCTAATGGTATATTGACACCAGATTTGCTCAGCGCGCACGGTTTGCATGCAAAATGTCTCAGGCTCCATCCCCAGTATCTTGATCTGGGGAAGATATCCCTTGTCTGAAACCTTGAAGGGGGCCAAGATCCATAAAGAGAATGAGTCGTGGGTGTCATTGAAGGTTTAAGTCCACAATTTTATCAAGTTTGGTGTTAGGTCAGAATTCTCCTCCTCCTTTCTAACACAATCCAGTTTCTCCTGATTAGGATGGGAAATCCTCTGTTTGCTGCCATCAGACCTCTTGCACAGAGTAAGTGAAAATGTACATTTCCCTTTTCCAATGTGCCTAACCTATGTCCCTACCGTATATACTCGGCTATAAGTCGACCTCATGTATAAGTCGAGGGCAGGTTTTGGGGGCCAAAATTACGGATTTTGATATGACCTGTGGATAAGTTGAGGGTAAAACTTTAGGGCATGTAACAAAGTTTCCAGGAGAAAAGCATAGGAAAACCATGCCAAAGAGCTTACAAAACTTCTGCAGGCATAACTGTTTGTGTCTATACTAAAGGATGGATGGATGAGAGAATAGAAGAGGGTCAGTGCTTCCAGGACAGATTATGCTCTTACCTTTCACCAAGGAATGGTTCCTTTTTTTTTGGTTAGAGTTAAAGTACTGTACAATTCATGGGGGATCCGTTCCAGACCCCCTTCTCCAGGAAAATGGCGGCTTGCTAATATTCAAGCCCCATTGAAACTAATGGCGCATGCAGCCATTTTACATATAGGCACTCGTCCCTCTGTGAAGAGTGTGACCGTGGACTCGAAGTCCGCGAACAGGGAGGGATGACTGTATTTATGGATAAGTTGACTCAGGAGTTTTTTTTTTGGGTCAATTTGTTGACTAAAATTTCTAGACTTATACATGATTATATACAGCAATTCCTTTTCCAGTGTGCACAAATGGATGAGTTAATGTGGTAGGCTCTTGGAGGTCATTTACTACGTAACTGCAGAAGGATCTCTGACTCCAGCGGCTGCAAGATAGTTCCTGTCCATGCAATCCCCTCCTCCTGCGTTGCTGCAAGAGATTGCAGGCTGCAGGTTGTGTTTATTTTGAGTACACTGACATGGAACATCCCCAAAGGCTTGTCCTGGAAATAAGAACTAGGCCCAGCATGAAGCCATTCTTCCTCTTGATGCAAGCAGCCTTTATAACCAGCCAGCCCTCCCTCTCTGGTTTAAGTTTTATCCTATTAATAGAGCAGTAGCAGACAAAATCCATGTGGCTGCTCAGTCACGCTGCATTGAAATAGCACTCACCCAGTTCTCCCCCTTTAGGTTTAATATCCATCATATTACACAAGTGCTGAAAGCCATGGCCCAGTTTCTGTCGTCCCTCCCCTTTCCTGCTGCCACGTACTGCTCACCTATATATATATATATATATATATATATATATATATACACACACACTTCCTTGCAGTGATAGGATCTACATTTCAGTATACAGCATTTTTTAAAAATTTCTAGTTGTCTTTTGCAAACTTTAATATCAGTCAGTGAGGCACCACAGAGATGCATCTCCTTTGTAGAAAGGCTGAACAAAGCATTATTGTTACTGTTACTACTACTGTTAGATGATTGTGGATGATGATGTTGATGATGATGATATAAATCATATGGTAGAATAACTCAGAAATCAATGAGCTGAAGAGCCATTGTTTAGTGCCGTTACTTTGAACACAAGCTTTTAACCAGACCATCCGACGTTCATTCACCATTGTCTACAGCTGAGAGGTTCAGTGGGAAAGACCTCTGTACCGTTGAATTGGTTCAACCAAATTTGTACAGGTTGTAGCTTGGTTAGACGGGAAAGTAATCTCGCTAGTTATAAGGCTAAGTTCCCAACTAATGGACCTTAGAGATAAGATGAGCTTAGTTTAGGGAGAAGGAAGGCCCACTGGCACATCTCAAATGTGCCAATGGATGAGAACCTGCATTGAGCAGAAGGAGCATGTCTTTATCTTAGAATCATAGAATCATAGAGTTGGAATTGACCCCAAGGGCTATCCAGTCCAACCCCAATCTGCCATGCAGGAACTCAAAACCAAAGCATCCCTGACAGATGGCCATCCAGACTCTGTTTAAAGACCCCCAAAGTAGGAGACAACCAAAATCTCTGAGGGAGTGTCCTCCACTGTCAAACAGCTCTTACTGTCGGGATGTTCCTCCTAATGTTGAGGTGGAATCTCTTTTCCTTCTCTTTTCTTCTTGGATATATGCAGCGCTGCCTGGTTTGCAACACCACTTGTGCATGTAGTGTGCACCGGCGTGCATTCTTGTGTAACCATACTGCATGCAGAACTGTCCTTTCACACCCTTGAACTGAATACGGCCATAATGCATTGGTCCAAAATGTCCAGTTGTTTCTGTTTGAGAACCTGTGCATGCTTCCGACACAAACAGGATGCTGGCAAATGTCAATAATAGTTCCTTCTTGGCTCCTGCAGTCTCTCAACCTGTGGTCTCCATGTGCTTTCAAGTTCTAGTCTAAAAGAACTAACATTGTGTTGGTGATCTCTTCTTCCCCCTCCCATCCCATTCCCCTGTTTTTGTCATTTAATTATTAATAATAATAATAATAATAATAATAATAATAATAAAATTTTATTTATATCCCGCCCCTTTGAGATCAATTGGGGCGGCTAACAACAGTAAAATATAACATACACAATAATTTGATCTTATGTTAAGGGTATTCACTTTTACTGAATTTAAAACATGAATCTTGGAGTGCGGCTTGGGCCTTTTATTTCAGATAAAATGACTTTGCACAAAGTGCTGGACTTTGCATCTTGTTTGTCCGCTGCAGGATGTCTCTTGTGATGTTATTTTGTTTTTAAATCCGCATCCACTTTCGTGCCAGTTACCCACTGCTCCAAGTTTCTCAGGTGAAGCGCACTGAGGCTTGCATCAGTAGAAGTGGCATTGAATTTGCCTTCCCTTCTGCGGCATACTATCTTTCCTCCCTAATGTGATGCCTAGTGCAAAAGAGCACATGATGCTTATTCCAAAAGGCAGCACAAGAGGCTTTGGACATCTAAGATAGTAATTGGCTGACTGGCTTTATCCCTGGAGCTCTGGGTAAGCTTCAGAAGCAATAACATTGCTCAAAGAAACGGAAGTCCTTGCAGTTTCCTTAGAATGGGAACCCTTGATCTATAGGACTGGTGCTTACTTACATGGTTGTCTTTCTCTTTCTTTTTTTGAAGCATCCCCTGCCCTTAAAATATTAGAGAGAAATAACATTTATTACTTGGTTTGCTTTGAACGTAGAAGCAAAGCAGATGCTTTATTCTCTAGGGATGCTCAGGTGAGCTCCTTGCAGTAAACTCACGTTAAATCTTTGTTTCAATCTGAGCTGGTATTAAATGCTTCTGATTCCCTTCAGTCAACACTTGTAGGTTTCCTGAGCCAGAGAAATGCCGCTAGCTTTCAGAAGAGGAACTCTGGAGAGATGCATTAGGGTTTCCAGACTGCCCTTCAGCTGCACTGTGCCCAAAGATTCCCCCTTCATGTTTTTTTTCCAATTAGACATAATGGGAGTTGTGTCTCAATGCATCGTAATTGAATTGACGGGCAAAGGGCTCTCCCCCTTCTGCTATCTTTAGGCTCTTTAAGCAGCCCTGCGTATAAAAGCAGGGCAAAGACAGCTGCGAAGATTGGTGCATCAATTCTTCCAGGTACCATTTCACTTCTACATCATGCTGATTTGAGCACAGTCCATTAGGAATTTCCTCAGTGCAAAGACTCTTCGAAATGAATGGGACTAACGCAGAGTGTTCTGTAAGGTCTGGTCTGTAGCTTTGCCGGAAGCAGAGAGGCACCATTTGTAGGTATATATTTAAAGGTGTAGTCCTAGGGAATTGTGTGTGTGTGTGTGTGCTGTGTGCTTTAAGGTCATTTCCAACTAAGGAGCCCTAGTGGCTCAGTGGTTAAACGCTGGTCCTGCAGCCACAAGGTTGTGAGTTCGTTCCTGAGGGATCCAGGGTTGACTCAGGCTTATATCCATCCGAAGTCGGTAAAATGTATCCAGCTTGCTGGGGGCAATTGGCTTACAGATTGTAAACTGCTTAGAGCAGGGGTAGGCAACCTTTCTCCTTTAAGGGCCGAGGGACTTCAGCTCCCAGAATCCCAGGAGCTATTGGCCAACATGGGACTATTGGCCAACATGGCTGAGGCTTCTGGGAGCTGAAGTCCCTCAGCCCTTAAAGGGGAAAGGTTGCCTACCCCTGGCTTAGAGAGTGCTGAGTTCACTGATAAGCGGTATACAAATGCTATTGCTATTATGGTAACCCTAAGGCAAGCCTATCAAGGGGTTTTCTTGGCAAGTGTCATCAGAGGAATTTGAACCCTGGTCTTCAGAGTCTTAGTCTCAATGCTCAAACCACTACACCATGCAGGCTCTCCATCTAGGGAATTACCCTCACCCATATCATATGGAGGAGGCTGGTAGCCTCACATAGGAGAGAAACAATATGGATCCCAAAGGAGGTTCCGTAGTGTGTTGCTAATGGTCTTCAACTTTTCCTTCCTGGAGTTGACTCTCTGCCAGAGGCCAAAGAAGAGGAATGGCCTCTGTCCCAATCTCTACATGGATATCCCTCTGTACCATCCTAACTGAAAACAATTAAGCTTATTGCACCCAAGATGGGCCTTGTGTTGCACCCACAATCACACTACAGTTCTTTCTTTAGTATCAGTCATTGATGCTGGAGTAGACACTATACAATACTGGAAGAGATGCCATTGAACTAGTATAGAATAGCTTTATCATCCACAAACAACCTGAGATTTAAGGTAGCCTGGGTTGCCTGGGAAGCATTGCAGACTTAGAGTTGCCAGAGTGAAAACTTGGAGAGGGGTCCTGTACCTTCAATGGTTGTGTAGAAGAAGGACTTTCAACAGGTGTCCATGCATGCTCAGTAAGGGATTCTGGAGGGAGAAGGCCAGGGAATACCAGGTTTTTGTTGTTGTGTGCCTTCAAGTCACTTCTGACTTATGGTGGCCCTAAGGTGACCCTATCACGGGGTTTTCTTGCCATCTATGGGATAGGAACCATCTCCAGCTTCCAATTTGGCAACCCTAATTACACTTCATATTTTGTGCGATGTCTCAGATTGGGTTCCTGGTATCTTCCACTGAAAAACTCCTAAGTATCAAGAATATGAAACAGTGTCTCCGTTCCTTACTCCTTGGGCAACTCTTGACAGTGTGGGCAGATGTTGCCAGACAAAAAGTTATACAGAGGTCTGTCCTTATTTAGAAAGATGTTTCATGCATTCATATTATCATGATCACTTTAAAATACCTTTGTTTCATTTATGCAAGGGAATTCTAGAACAAAGTGATGAAGTATGGAGACTTTCTCTTGAGGGATATAGCCTTTCATGCCCTCTTCCAGGATGC
Source organism: Phrynosoma blainvillii (assembly GCA_026167975.1). Classification (NCBI taxonomy): domain Eukaryota; kingdom Metazoa; phylum Chordata; class Lepidosauria; order Squamata; family Phrynosomatidae; genus Phrynosoma; species Phrynosoma blainvillii. The sequence goes on from JANUYF010000015.1 coordinate 1,600,951, forward strand.
GCTGAGACATCTTCCTTTTGGGGAAAGTTTCTGCAAACTTTCTGCCTACTGAAACTCAAGGGATTGTGCCGTTTTGGCTGCGTGATTGTGTCGTTTGGGTTGCATAAAATTTTGTTGTTGTTGTTGTTGTTGTGTGCCTTTAAAGTTATTTCTGATTCATGGTGACCCGAAGGAGACTCTGTTGTGGGGCTTTCTTGGCAAGGTTTGCTCAGATGGGCTTTGCCATTGCCTTCCTCTGAGGCTGAGAGTGTGCGTCTTGTCCAAGGTTACCCAGTCAATTTTCTTACATAAAAGCACTCTTTCCTGGATGTTGGTGGCAGTTTTTATAATAGCCTTTGCGACAAATAGAATCCATCCGTTCATTCATTTTACCGGTAAAAGAAATCATCTCACCATTTTCCATAACAGAACTCAAGGTCGCTCCAGCTTAGGCCACAATGCTGAGAGATCTTTGAGGTTTTGCTTTTGTTCGTGTTTACTTTCAACTGGAAGTATATTTGAGAAATAGTTCGTCGTATTTTTATTCCCAGCAAAAGATTGGTTTTTATATTATCCGAAGCATTTGGTTCAGATATTTTCAGATGTTCTCTGCTTTGCCGCTTTGCCCTTTCTGTAGTTTAATTTCTTGTTGGTTTTTGCTGGAATGCAACAACGGGAAGCCCCCACTTTCTGACGCTTGCTCACTCTTTGGACGCTTGCAAGTTACAGATAAGTTCCATTAATTCGATCTGCTCTTTGGTCAGTTTTTCTTGCCTGCAAAGACTTGAGACATGCACTTGGCCCCAAGGCTTACCTACAGAAAGAGCGATCCCCTCCTTGAATTAATGGAACTTAATTCAGGTAATGGTCAGGCAATGGTTTTAGGTTTTGTAAAAGGAACTGAGTTTGCTTGTATTGTATTACAAATCACAGGAAGTTTAGTAACAGATGGATATAACCATTGGTTTGTGTGTTGGGGGGGTTGGCTAGTTTTGACTACGTTTTTGCGTTATGTTAGGATTGTTGTTGTTGTTGTTCTTGCAGGTTTTGTATGGTATTTTTTAGTTTTATATATATCCAGTGTAGTGTAGTGGTTTGAGGATTGGACTGTGACCCTGGAGACCCCGCTCAGCCGTGAAAACCCACAATGTGACCTTGGACAAGTCGCAGTCTCTCAGCCTCAGAAGACAGCAATGAGAAACCCCCTCCAGAGAAACTTGTCGAGTGAACAGGGTCTCCATAAGTCGGAAAAGACTTGGAAGGCAAAACAACACACTGCACACATATTACCAACATGGTCACATATAGCCAGCGTGGCATAGTGGTTTGAGCTTTCTATTATGTCTCTGGAGAATAGGATTTAAATCCCGGCTTGGCCATAGAAACCCACTGGGTGACCTTGGGAGTCACACTCTCTCTGCCTCAGAGGCTGGCAATGGCACACCCCCTCTGAAGAAACGTGCCAAGAAAACCCCAAGTCTTAGGGTCGCCGTAAGTCGGAAATGACTTGAAAGCACACAACAAGAGCTATTTGACAGTGGGACACACTCTCTCAGAGTGTGGTGGAGTCTCCTTCTTTGGAGGTCTTTAAACAGAGGCTGGATGGCCATCTGTTGGGGATGCTTTGATTTTGAGTTCGTGCATGGCAGAATGGGGTTGGACTGGATGGCCCTTGGGGTCTCTTCCAACTCTAGGATGCTAGGATTCTATGATTTTATGAACATACACACACACACACTGTGTGTGTTTGATATTGTGTTATTTGTGGTTAATAAGCATGAATGCTAAAAAAAGAATTAATGGTCATCTGCAAGCATGGATAGAGCGAGCTTGCGTCCATCCGTTCTTCCTACAGATTCTCAATTTTTTCACCCGCCTTTTGCGTGTGCCGCTTGCAAAATGAACTGAGAGGGGAGGAAAGGCGTCAAGCTGACTATGGAGGCTCAGTGTGCGCGTGCGAGCCGTCCAAAGCACACCTCCGTTGCAGTCCAAAGTGAGCACTCCGTGGCACTTTTCCCCCTCTTTCTGCATTCAGTCCATGGTGCTTCTGAGATTGCAGGCAGGGTGTCTCTTAACAGTATTACTGTAATACAGTGTTTGTGCTTATGATACTATGCCGTATTCATATTGACACTTATGTGCAGTGATAAAGCTAAAAGAGCCCGTAAGATGCTCCATTTGCAAGAAAAACTAGAACTAATCGAACTCAGCGAGGAAGGCATGTCCGTGAGTGATATCGGCCGCAAGCTAAGCGTCCCTCGCTCAACAGTTAGTACAATTGTTAAGAATAAAGCCCAGTTGTTGGATGAAATTAAAAATATTATTAATACCACAGCTATTAGTCTTGTTTGAAGTTGAGCGCAGGACATGAAAGGTAGGGTTTTGTTCGTTTTACTTTACTCTCTCTCTCTCTGTGTTTGTATACTGTTGTTTAGTTTTTGTATGAATTCAAATTCATACACATTCGCCACATTTGCGGCGGCGACTTTTGCGGAAGTGATTGTTCACGGATTTGATCAATATGTTATCTTTAGGAATCTCTGGGTCCTCCCGAATGACTCTATGGTCATCGTCCAGAAGTTGGCCATACAGTCATGCTGGAGAACCTATCAATTCCTAGAGAGAACCCTTCTCTAGGGATTTGTAGGTCATCTAGTACAATTCTATGTTTGCCGGAGGTTCTAGAGATTCCTAGAAAGGTGTTCTTTCGGGTAAAATTATTAGCATTTTTTTTTCATTTGTGGTTTTTCCACTTTCACAGGGGCCCTGTGCCCCTAACCCCAGCAAATGTGGAGGGCCCACTATATAATATTTTGGGGTTTGTTTGCTTTTTTCATTTTTGGGTGGCCAGAATGCATTGGCATGCTGAAAAAAGTGGTTTCCACTTTTCAACCAATTCCATGTTCTTGATAGTGCTCCGCTTCCTAACCTGTCAGATAAGCATGGACTTCTCGTAATAGGAATTTACTTGTGTGTGTTTTTAAAAGACAGAATGTTACATAACCATCCATCTTGGAGGGACTAGACCTCACCAGAGACCCAGCTGTTGCAAAATCAGGAAAATCACTCTTAGCCTCTCCCTTTGCCTTTCCCACAATCTTAGTATCAATTGAAAGTTGAATATGACGTGCCTGGCTTGCTAGCTTCCATCCAAGCAGTAAAAATCCTAGGTGCTTTTAAGGCTGGATGGCCATCTGTCGGGGATGCTTTGATTTTGAGTTCCTGCATGGCAGAATGGGGTTGGACTGGATGGTCCTTGGGGGTCTCCACCAACTGTATGATTCTATGTCTTTGCAGTCATTTGACCTCAAGATTTTTGTTGCAACAAAGATAAGTCTGCTATAAAGGGTTATTGTTTTGAAAAGCAACAGCTTTGGGGTTCTGATTGTGCAGGAAACCTTTCATGCCATCACAAGCTCCTTGAAGGCAGGGCAGGATACCTATATATATATATATATATATATATATATATATATATGAGTATATATGAGTATATATGAGCAGGAGTGATAAATACATTTAAAAATGTGATAATGGAGATATGTCAAGGCAGTCTTCTTTCAGTGGTGCTCATTTGCTCAGCTACCAGGGCAAACAAAAAGAAAAAATCATTCATTCATTCATTCATTCATGCATTCATTCTCTCTCTCTCTCTTAGATACACACAAACACACACCCTTCTTGCCTGTGTGGGTTTGCATTCCTTGGCCGCTCACATTCTTTGCCCGGCTTTCTGAAGTTTGCAGAGCTCTGAGATGCATTATGCATTGAATAGTATCTGAGGGTGAACAAGCGGCCCTCTTGCTTATAGCTGGTTGCTCTTGAGAGCCACAAAGGGGAATGTTTTCTCTTGGTTTTGAAATTACAATGAGATTCTTGGTCGGTGGGAGTTGGATGTGTAGCAGTTCCCAGTTTGTGCCTGTGATTCAAGGGCTTGGCACTTCAGAGATAAAGAGGTTCAAGAAGAGAAGCTTCCCAGCTCCTGAGATGTTGTGTTCTTTCTTTCTTTCTTTCTTTCTTTCTTTCTTTCTTTCTTTCTTTCTTTTAATTCTCCAAAAGAGGACAAAGTACAATGGTCTATGTACTTTCCTACTTCCCCAGTACTATAATTGCCAGCGAGAACAATTGCTATGCAGAGGGGCGGGGTATAAATAATAATAATAATAATAATAATAATAATAATAATACAGGGCTAGAGGTGGGTCCAAGGAAAGAGGAGCATTAAAAGAGTGAGACTTGAACCTTCTAAATCAGTTAAAACTTCATGGATTAATCCTGGCCTGATACTGATAGTTCCAAAATGGCGACCGCGACTCGCTCGCACATGCGCAGTACTCCGGAAGTACTGCGCATGCACGAGCAAGCGTGCGCGCGCCGCCCTTTCCCACCACCACCATCGGCCCGCGGAAGACCAGGGGATCCCCAGACCGGCCCCAAGTAAGGGGAACTTGCCAACCCCTGCTCTAGGCTATATTCAGAAGTTTGCTGGAAGTTGGAGTCGACTTGAAGACACATAACGCCAATAACAAAAACCCTGAACCATAGACGTCTAATGATTCTCTACTTCAGTTGTCCCTGTTCCTCGGATGGGGTTGAAAATATATTGTGTTTTTATTTACTCTAACCTGTAATCTCACAAAGAGACATACTGACATTGGCAATACTAAAACAACAAAATCAAAATCAAAATCTTTACAAACAATTACACAAAACCTCTACATCTTGGGGATTATTTGCTTATTATTATTTCTGTAATTGTTTTAATCTTTGCTGTTACTTGCCTTGATCCTCAACAGGGGGAGGCGGGATACAAATTATTATTATTATTATTATTATTATTATTATTATTATTATTATCATTTAAAACTAAGATGACTTCCTAATGCTCTCCGTCGATAATGTCTTCCTATACTCGTCACTTCTGTCTTTCTTCATACTTTGTTCTTACTCTATCTTATCTTCTTGAGAATTTCTATCTCCAGGATGGGGTTCACAAGTTTTAGACACACACCCCCCCACACACCCATGACCATTACAACCGGCCACCGAAAAAGTTGTGCTTGACCCTGGTTTCTGTTACAGTTATTTTAATTTATTTGTCACTTGTTGCTCGTCTGTCTTTTTTAGGTATGTTTTAAACTATGATTGTTTAATTGTATTTTGGGGGAGGTGGGATTTTGGGAGACGGGATCGTATGTTTGATTGTGTAAGCCACCCCGGTTGTGTTGCACAGAGAGGTGGGATACAAATAATAATAATAATAATAATTATTATTATTATTATTATTATTATTATTATTATTATTTAATCCCCAAACCCATGAGATAGTGATCTGGAGCAGAGAAATAGGTTAGGGAAAGGTCTGTATCTGTCAGTCAGTTGAAATGCATTCTCTATAAAGCTGGATGACAGAATTCATTGCTCTGTGTTCGAGTCTCTGGAGCAGCAGAAAACAAGCTTGCTCCATCCTCAATATGACACCCCTTCAAATATTTAAACAGGGCGATCATATCAACAGCTGTAGCTCTTTGGGGTGGCAATGCATGTGTGTTAGAAGTGTGTTTGCAACAGTAAATAATTTTCTTTCTCCCGTGCATCTGTCTCAAGGCACAATAGCACTATCGGGATCTTGGTTGGCAGGAACGTAAACCCAATTTGGGCTATATTAACCATGGCGTTGCAGAAAGCTAGTCAACACCCAGCGTGTTGCAGGCTGTTGCTGTTCTGTCTGTTTCGCAGGTGAAATTTTGAGGCCTTAAAATAAAATTCGGCAGATGGAAGATGCAAGCTATTTTAATGATTGAAAATGAGAGTGAAGTCACCGTTAATGAAAGGAGGTTTATTGGCTTCTGCTGGTTAGAAAGCTAGGGTTCTTGGTGCTGTTTGTCTTGACTCTACAAGACGGAGCAATGCAAGAGTTTCTTTTTAAAAATGTTATATGTATTAAAATGCATAGATTTACAATACAAAACCTTACATTGACTGCAAGCACATTGCACATTACTTTCAATACACACTGCTTCCCAGATTCAAAATTATACTTAGATACTTACAAAACAGAAAACTTAACACTTGTTACTTCTTTGACTACATTGGTTAGGAATTGTAAACTACAAACTTTGATGAAGATCATCTGATAATACTATATATCAGGGGTTGGCAAACTATGGCCCGGGGCCCGAACCCAGCCCCTCAAGGCCTTTCAACCGCCCCGTGGCTGGTCCTGCCACCGCTGCGCCATTTTGTGTTCCAAAATGGCGCCCGCGTTCACGCACGCATGCGCACTATTCCCAGCTCTCTACCATTAACCATATTAGAATAATAGAATCATAGAGTTGGAAGACAAGGGCTTTCCAGTCCCTCAAGGGCTTTCCAGTCCAACTCCATTCTGCCATGCAGGAAGACACGGTCCAAGCACCGGCCACCCAGCCTCTGCTTAAACACTTCCAAAGAAGGAGATTCCACCAAAACCTCCGAGGGAGTCTGTTCCACTATTGAACAGCTCTTACTGTCAGGAAGTTCCTCCTAATGTTGAGGTGGAATCTCCTTTCCTATTGTTTGAATCCATTCTCCAGAGCAGCAGAAAACAAGCTTGCTCCCTCCTCAATATGACCTCCCTTCAAATATTTAAACAGGGCTATCATATCACCTCTTTACCTTCTCTTCTCCAGGCTGAACATACCCACCCTCCTAAGTCACTTCTCATAGGGCATGGTTTCCAGGTGTATTAAAGGAGCCGAGGCAAGTTACGGGAAGAAAAAAGTATATGTCAAGTACCTCCCCTGCAGAAAATAAGGATTTTTTCCTATGCTAGTCAACTGCCTCCATAGAACGATAGAGTTGAGAGAGACCACAAGGGCCAACCAGTCCAACCCCTGGTTGAAGATATTGTCCATTGGCAATGCTGAAGGAAGATTCAATGGTCTAGTTAGCTGTTCTTTGTGGAACGGTAGGGGTGCCATCTTGTTCTCATATTGCCATGGGTCTGACCTGGTGCTGAATGGCTCAAGTACCCAGGAAAATAGAAACCTTTACCGTCCTCCTCTTCCCTATCCTTTGACTTGGTGGAAGCATCACTAACACCAAGACCTGAAGATGCATCTCCCAGGTTGAATCAAGCTTTACTACAGTCTGTGACAACAGGCGCTATAGTCTTGCTAAACTCAACACTGTCCATTGTGTTGCAACTTCATTGCATCTTCTAGGAAGTGAAGACTCAAGATTTATGAAAAGGATAGGTTAGTTTGTATCAATGAAGAGGATGCATCACTCAGCTACTGTATAACTTTCCATGATGTTACTCATGCTAGTCATATTGTTTCTTGGTTTGGTTTTGTTTATGACCTTAAAGGCTGCAAATTTTTTCCTTTCCTTTCCTTTCCTTTCCTTTCCTTTCCTTTCCTTTCCTTTCCTTTCCTTTCATTTCCCCAGCAAATCTCCCTGCCCTCTTTCCCCATTGCTTGCTCTGCTTTCACATTCCTCTTTCTCGAATTCTGGCCCACACCGAAAGTCTGATGGTTTTCTAATCCCTTGCGGATGGATCTTGCCCCCCGAAACACTCCCTGGCCTTTTCCTTTTTGCAGCATTTGAAAATGCAAGAGGAAGGGAACCACAACTTTGTGTTGTATACAAGGTGGAAGCAAACCCCAGACTCACTTCGAAAATAATTTGACGTTTTTTTAAAGAACCCCCCCTCCTTCTTTTTGGAATCTGTCCCCAATTGTGGCTTGTATATATTTCCTCTGGATCAGTTGTGGGGCGACACAGTGGCAGCCAGCATGCAACACAGGGAGAAGACCAGAAGCTGGAAAGCAAACAGGGATCCCAAAATGACAGAGTGGACTATTTTGACTGGGAGGGTGACAGACACAGAGTCCCTTCCTCTAACAGCATGGATCCCTGCCACCCGAGCCACAAAAGCCAGCTAAATAAAATGGTATTTAAAAAACACACACACATACACATCGCTGTTCTGCAGTTAAGCATTTCCCAGAACTGATTGTTTAGATGGAGGTGGGTTTTTCTGTCCTTAAATACATATACAGCCGGAGTGCAGTAAAAGAAAATCTCCCTTGTGCTTTGCTCCTGGGTTTCAAGCAAGCTGTGTTGTTTGTGCCTGCTTGCACTAGACTAAATATTTGTTTTTGCAAGAGCTCACAAATGGAGGGATCTATATACATGCAAAGCTTGTGAGATTATGCAAGTTGTGGTCCACTGCCTTGGTAGACATGAGGTTGGAGAAAGCTGTCCTAGTCAGGCCAGGAAGACATAGTTTGGCAAGTTGTTAGAGCTTTTTGGCTTAAAGGTAGATGTGTAGAGAGAGTCAGCATGGTGTAGTTGTTGGAGCATTGGTTCCAGGATATCTGAAAGACCATGTCTCCTCGTATGAATCTGCCTGACTTAAGATCTTTTGGGTAGAGGGAGAATTTTGTCTTGGTTCCACCATCTTCATAGGAAGCTTGGAAGGTATGGGCGCATTCATGGAAGAAGGCCCAGGAGAGACTTCTCAGGCTGTGGAATTTTCTGCCATGGGAGATCAGGCTAGGCCTTCCTATTTCTGCGTGTACGAAGGATTACATGCCACACCAGGCCTACCATTTGTGATTGGCGGACTGTGTCCTTGTCTTTTTCCAGTCATTTGCCTGCTCCTTGAGATAAATCAGTCAATTCATAGAATCAGAGTTGGAAGAGACCCCCAAGGGCCATCCAGTCCAACCCCATTCTGCCATGTAAGAACTCTCAATCAAAGCATCCCCTTGGAGTCTCTTCCAACTCTATGATTCTATGATTCTAAACCTACAAAGCCCTAAATGACTTGAGGCCAAGATATCTAAAAGACTGTCTCCTGCCATGTGAGCCTGCTAGAAATTTGAGGTCTTCAGAGGAGACCCTGTTTCGTGTCCCATCATCTCATGAAGTTAGGTTGGTGGGTACATGTAACAGGGCTTTCTTTGTGGCAGCACCACAAAGAAAGCACTTTGTTTCATAAAGATCAAGTATGCAGAACATATTGTAAATAACAAAAATAACTTTCTGGCCTTGTATTCCCTATCCAAGGAAGTTAGACTGGCCCATCTCTTTTAACCTTCCAGCGGATGTCCAAAACAGAGCTGTTCCACATAGCATTCAGTATCTGAAACTGCTGCTTTAACTGTCTTAAAACTGGATTCTGAGATTGTTTTTAGACTATTTTTAAACATTTCAAAAGAGTTTTTTAAAATGTCTTTTTAATAGGTTTTAATCTTGTTTTAATTGGTTTTTATTTATTCACCACCTCAGGAGCCCTTATGGGCTGAGAAGCAATACAGAAATACTTTTAAAAAATGCATTGTACGCTATTGGATCCTGAATTGAGTGTCGTTCTTGTTGTTGTTTTGCTGTTTTATCTTGGGTTTATTTGAGCATATCCTCTTTGAAGTATAGTGCTTGTGTAGGCAGAAAAGTGACCTAAAATGTTAACATAAATAATACACATCAAAATCTTATTTTTTCCTCCAGTAGTGAAAGGCTAAACATGATACAGGTTGCTTCTCTCTCATCCCCAACCTGAGTAGTAGTAGTAGTACTAGTAGCAATAATAAAAATGATGGTGATGATGTTTATTTATATTTATTTATAATGCCCTTTTCACCAAATGGTGGAACATCTGATATATATATATCATAAAGAATGAAGCAATAAAACACCACACTGTAATATACTAAAAACGAAATCTTCACCATCCCACCAGTTGCTACCAAAATTCCTTGTTTTCCCTCTGTTTCACCTTCATATTGCTGATTAGAAATGAAATTTGAACTCATGCATTTGAAAATTTGAAAATGCATTTGAACTCATTGGGAGGACTTTGGTTGTGATTTTTGGGTGAAGATTGTGTCATTTTTTAAAATAATAATAATAATACTGGAGGTTTGCTTATGCTACAATTTCTTTAGTTAGATTCAACGGTGCTGCAAGATCCCTTTGCACACTGATGCGTTGTGGTGTTGTTCCACGTCTGGAACTATTGTGCTCTGCTGGACCATACAGGATTGTGGTCATAGTGTATTTTTGTATTGTCTATTTTTTAAATCGATGTACAGCACTTCCAGTAGTTTGAATCCAAGCAGTACAGTTTGGGTCTCCCTTATCCAGAATTCCGAAATATTCCAAAATCCAAAATGGTCCACATGGGTGGCTGAGATAGTGATGCCTCTGCTTTCTGATGGTTCAGGGTACACAAACTTTGTTTCATGCACAACATTGTGTATAAAATTACCTTCAGGCTTTTTGTATAAGGTGTATAGGAAATGTAAATGAATTATCATGTTTAGAATTGGGTCCCGTCTCCAAGATATCTCATCATGTATATGCAGATATTCCAAAATCCAAAACGCTTCTGGTCCCAACAATTTTGGATAAGGGAGACACAACCTATACAGTAGTCCCTCCGTTCTCATGGACTTGAGGTCCATGTTTTTGCATATTCATGGAGGGGCGGCCTCCGTTAAAATCAATGGGGCACGCCCCATTCAAGCCTATGGGGCTTGAATATTGGTGAGTCTCTGTTTTCATGGGGATGGTGGTCCGGAATGGATCCCCCACGAAAATGGAGGACCAACTGTATATGAACATTTGTAGATAAATTAATAAATTAAGAGACGGTGTAGCATAGTTCGTAACATAGTTTGGCCTAGGATTGGGAAGACTCCATAGGAAATCCTCACTCATCTCCATCTTTGGGTTGGGTAGGAGTAACCAACCTTACATGATTGTAGTAATACCACTGTGGGAGGAAGCCATATACACAGCCTTGAGCTCCGTAGAAGAAAGGTGTAAGCAAAGAATACATTTCATGTCTACAGTTAAGAAACATAGAATACAACCCGCCCTCCATGTTTGTAGAATTGACTTTTATGGATTTGATTATTCACAGATTTTAGTAGTATGTCATTTCTAGGAATTTCTAAGTCCTCCAGCGCAACTCTGCTGGACGTTGACTATAGAGTTGTAATGGAGGACATAGAGTTTTCTAGAGAAGACACTTCTCTAAGCATTTGTTGGTCCTCCAGCGCAATTCTGTGGTCAACTCCTGGTGGATGTTGGCCACAGAGTTGCAGTGGAGGACCTCCTAGAGATTCCTAGAGATGCTGTTAAAGTCCAGCAGTTCCCAAACTTTGCTCCTCCAGGTGTGCTGGAATTCAATTCCCAGAATTTCTGACTGTTGGACAAGCTGGTTGAGGCTTCTGGGAGTTGAAGTCCCCAAACATCTGGAGGATCAAAGTTTGGGAACCATTGTATTAAACCAAACCACAAAAGTATCCCAAAATTCCGTACCGTTGAGCTATGGCAGTTAAAACAGTGTCAACCTGGATTATTTCTGCAGTGCAGATGCAGCCTTAGTTGGCCAGTTTTCCACATGGAGTTTCCAGGTGCATATCCAAAGCCTTGTCTTGCACAGTACCTGTTTCTTCAGCAAGAAATCAGCTAATGTCTGCAGAGTTCTTTTTGAAACTTTTAAGAAATCTGTCTTTGAGGTTTCTGGAAGCCAGGGCCAGACTGATGTTGGGTCTTGTGGTTTTTGCTCTCTCTGAGAAATCTCCTTTATTTTGCCGAACAAACAGCAGCATGTTGTTGCCAAGACAGGAAGCTCCACCCAGATCTTGTATCTCTCCAGAGAGAAACTGCAAAAAGATCTAAAAAGAAGACAGGGGGGGGGGGATGAAGGTGCTTTCCACTCACAGCATTGTAATTGCTGCCATCTAATTGCATTATAAGGTGTTTGTGCATGTTTGGCGTTCTTGTCTTCAAGTACTGCAATCAGAATGATTTAATCAGATGTCCTAAGTATGGTTTGAAAATATTGGAAACTATTGTTGTTTGTTGTTAACTGCCTTCGAGTCGATCTTGACTCAATGCGACCCTATGGATGAGACATCTCCAAGAAGACCCTCTGTCCTCTCCTGCTCTGCTTAAGTCCTACAACCCCTTCATACTCTTAATACCTCTTTCATAGAGTCCATCCATCTGGCATGTGGCCTTCTTCTCTTCTTCCTTCCCTCCACCTTCCCCAGCATTATTGTCTTTTCCAAAGAGCCCTCTCTTCTCATGATGTGTCCAAAGTACAACAGCCTCATCTTGGCTTCTTCCAGGGAGGTTTTTGGCCTGATCTACTCTAGGACCCATTTCTTTGTCCTTTTGGCTCTCCATGGGATCCTCAGCACTCTTCTCCAGCCCCACATTCTCTCAAATGCATTGCTTTTCTTCCTATCTTCTTTCTTGACTGTCCAGCTCTCACATCCATCCATGGGAAGAATAGGGAATACAATGGCTTGTATGACTCTAACTTTTGTGCTGAGTTGCATTTTAGGATCTTTTCTAGTTCTTTCGTAGCCACCTTCCTCATTCTTAGTCTTTTCAATTCTTTGGTACCTCGTGCCATGTTCAATGCTAAAATAAGAATGATATGAGGCATTTATAGGAGGACAGGTTGGTGAGGTGAGGAGCATTTATGTATTCCCATGAGAGTTTAGGATAATGGCGCATGGTGTAGTGGTTTGATCATTGGACTATGACTCTGCAGACCAGGATTCGAATCCCTGCTCAACCATGGAAACCCACTGGGTGAACCTGGGCAAGTCACAATCTCTTGCCCTTATAGGATGGCAGTGGCAAACCCTCTCTGAAGAAACCTGCCAAGAAAACCCCATGATTGTTTTGCCTTAGGTTCGCCATAAGTTGGAAACGACTCAAAGACACACGACAACAACAATAACTATGTCAACAGGCATTCTGGCTTCCAAACATTACTGTTTATCAGACCCTGGAAAGCTTGGTGTTTGATTTTTTTTTAACTTTGGCTACCTCCACACTGCAGAAATAATCCAGTTTGACAGCACTTTAACTGCCATGGCTCAAATGCAATGGAATATGTCCCAGTGGCCATGCTCTTGAGTTGGTTCTGAGAGTTGCAGCCCCCAAAAGTTACATTTTCTAACTGTGCTGCACATTCATAAGATTTGGGAGAGAAGATTAAAAGCATTATATCTATTTAATTCAACTGCAGCTGTCCATGGGAGGCCAGTGGACTTAACATGAGTGTCACTAGAAAGTTTGTAGAACATGTAGAACATGTGGTTGAAAGCAGCATTTCCCAAGCTGTTGTCCTCTAGATGTGGTGGACTACAATTCCTGTCACACACCCGCAGCCAATATTGCCCTTGACTTTGCTAGTTGGGAGTGGTAAGAAATTGGTCCAGTCCATCTGGAACTTAGCAGATTGGAGTAAATTGTTTTTAGAGATGTTTTCTCCCTATCATGATGAGACACCTTGTTCTTTTCCTCCTTCACATGGAGGTTATGTCTTGCAATTTCACAACAGCATTGTGAGTTGTTGTTGTTGTGTACCTTCAAGTCATTTCTGACTTATGGTGACCCTAAGGTCATCATAAGTGGCTTATAGTGACCCTAAGGCTGACTTACGGTGATCCAAAGGCCACCATATTTGACTTATGGTAACCCTAAGGCCATCATAAGTGGCTTATGGTGACCCTAAGGCTGACATATGGTGATCCTAAAGCCACCGTAAGTGGCTAATAGTGACCCTAAGGCTGGTTTATGGTGACCCTAAGGCCGGTTTATGGTGACCCTAAGGCCACTGTCATGGGATTTCCTTGGCAAGATTTGTTCAGAGGGGGTTGCCTCTGTTTTCCTTTGAGTCCGAGAGTGTGGGACATGCCCAAAGTCACCCAGTGGGTTTCTGTGGCTGATTCAAACCCTGATTTCCATTCATAGTCCAATGTTCAAACCACTATACTCATCCCTCTAAGGTCAGGGTCCTGTTTTTGCAGATTAGTGGTGATGATGGTAAGGAGAGACATGGCTGAGATGGCGGTGATGTTACTGAATGAGATGATGAATTTCCAGCACCTAAGCTGAATCTGGGTCCAAATCTGCATCCAGAGATTGGGTGGGAAAAGTATGCTTCTGCAGAGTGTGTGTGTTTTGTTCCTTTCTTTAACAGCCTGGTTGCTACGGAAAAGTTGAGCCAGTGAGACATCATGTGCACCTGCTCCCAGTTTGTCAGATGTTTTCAAAGCCACAAATGTAGCCGGCCTCTGTGTATGTGTGTGAGTGTGTGTCCGTGTCGGTCTCTCTCCACATTACCAGCCAGTTTGCAAGAGTCACTTTCACACTGGGGAGTCCCTTCAGTCAGACATCAACTGATTTATAATGAATGCCTGAAAATTAATTATGTGATATTTTCGCGGATTGCAAAGAACCCCGGAGTCACAAGAGTCCATTCCATCCCTGGAATGGGAGCAGCTGAGGCTTTTCAGATCTTACTCATTTACCTATTGTCCCTTCTTTTGGGGCGTTTCAACAGTGTGGGCGAAAAGGTCTGATGGATAGCAGAGAGAAAACCAGGAGACTGTTTGGAGAGTTGTCACTCTCACTTAGGGGCCATTCAGACATATTTTTTAGCACGGCAATGCAAATAGACTCACTCACGCTTTCTGGGTTTGTTATTCACACTATGAAGCTGCATCTCTGGGAGTTCGGTTGCTCACACGTGCCAGCACTCGAATAAACATGGAGTCAACAATGCAAATGTATCCAAAATGCATTAAAGGCACGCAGAGCTTAATCCCGAATTATCCCGGGTCTGTTCGCATTGGTTATTCCCACTGCTGATGATGAAAAATACTTTTGAAAAATACTCGAGGGAAGCCCCCCAGTATCGATTATTCTGGGTTAAGTGGATTTTTTGGCAGCTCCCCCCCCCCCCCAAAAAAAATTAGGTGCATTTGGGATGCGTATGAACAATAGAGATTCAACCTAGATTCATCCTGGGTTATTTTCACCATCTGAATAGGGCCTTAGAAAAATGCCCCTGTTGCAGCCTCAGCGAGGCAAAAGTTAGTCCATATTAAGTAGGTAGGTTTGGGTGCTTTGGTGCCAACAGCAGTGAGTAGGGCAAAAGCCTTTCCTGCAATGATTTCAGAGATTAGAAAGTCCTATCCGAGAATGGGAATAAGGATACAAAGAGATTTGTAGTGTGGGCAAAGGAAAGCGTTGGAAGGAGGCATTGGAATGGGGGAAGACTGGAGTGGGAAACAACTTTTGTGCCAACTGCAACCGATAGGGCAAAATTTGGACTATATTGGCATGTTTTACCTCTACATCTGCCAAAATGATCCTGATGCAAAAACATGAAGACTCCTTGAGGAATCCATTGTCTTCTGCCTACAAAGAGATCTGTGACCTCATAGGAATGGAGGCATATTGGATTGCAAGAGAGGGGTCCTTGTTGAGATGCAAATGGGCTTTAAATTTTCCTGGTCTTTGCAAATCTCCCAATAGCCCCATCATGGACCGAAGGAGGAAGGATCAGCCTGCAAAAGATACCCTTCACTTACCTTCTTAACTAAGGACAGAAACATCAAAATGCAGGCATCTGACTAACATATCCAATGGTTTTTCTCCTGTTTGGTTTGTAACATCTTGCCTGATGAAGAAGAAGCCCATGGAGCTTCGAAAGCTTGCAACAAGTATATTGTGCATTTTGGTTGGCCAGTAAAGGTATCACTGCTTGGTGGATTTTTGTTTGAATTTGCTAAATTTGCTACCCCTGCATGTTCTATGATTCTAAGTTAGGAGTCCATGCTTTTTGTCTGGATACATGTGACCTCCCCTTCCCCAATCCCCAAAGAAATAATCCACAAACAGGGATAGGACAGACTCCCAGCATTCAATAAAGCAAAACCACCATAGGAAATCGCAGTTTGCCAAAAATACAAGAATATATTGATGTGGAAATTTCGTTCACAAGTGGGGGAGAATTGCTTTTTGATAGCCCAAAACTGAGCTGCTTTCAAATGCAAGCCACATTTGTATTTAGATTGTCTCCCTTGCTTTGTTAAACTGGAAATCATTGGTATGGATGTGGAATGGTTTGATGCTTGCACTTGTATGGGAGTCTTGAGAGACTCAATATCACTACAGAGCCCCTTCAGTTTGAAAGTCGTTTCTTGGGGCATTGAAATTTTTTTGCTGATGCATCCCTTTGAAAAGAAACTAGCAGGTGCTCCTGCCACCTCCATTATCACTTAGCCTGCTGCTTTTATTATTATTACTTGGCCTGGAGAAGGAGGGGTGTTCTGAGAAATGGAGTATGAGAAATCTATTCCTACTAGCTTTGCTGGTATTTGCTACTACTGCAGCACTGAGCCAAGGTAGCACATTTGGCCAGACATATCTATCACGATCCTGTTTGGCCAGGACTGAAATTAGTCGGATTAATAGCAGCATGTAGGCAATGACCTTCGGATGGATGAAGGGGCCCAAAGTGTCTATGAAATTTTTGGGATCACCACTGGAATAGCCTTGTTTGTCAAGGTGTGTAATGGCAAGGACGCCAGAGAGCTATTTGAGAACAGTGGTTCCCAACCTTTGGTCCTTCGAGTGTTTTGGATGTCAACTCCCAGAAGACCTACCCAGGTTGGCCAACAGTCAAGAATGATGGGGACTGAAGTCAAAAACATTTGGAGGACCAAAACGTTGGGAACCACTGCTTCGGGGACACCCAAGAGTTCCATGGGATTTTAAAATCAAACACCGTCCCGTCTCTTCAAACAGCGTATCTCTACAAATTGCTTTTGATGGCTCCCTTGGTTTCAAACAGGGCTTGATGGGAGGTTAAGCAGGCTCCACGGTTCTTGAAATATGTTGCTATTAATTGTCATCAAGTTGGTTTTGATGTATGACAACCCTATAAATGAAG
This sequence comes from Phrynosoma blainvillii, assembly GCA_026167975.1. Taxonomy (NCBI): domain Eukaryota; kingdom Metazoa; phylum Chordata; class Lepidosauria; order Squamata; family Phrynosomatidae; genus Phrynosoma; species Phrynosoma blainvillii. The sequence continues at coordinate 1,617,692 of JANUYF010000015.1, forward strand.
GTACTCCAAGTCATCCTGTCATCAGCAGCCCTGCTCAGGTCTTGCAGACTCAAACCCTTGAATGAATTGTGTGGTCTTCCTCTTTTCCTACTGTCTCCCCCTTTACCAAGCATGGCCATCTTTTCCAGTGAGTCATGTCACCTTCTGTACACCCTCCTTTTGGTCATTTTGGCTTCTAGGCTTACTAAGCTCTAGGAGCCATGTATTTGTCCTTTGGAAAAGTCCGTGCTATCTGTACAACTCTCCTCAAATTAGTTAATTCTCTTTGTTTCAGTTGTCTTTGTTCTCTAGCTTACACAACTACATATAGAAACCCCAAATACAATGGCATGGATGATTCTGACTTTGGTATTCAATTACAGTCACCCTTCTACATTTGCGGCTTTGACTTTTGCAGATTTGATTATTCATGACTTTGAGTAATGTGTCCTCTCTAGGAATCTCTAGATCTTCCAGTGTGACTTTATGGTCAACATCTACCAGAAGTCATGCCTAGAAATGCTTCAAGAGAACACTTTCTCTTGGCGTTTTTAGGCCCTCCAGTGCAACTTTGTGGTCAATGTGTGGCAGATTTTGGCCATAGAGTTACTCTGGAGAAACTAGAGATTCCTAGAGAGGCGTTCTCTCAGGTTAAAAAAAATTAGTATTTTTATTGGTGTTTTTTCCACTTTCACGGGAGTCCTGCACCCCTAATCCTAGAGAATGTGGAGGGTCCACTGTATATGATCCAGTGCAAATCTGTTGAGCATATGGTACTAGCATTGTGGTTCTTTAGATCCCTTCCAGTTGGTTTAAGATGGTCCATAGACCATAGTGGATGGTGGCCCTACAACACATTCTTCTCCTTGTGACGGTCTGACATGGCATGGCATGTTATTTTAGGAAGCCCAGAATAGGGTACACAACCTGCCTTGCAGCATGATGACTTTGAAGCTGGTCTGAACTGCAGAAAATACCTGTGTTCTTTGGCGCTGAGCATTTGGATATAGTGGGAATGCACTTGACAGTTTGCTCTGATAAAATGATGGCAGATAAAGTATGCTGCAGAGCCAGTGTTGTGTAGTGGTTTGACTGCTGGACTAGGACTCTTGAAGACCAAGGTTCGAATCCCTGCTTGACCATGGAAACCCGCTGGGTGACCTTGGGCAAGCCTTACTCTCAGCTTCAGAGGAAGGCAAACCCTCTTTAACAAGAAAACCCAGTGGAAGGTTTGCTTTAGAGCCGCCATATGTCAGAAAAGGCTTGAAGACTACTACAATTGCAACTGTGACAATAACAAAGTGCATCTGATGAAGGCAGGGGTAGGCAACCTTTCCCCTTTAAGGGCCGAGGGACTTCAGCTCCCAGAAGCCTCAGCTATGTTGGTCAATAGTCCCATGTTGGCCAATAGCTCCTGGGATTCTGGGAGATGAAGTCCCTCGGCCCTTAAAGGGGAAAGGTTGCCTACCCCTGGATGAAGGGGACACCAGTCCCAAAAGGATAATACCAATATGTTGTTAAAATCCTGATAGTAAGGTGTTACTCTGTTTGAATCACCAAAAGTCAAATTTGCAATTGATTCATGCCATAGTTTACATCCAAGATAGAGCCATGTTAATATGTAGACTCAGTATGTAGAGAAATCTTATAGTACCTTTGAGACTAACTAAAGAAAGACGCTGGCAGCATGAGCTTTTGTAGACTTAAGTCTACCTCCAAATGCATCTGAGGAAGTGGACTCAAGTCTACGAAAGCTCATGCTGCCAACTTCTTTCTTTAGTTAGTCTCAAAGGTGCTACTTTACACAGTTTATAGCCTTTGTTTTCAAAATGAATTTATGTTCCTGAAAATGAATTTATGTTTCATACTTTTTTCTTCCTAACAAAAGAGTAAGAAACATAAAAGTACAACAATAAGGGCGACGAGAAGACTGAAATAAAATATAAAAGTTAAGAAAAGTAAGCGTACAAAGTAAGAAATTAAGAGAGCCACAGTCGGTCCTATTCTTCCAGAGCCATAAAAGAAAAGATTGAGTGGGGGATATTCCGGTTGTGTATGCAAGTCTACCGAACTCCTTCTTTACCACAAATCCAGCTAGCAATTACTGTGTCTGGTTATGATCCAAGACAGTACAAAAACAATTGACTAGGACAACTAAGTCAAACAACAGCTGTGCTTGAGGAGAGGTTTCATAAATGTATGTGGACGGTGCAGATACATCAGAAAGTTTGGTCAGAATGCAGTTTTGTTACCGTAATCCATGTGACTCAGCTTCAGAAAACTAGACCTCTGTTGATTTGGGCTTTTCAAAACGCAATTGCACTGTTTTGAATAATGGAGGTAAAATAATTTTCCAGCAAAGCATAATAGGGAAGTGGACATAGGACAGATGGGTCAAACATTGAAAAATCTCAACTCATGATATCAGTCAGTATTATAACCAGTACAGCCATGGTGGTGGGGCGAGAGACATCCGCACTACACAATTCTAACACGATTATTCCACTTTAATTGTCATGTTCCCCTCCTGGGCTTTGTAGTTTGGGGAGGCACTAAAGCTCTCTAGCAGAGAATTCTAAATGCTTCACCCTAAACTTCTGATTTCAGGGTTCCATGGGACATTGCCGTGGCCATTAAAAATGGAATTTGTATTGTGTGAATGGACCCAGGTAGAGGATCTAACAATGTCTTGGCTAGCACCGAACATCATTGCCTGTGAGAGATATGTAGCAACATTTGACAACCCAAACATCCCATACTGTTGCTTTGCCTTTCCTGATTGCCAGCCACTGGATAGAGGGACACAAATGGAGTCTTAGAATAGAATAGAATAGAATAGAATAGAATAGAATAGAATAGAATCATAGAGTTGGAAGAGACCCCAAGGGCCATCCAGCCCAACCCCCTGCCATGCAGGAACTCAAAATCAAAGCATCCCCGACAGATGGCCATTCAGATGGTCTTCCACCTTCCTTTTTGTAGTTGAGTAAGAAGGGAGTTTTTTATACAAGTGTGCTTCTATTTTTTGCACTGTAGTTGGAGGACCAGATGTGGAGAAGACAGTTTCTTTCCCCTCGCCTCTAAGGAAAGTATGTTCCATGGGCTTTGAAGCATCCTTTGCTTGCACAGGCTTATTTCTATATCCCACTTGAAGTTGCATGTGCTGGAAGAACTGAGAACCCATGCAAACTCCACCCAAAGACATAATGGTTGGAATGTAGTATTGCCAGGACAGGCCCTTCTTTCTGTTCTCTGCCTTGAATAGGCTGCTCCAGGGAGAAGATGACTTCTCCAGAGAGAAGATGACTACACTGAGGCTGTTGTACTTTGGACATGGGTTGACATGACTCTCTGGAAAAGACGACAGTGCTTGGTGGTGGATGGCAGTAGGGAAAGAGGGAGATCACTCTACCGTTGGATAGACTCAAGCAAGGAAGCCATAACTCTGAATCCACCAAACAGTGATACTTTTATTGGCCAACCACCAAATACATTTATTGGCCAACCACCACTGGAGCTTTGAAAGCTTGCAACATGTATTTGGTACAGTTTGGTTGGCCAATAAAGGTATCAGTATTACGTGGATTTTTTATCTTATTGTACGTACTTTGTTACATGGCCAACGTGAGTTTGCAAGTTAAATGATCCAGGCTTAAAATGGAGGTCCATCATTCGTAGAGGCTTCATAAGCCAAAACCCACTTGATGATAAATACCGGTAACAACAACTGCAAAGAGGCAGAGGTTATTTCTCAACGACTTTCTCCACCTTTTAGGTTTTTGCACTTCGGTCACAGCTGTTTGCCTCCATTCAGCGTGTCGTTTCATGCTCCCCATTCGAAATACCCCAAATGTTTTTCTCTATTCTGCACAAAAGGTTTTTTCTGCAGAAGGATAGAGGTGGGTGTGAGCAAGCAAGATGTCTCTGAACTGAGCTGGAGCACCTGCTTATGTGCTTTTCATTCCAGGTCCCCTCCCTGTCTAACTTGGCATCTCCAGTGGACAGAGGTGGGATTTGTTGGTGCTTGCCAAATATCATTCTGATGCTGTCACTTCATTTTGCGCAGGCAGCAACTGCTAAAGCAGAAAGAACTTCACATCTCCACCATGTCTCCACCACAAGCCGGCTTCCTTCTTTTAAGTACAGTCAGCCCTCCCTATACATGGAGACTTTATCCATGGATTCAACCATCTTTGGCTTGAAAATATTGTATATATATATATATATATATTCCAAAAATCAAACCTTACTTTTGCCACTTTATATAGGGGATACCATTTAACTATGCCATTATATTTCATGACAACTTGAGCATCCACAGATTTTGGTATCCATGGAGGGGTCCTGGAACCAAGCCCCAGCGGATACCAGGGGCCCACTGTATATCCATCCTAATTTTAAAAGCTACCCAGTCACTTTTGTGGTGTTTCCAAACACAATGAAGATTTTTGTAAAAAAACCCAAAAGTCAAATATCTGACCCTAAAGGTTTTTCAAGCCATGCCATGTCAACGTTGGGTACAGCTTTGGAGAGGATCAATGTTGAACTCAGGAGTTACCAGCCTACATCTCTCACCTTCTGCTGCTGTATGCAGTGAACTAGGGCATGATCCAGCTCTGTGTATACAGTGAGTTGTATATTTGTTTAGAATCCAGATAAATTTAGAATTTTGGGATGGACTCTTGGAAAATAACCATGGCATAGTCAATGGCATCAGTTGGGGGTGCAGACAGCACTGGGTGACACCCCAGAAAAGAGGTGAAACCCAGCCAAGCACATACATACCTCCCTGTCTCCATGTTCATCCATACCCCTCGGATAAGTTACTTTTTGGAGAATCTCCAAAATCAAAAATCTCCACATGAACTTCCTATCTTTAGAGTTCAGTTGCATATTTTTCTTTGTCTCCATACTTATCCATACCCCTTGGACAAGTTACTTTTTGGAGGGTGCCTTCAAGAATCTCCACATGAACTTCCTATTTTCAGAGTTCAGTTGTATATGTTTCTTTTGTCTCCATTTTCATCCATAACCCTTGGACAAGTTACTTTTTGGAGAATCTCCAAAATCAAGAATCTCCACATGAACTTCCTATCTTTAGAGTTAGTTGCATATGTTTCTTTTTCTCCATGTTCATCCATAACCCTTGGACAAGTTACTTTTTGGAGAATCTCCAAAATCAAGAATCTCCACATGAACTTCCTATCTTTAGTGTTCAGTTGCATATGTGTCTTTTGTCTCCATGTTCATCCATTCTTCTTGGACAAGTTACTTTTTGGAGAATCTCCAAAATCAAGAATCTCCACATGAACTTCCTATCTTTAGTGTTCAGTTGCATATGTTTCTTTTGTCTCCTTGATCATCCATTTCCTTTCGACAGGTTACTTTTTGGAAGGTGCCTCCAAGAATCTCTAGCACAGGCCATTGCATGAGTTGTACTCCAACTGCTAACTTTTCCAACTTTTCTGCAAAAACCAGGAGAAGCCATCAGAGTGTCTTGAAATGAACCTGACGCCTCCTTGCCTTAGAGGAGAGGAAAGGAGAGCAAGAGAGAGAGAAGGAAAGAGAACTTTTTGTGTGCGCTCAATTGCAATGAGGTCATTCAACCCACTCCCTTCTACCCAGTGGTCTTGTTTGTCCTGGCTGGCTTTCTGGCTCCGCTTCCTTCAGAGCCCAGTTCAATCAGTAGGTACCAATCTGTTTGGGAAGGGATGCTGGGACTCTCAGGATTTATCTCCTCATGTCCCTGGAGGGGAAAAGGTTCCAGGCGGCCAAAAGGGCTTGCTTATGCTTGCGGGTGATTTATAGGCTGAGCAGAGCAACTTGTGGAAAAAGCAAAGCAGAGCTTGGCAGGAGGCCACCAGAATCTGCTGCAGCTGCAGTGTAGTGAAGTCATCGGCATAACAACCACTGCAAACAGAATAACAAAGTCTGCCCTGTTCTCATCTAAAATAATCTTTCCAAGTCAGAGAGCCACAGTCTTAAAAACACACCTTTCTGCATACAGTTAGAAAAAGGCGGTAGGAGACCGATTTGACACGGGGCAAGGGATGGGGGGGGGGGAGAGAGAGAGATGGGTTGTGTGAATGGCTTGATGGTGGTTTTCAAAATCACGTTTAAAATATGTCTTTTAATGCACACATTCTAGAGTCTTGTTTTCAATCTTTGGGTGTGTGTGTGTGTGTGTGTGTGTGTGTATATATACACACACACATACACACACACACACGTATATAAAATTTATCCTTTGGAAGGATGGGTTAGTAAATTACATGAGTTTCTGGAAAACTTTACAAATTTCTAGACCGTGGTATTGACACTTCTTCTGCCTGGGAAGTCAAAGTGAATTTTTAAAGGTAGAATTCAAAGATATAGCCGTGTTAGTCTGTAGATTCAGTCTGTAGAGAGATCTTGGAGCACCTTTGAAACTCAATGAAAGAAAAAATTCAAAGATAGAGTCATGTTAGTCTACAGAATCAGTCTGTAGAGAGATCTTGGAGCACCTTTGAGAGTCAATGGAAGAAAGAATTCAAAGATAGAGCCATGGTTAGTCTGTAGGATCAGTCTGTAGAGAGAAATAAGCAATAAAGATTGATTAATTGATATATAAACAGGGAAGTTTCCAGCCCTGGAACAGGGGCATTCCTTATAATAAGAGACACCTGCTATGAGATGCAAGCTTTCTGAGCCTCAAATAAGGGAGCCTCAAATAAGGGATCTCGGGAAACCCTAGTTGAGACTAAAAATGAGCTCACTTGCTGCTCAGATTCTGGGCTTGATGTGGATGGATCAATATTTAACCATTGGTTGTATGAGCTTCATCTGGTGCTTGAAGATGTCATGGAAAATGCATGTCTGGACTGGAATAAAATGCATGAATGGTAAATCCTCTTTCTTATTTTAGGTCCCCTCTGACCCTCCTGCTCCCAAGAAACCCAAAATAGATGACTCCTTGCAGTCTCCAACCATTGGCGAAAAAGAGAAGCAGTCTAGTTGGTTACGGTCCTTGTCCATGTCCTCCAGCAAGGTGAGTTTAGCTCAGCCGTAAAGTATTGGCTTTGCTTGAAGGACCTCCTCAGTTTAATCCTGACGTTCTGTCCCTGGTATCCCTTGCAAGATGTCTCAATGCATAGGATCTCAGATGGAATGCCACTGAAATAATAAAATGTGATACCAGGGAAATAATTACAGTTGGTCCTCCACATTTATGGCTTTGATTATTTGAGGTTTTGGCTAATATGTTCTCTCTAGGAATCTCTAGGTCCTCCAGCGCAACTCTGCCAGACGTTGACCATAGAGTTGTGTTGGAGAACCTATAAGCTCCTAAAGAAAACATTTTCTCTGAAAATGTCAGCCACAGATGCTGGTGAAACATCAGGAATACATCCTTCTAGAACAGGGGTAGGCAACCTTTCCCCTTTAAGGGCCGAGGGACTTCAGCTCCCAGAAGCCTCAGCCATGTTGGACAGTAGTCCCATGTTGTCCAATAGCTCCTGGGATTCTGGGAGCTGAAGTCCCTCGGCCCTTAAAGGGGAAAGGTTGCCTACCCCTGTTCTAGAACATGTCCAAAAAACCCACCAGCATGGTTCTATGGATCAACTTCTGGCAGGTATTGACCACAGAGTTGCACTGGAAGACATGGAGATTCCTAAAGAGGTGTTCTTTCCAGTAAAAATAATACTGTTTTTTTTTAAAAAAATCTGTTTTCCACATTCATGAGGGTCCTTCACCCTAACCTCAGCAAATGAGGAAGGATCACTGTAAATCTTTCGAATATGGTGGACTCTTTGTAGATGGAGTTTTGCTCTTTTGTATGTACTTGGGCTTCCTCCCACTCCCCAACCTACTATATATACTCAACTATAATGATGATGATGATGATGATAATAATAATAATATACTCAACTATAAGTCGACCTCATGTATAAGTCGAGGCCAGGTTTTGGGGCCAAAATTACGGATTTTGATATGACCCGTGGATGAATTGAAGGTAAAATCTAGAGGCATGGAACAAAAGATCTAAAGGATGAAGCAAAGGAAAGCAATGCCAAAGAGCTTACAAAATTCCAGCAGGCATCACTGTGCTCACACGAAAAGTTGGATGGATAATAATAATAATAATAAATTTATTTTTGTATCCCGCCTTTTGCAACGCAATCAAAGTAGCTCACATTAAATAGGATTAGGTTTAAATAAAACATACCTTATATTAAAACCGTAATAACAATAAGTAATAATTACCCCCCATTAAAAACAATACAATATAATTTACAATATTAAACTAAAGCACAGGTAATAATAATAATAAATTTATTGGATGAGAGAATAGAAGGGAATCAGTGCTTCCAGGACAGATTATGTTCTTGCCTTTCACCGGGGGATTGTTCCCTTTGTTATAAGAGTTAAAGTACAGGGCTTACATTGACCTGTGGATAAATCAATCCAGGTTTTAAAATTTCTAGACTTATACATGAGTATATACAGTATCTTATAGCAGCCCCCCCAGTAGTGGCACATGTTTAGTTCTTCTGTTCTTTTCATGTATTTCCCTCTCACTGTCTTTTTCTTTCCTTCCTCCTGGTAGACTATCGGTTGCATAAACCCACGACAGCGTCTCTCTGCATTCCGGCCCTGGTCCCCTGCTGTTTCAGCGAACGAGAAAGAGCTTTCGAATCACATCCCCCCTTTGATTCGAGACAGGTAAGGCAGGAGTCGGCAACAAAACTGACCTGAAGCCCCATTAATTTAAACATAAGCCAACAAAGGCTGCAATCCTCTGCATCGTTGCTTAAAAAGCAAGTCCTCTTGAACAAAGTGGGATCTACCTTTTTGGATCAGGCTCAAATTCTTGTTTTTTATATTTTTATCTTAGTGCAGAGTCGTTGCTCCATTAAACTTAGGAGGATTTAAAAACTCAATGGGCTTGCCCATTGATGTAGTTTGCTTTTTAGATCTTTCAGGTAAGGCATTGGTTTGGGGCTGGGAAAGGCGTGGAGTTGCAGATGTTTGGGGCTACAGCTCACATCATCCTTCAACATTGGCCATGCTAGCTAGGGGTGATGGGAGTTGCAGACCAACAGTTTATATAGGATGTGCTTTAAATCTTCCAGTTAGGGCATTGGTTTAGAATTGGGAAACTTGTGGCATTCCCGATGTTTGGGGCTACAGCTCACATCATCCTTCAACATTGGCCATGCTAGCTAGGGCTGATGGGAGTTGTAAGCTAACAGTTTATGGAGGATGCTGTTTAAATCTTGTAGTTTCGGCATTGGTTTGGAGCTGGAAAACTGGTGGAGTTGCAAACATTTGGGGCTGCAACTCACATCATCCTTCAACATTGACCATGCTAGCTAGGACTGATAGGAGTTGTAAGCCAACAGTTGGAGGACCTGTGCCCTTAGCGTATTCATTTCACTGATGAAAACTTGCAGATGGGGCGGTGTCTTGTAAACCTGCAAGGGTGCACTGTATTGTGGAGGACGCGTTGTAACAGCATACGACCTTCTTTTCTTCTTCTGTTTCCCTTGCAACTTTGCAGTTTCTACTCCTACAAGAGTTTTGAGAATGCCATAGCGCCGAATGTGGCCCTCGCTCCCCCTCCTCAGCCAAAGATCATCAGCCACCCCCCATGTTCCACAATAGCATCCCGGAACAATGAGCCACTGAACAGCCCTCCCCAGCCAAGAAAAAGGAAACATGTCTCTGAAAACCCAACTATTCCCGAACCTACACCCACCACTGTTGTAACATCCGCCGCCGCCGTCCCTGTTCCAACCACGGAAGAGGACAAAGAGTCGGAAGCAGAAATCGAAGTAGAAACGCGAGAAGAATGTAAGTGTGAGTTACCCACTTCATTTTCTTCTTTCTCTAACTCCTGTGGATCTGGGAGGGATTGAAAACTACTTTGTTTGGGAATTGTAGTTCACTCTTTTATTGTTTATTGAACACACGCCAGATGGATAGACTCAATCAGGACCTGAAATTATATGATCTGAGCAGAATAGTGGAGGGCAAGGAGTCTTGGAGATGTCTCATCCACAGGGCCACCATGAGTCAAGGTTGACTTGAGGGCAGCTCAACAAAATTGATTATTTAATTTATATCACATGCTCTCAAATTCAAAGAATGGTCAGGAGACATAATAGGAAAATGCCAAATAATAATTAAATCGTTAAACTTAATCAATTCAATGAAAAAGACATAAACAGCCAAACCTTAACTTCAGGTGAGGCTGCATCCACACTGCAGAAATAATCATTGCACACCATTTTAACTGCCATGATTCAAGTGTATGGAAGGGTAAATGTCTCATGGAACTACAATTCCCAGAATTCTGTAGTATTGAGCCATGGCAGTCTATCAGTGGAAAGATAACAGAGGTTTGAGGCAGAGAGTCCTAGAATAAGTCAGGCGTGGTACATGGCTCAGACTAATGTGGGTCCTTATGCGAAAATGCTATGCTACACTGATCCATACAGGATTGCAGTCATTCTTGGACTATCATAACAGGCATATTGCTTGTATGAAAAAGGCACTGTCCTTGCTTTCCTGGTGAGAAACCATAGCTAGACAAACATACTAGCAGGAGAAGACCAGGACCTTTCCTTCACAGGATGGGATGATGTTTGAGCAGACTATAAATCTAGTCCTGCTTCAAAAACAAACAAAAACACTGACTAAGGCTGCATCCACACTGCAGGAATATTCTGGTTTGACACCACTTTAACTGCCATGGAATTCTGGGAACTGTAGTTTATTGTGGCACTATAGCATTGAGCATTGAGCCATGGCAGTTAAAGCGGTGTCAAAGCGGAGTATTTCTCTACTGCGGACACAGCCTTAGGCTTATTCTCTGTTTAGCTACTTTGTGCAAGATGAATTATTTCTTTAGCTTTCTAATTCCTCACCTGGAATAATCCTGTGTCCAGTTCTGGGCACCACAATTCAAAATGGATGTTGAGAAAATGGAGCGTGTCCAGAGGAAGGCAACTAAAATGGTGAAGGGTCTGGAAACCATAAAGCCCTATGAGGAATGACTTAGGGAACTGGATATGTTTAGCTCGGAGAAGAGATGGTTAAGAGGGGATATGATAGCCCTCTTTAAATATTTGAAGGGATGCCATATTGAGGATTGGAGTAAGCTTGTTTTCTGCTGCTCCAGAGAATAGGACATGGAGCAATGGATGCAAGCTACAGGAAAAGAGATTCCACCTCTATATTAGGAGAAACTTCCTGGCAGTAAGAGCTGTTTCAGAGTGGAATACACTCCCTTGAAGGGTGGTGGAGTCTCCTTCCTTGGAGGTCTTTAAACAGAGGCTGGATGGCCATCTGTTGGGTAGGCTTTGATTTAGAGTTCCTGCATGGCAGATTAGGGTTGGACTGGATGGCCCTTGGGGTCTCTTCCAACTCTAGGATTCTTTGATTCCATGATTCTAATGTAGCTTCCTTTGGTGGCGGGACTGCTGCCTCTTTGTGTGTTTCTATTTTCCAGTCACCTCCTCTCTGTCTTCGCTCTCCTCCCCATCCTTCACGTCTTCGAGCTCGGCCAAGGACATGAGCTCGCCCAGCATGCCGGCTCCACCTACCGTTAACAGCGTCTTTGAAGCTGCCAGCCATGTCGAGCCTCAGAGCGGGGCCAGTGGGTTGGAGGCTGAGCTGGAACACCTCAGGCAGGCCTTGGACAGTGGCCTGGACACAAAAGAAGCCAAAGAGAAGTTCCTCCACGAAGTCGTGAAGATGAGAGTAAAGCAGGAGGAGAAGCTCAATGCAGCCTTGCAGGCCAAGAGAAGCCTACATCAGGTAAGATGACTGGACCATCACAAGACAATGGGCTGGTGCAGTTCCCAAATTTACAGTTGGCCCTCTGTATTCACGTATTCTTTGTCCATGGATTCAACCGTCCACAGCTTGAAAATATTCCAAAAAACTATACATTCCACACACCCCAACAACATGATCCTTTCCTAATCAGTGGAGGTGGGGAAGCATCCTATAGCTGGATACACAGCACAGAATATATTTTCCTTTTCCAGGATCTGTTAACTACAGTCCTTATCCAGAGATATTTTATCCACGGATTCAAGCATCCATGCCTTGAATATATTCATATATATATATATATATATATATATATTCCAAAAAGCAAACCTTGGTTTTGCCTTTTTAAATAAGGTACACCATTTTACTATGCCATTGTATTTAATGGGGCTTAAGCATCCATGGATTTTGATATCCAAAGGAGTCTTGGAACCAAACCCTACTAGATGCTGAGGACACACTGTACAGAAAACCTCTCATCTGTATACCTGCCCCCCAATAATCCCTGGAAATTAAGGGATATGTCATAATCTGTGCTTGGCCTTGCAGTCCATTGGGTGATTTGGATCCTGTCTGCACGGGCCAAATAAAATGTCTTCCCCTGTCCTCTCAGTGGGGAGATCAGATAATACATGGTCCAATCTCCAGTTCTGCTGCTAAAAGACTGGACAACATCCAGCCCGTTCAGCACCAGAACCAGGGTATAACCCTCTTATTGTTGTTGCGTGCCTTCAAGTTGTTTCCGACTTCTGGTGACCCTAAGGCAAATCCATCACAGGGTTGTCTTGGAAAGTTTCTAAAGAGTGGGTTTGCCATTGCCATCCCCTCAGGGTGACAGAGTGTGACTTGCCCAAGGTCATCCATTGGGTTACTTATGGCCAAGCAAGGATCCAAACCTTGGTCTCCAGAGTCATAGTCCAGCACTCAGACCACTACACCATGCTGATTCTCATACCCTTCTTAAAGCATATTAAAATAATTCCCTGGTTGCTCTGGATCTTCTGGGAAGATCTGGAACCCTCTGTTCCGATGCCAGGCAGTTGTTTAAAATGTTTCCCCTCTGTCACCCAACACCCAGTGCTAACTCTAAGGTCAGAATGGGGTGCCTAGCCTTGTGATCTAGTTCTGACTTCAGAGCGCATGACACATGGCAGCAGGAGATGCTCCGGATGGCAGAGCGGGATGCATATGTGAACATCCGCCCAGCATCGGAACGGGATGCTTTGATTGGGAGTTCCTGCATGGCAGGGGGTTGGACAGGATGGCCCTTGTGGTCTCTTCCAACTCTATGATTCTATGATTCTATGATTCTATAGTAAGTTGGATGGTCAGGACATGTTTGGGATACTCCAGGGCCAATGCAGACAAGGCCCGATCCTGTGGCTGTCTTTCCTTTTCCTTTTCCTTTTCCTTTTCCTTTTCCCTTTCCCTTTCCCTTTCCCTTTCCTTTCCCCATATGGTAGGCATTGGGATATAAAAAAAACCTGAGATGTTGGGAATATTGTACACCATCCTGAGCTCCATGGAGATTGAAGTGGATAGATATTATTAATAAAAACCATTATTTTGTTTATTCCTTATTGTATTTATTTTATCTTGTGATCTTTTATTTATTGTATCTTTTAAGTCCCAGAAAGGGACCCAAGGCAGCTCATAAGATAAAAGCCCTTTAAAAATTATTAAAAGCCAGCAGGACCACATAAATCACCTTGGATGGCTGGATTCAGTTTGCAAAGGGATCTTGCAACACCTTTGAGACTAAGGAGATTATCACACTGGCTGTTTTCCTGTCCTGTACCAGATCGGGACTTCTCCCATACTTAGCTAAGAACAGGTCTTTTCCCTTCTTAGCAAAGTAATGGGAAATGTTCCAGTTGGGAAGGGGATGCCTGTGCGAAAACACGTGGTCCCAGCCCAGTCTCAGCCCCTGCCCAGAACAGAAGAAAACCAGTGCAATAATCTCCTAACTGAAAGAAAGAAGTGGGTAGCATGAGTTTTCACAGTCTTGAGCCTGCTTCCTAAAATGCACGTTTCATAGGATTCAGTTTGTCAGCCTTGGATCTCCTTGAAGGGTGACACCTTCCTTTTTGACCTCTTGCGGGGTACATCCCAAAATAGAGGGCAGTCAGAAAATACCAGGCTGCTGCTGGTTGCTTTTCAAGTGCATGTCTGTCCCCTAGAGTCCATGGATTTTGTTTGCAAGGGAGGGCAAAGGATTTGGAGTGCGCAGATCCGCTCGAAGACAGATCACAAGCTGGAATAATATGTTCTGGTTAGGAAACAGGGTTGTCAGTGGAGAACGGGCTTCCCATGACCCTCAGTGCAGCATGTTACTTAACAAAGGAAAGACGGCCTCTAGAAATGGGAAAGGGTGGAGGAGAGAGGGAGGGAGAGGGGAAAATGTGACATTGCTTTCCATTTTAACCCTTTTAAGACCCAGATCAGTTGTAAGTCACACTGCAAGGACGTAATGTCAGTTTTAAACTTCTTTTTTATGGATAGTACACATACTCCAGACCATTGTGTGTGTGAGGAGGGGGGGATCTTAGGCCCATGTTCCTAGAGATCTGATCTTGGTGCATTTCCTCAGCCCTGATCTCCACTGTTTCTCACTGGGACAACATGGGTCTTGTATAGCTTTCTATGGGCCTCGGCAGACGACTAATAGAGTCGTCTTCCGGGCAGGGAAGAGGAGGGGCAGCCGCACGAGTGGCGCCCCTTCCTCTCCCTGAGGTCGCCCTTGGAGTCGCCGGGCCTCCGCACGGCCGGCACTCCGGGGATGACCTCACGCCGCGGCGACCGGACGCGCCGCGGCGGAAAAGACAGCGAAAGTGCGCCCGCCGCTTTTAGTGCGCCCTTTCGCTGTCTTGAGGAAGGAGCGCTGATTTAGCGCTCCTTCCAGGGACGCCGCCGGTGCGCCGAGGTGCGGAGGCTGCGGCCCCGCGGCGCGCCAGCCCAGGGCGTCCTGGACGCCCTCGTCTGCTTCCCCCATATGTTTATCAGTCTTTGGTCCACCAGATGTATTGGTCTCTCCAAAATCCCAACCAGTATGACCAGCGATCAGGAATTCTGGGAGCTGAAGTTCCAAAGCTATGGAGGACCCAATGTGAGACCCATTGTGAGACCCTAGAAGACTAGGAATGGGAAGGGCAGCTACTTTATGGAAGTATCCTACCACAAGATAGCTCCTCGCCTTCCTTCTGGAGGCCCACCACTTTTCCTTGGTAAGGTCTTACTTAATTTAGATGGTCTTGATCTGTCTTGTTTCAGGAGCTAGAGTTCCTTCGCGTGGCCAAGAAGGAGAAGCTGAGAGAGGCCACTGAAGCCAAGCGTAATTTGAGGAAGGAGATTGAGCGCCTCCGAGCTGAAAATGAAAAGAAAATGAAGGAGGCCAATGAGTCACGGATACGGCTAAAGCGGGAACTGGAGCAAGCCAGACAGGTCCGGGTGTGTGACAAGGGCTGTGAAGCAGGACGGCTGCGAGCCAAATACTCTGCCCAGGTGAGGATGAAGTCTGTGAGGTTTCTCCTCCCAGATTTTAGGCTTCTGTCCAAGCTGCACAAGGAGTGTTTTGACCATAGAGCTGAGGCTGTTTTGAAAGGTTCCTAAGGCTATCACGTGGACTGCAAAACAGTCTTCACTTTTGGTTTTGCTTCCTCGTTTCTTTTTCTTTTATACTCCGTTGGCAGCAGCACTTGTTGGGAATTGTAAAAGGACAGGTTTATTTGTGGTTAACTGTCCTCGAGTCAACTTTGACTCATGGCGACCGCGTGAATGAGACATCTCCAAGACTTGTCCTCCACCCTGCGCTCTGCTCAGGTTTTGGAGGCCCAGGGCTGTGACCTCCTCGACTGAGTCTATCCATCTGGTATGCAGTTTTCCTCTCTTTCTGCTGCTCTCGATCTTTCCTAGCATTATTGTCTTTTCTATTGAGTCATGTCTTCTCAAGATTTGGCTGAAGTATGACAGCCTCAGTTTGGTCATCTTGGCCCCCAAGGAGAGCTCAGGCCTGATCCCGTTTGTTAGGACCCATTTGTTTGTCCCGGAATCGTCTTCATAGAATCCTAGAATCCTAGAGTTGGAAGAGACCACAAGGGCCATCCAGTCCAACCCCATTCTGCCATCCAGGAACTCCCAATCAAAGCATCCCTGACAGATGGCCATCCAGCCTCTGCTTAAAGACCTCCGAAGAAGGAGACTCCACTACTCTCCGAGGGAGAAATGTGTTCCACTGTCGAACCGCCCTTACTGTCAGGAAGTTTCTCCTAATGTTTAGGTGGAATCTCTTTTCCTGTAGCTTGCATCCATTGGTCCGGGTCCTAGTCTCTGGAGCAGTAGAAAACAAGCTTGCTCCATCCTCAATATGACATCCTTTCAAATATTTAAAGAGGGCTATCATATCCCCTCTCAACCGTCTCTTCTCCAGGCTAAACATACCCAGCTCCCTAAGTCATTCCTCATAGGACATGGTTTCTAGACCCTTCACCATTTTGTTCACCCTCCTTTGGACAAGCTCCAGTTTTTCAGCATCCTTTTTGAATTGTGGGGCCCAGAACTGGACACAGGATTATTTCAGGTGAGGCTTGACCAAAGCAGAATACAATGGCACTATTACTCCCTTGATCTAGACACTATACTTCTATTAATGCAGCCTAGAATTGGATTGGCCTTTTTAGCTGCGGCATCTCACTGTTGACTCATGTTCAACTTGTGGTCTACTAGGACTCCTAGATCCCTTTCACACATAGTCTCCTTAAGCCAAGTGTCCCCCATCTTATATCTATGCATTTCATTTTATAAGATGGGGACACCTGACGTAATGAGAGTATGTGTGAAAGGGATCTAGGAGTCCTAGTAGACCACAAGTTGAACATCTTGCTAGGTGTAATTTGTGGCCTGCTTTATACTAAATCAGCTATATGTGATGGGTGCGAGGGGGTTCAAGAAGGCTGTTGTTACTGCTATTGTGTGAACTAAAAACTCTCAAATGTCCTCTTTTAAAAACTAAACAATCACTTTAAAAAAAACAACCCAAAGAAACTCCTGTTGAATGTTACTCTTCTTAGTCCCCTTAACAGGAAGGGGAGCAGTCCAACAGTCCCCTTTGTGAAGCTTGCCAAATTTAGGAGAGCAGAAGCAGGAAATGATGCAGATTTCCTCCTCCTCTTCGCATCATGAGCGTCTTGCTGATAAGACATTCCCAGACTAAACAGAAATCGGGTTCTGAGTTTCATGCGCTGGGTTTCCACTCGAGCCGAAGGGTTTGCGGGTGGGGTTGGGAAGCTTCCACAAAGTTTACATACTTTGACTTTCATCCAGGGGACTTTGCAGATCCACTGCCATCACCTTCTGTCTGCTTCCTCGGCTGCAGAGATTGCACATCTGGATTTTTTGTTTGTTTGTTTCCGTATTCTTTTGTCGGGGTTGCAGAGAAAGGAGGAAAAGGGCTGGGTCTGTGAGTCGCAGGGCTGTTGTTTTTCACATAGTTTGGTGTCGTGCAAGAAAACCTTCTTCTGCCTTAGCTCCCAGCTGCTGTGTTAACACAGGAAATCTGTGCTTGGATGTGACACAGCGTCTGTCTCCCCGGTTTCTCATTTAGCAAAACCTCTGCTTGTCTTAAGAAATAGCATCAGAAAAGGAGGAGTCTGGAAAAAGTGGGGGTGGGATGGGGTTCAACAAAGTCTGCGTGTCTTCAAAACAGTCAAAAGAAATTAGTGCACAGGTACATCTTAAACCACTGTTTCCATTTGTCCAGATTTTGGGCTGGCATTGCCATTTCTGAAGTATCAGTATGTAGAGAGATCTTGTAGCCCCCTTGAGACTAACTGAAAGAAAGACATGAGCTCTCGTAGACTTACTGTATATACTCGATGCTAAGTTGACCTCGTGTGTAAGTCGAGGGCAGGTTTTGGGGCCAAAATTATGGATTTTGATATGACCTGTGGATAAGTTGAAGGCAAAGCTCAGGGGCATGTAATGAAGGATGGTCAAGGATGATGCAAAGGAAAACAATGCCAAAGAGCTTACAAAATTCCAGCAGGCATAACTATTTGCACTTATACTAAAGGCTGGATGGATGAGAGAGTAAAAAGGGGTCATTGCTTCCAGAGCAGATTAAACTCTTGCCTTATACTAGGGGATGGTTTATACACACACACACACACACACTCACACACAGTTGCCCCTCCATTTTCATGGGGGATCCGTTCTGAACTCCCCCCCCCCCATGAAAATGGAAAATTGCAAATTGCAAATATTCAAGCCCCATAGTCTTGAATGGCAGTGCATGCCCTATTTTGTCCCCCTCCGTTTGCCGTCCATGAACGGGTGAGGGACATGGACATCAAGTCCGTAGATAAGTCGACTCAGGTTTTTCGAGTCCATTTTTAAACCTGAATTGCTAGACATATACATGAGTATATACAGTAAGGGGGATTGCAGACTGCCAGAAATAGTGCAAATTAAGTCCACTTTTAGGGTTAGGGTTAGTGCAAGGGAATAATGGGAATTGTTTGTTTTTTTCTGAGACATTGAGCCTTCTCTGTCAGAGAGCTCTGGTGCCACAATAAAATACAGTTCCCATAATTCCCTAACTCTAACCCTAACCCTTAAAGTGGACTCAATTTGTACTATTTCTGGCAGTCTGCAACCCCCCTAAGTCTGCTTCCTCAGATGCATTTGGTAGCCAGACTTAAGTCTACAAAAGCTCATGCTGCCAACTTCTTTATTTCAGTTAATCTCAAAGGTGCTCCAAGATCTCTCTACATACTGATTCTACAGACTAACATGGCTACTTCCTACTCTCCTTTTTTCAATACCCTAATTTAAACCAAGATAAATAGGATCAAAAGAGGCCCAAGACACTAGAAGTGTTGGTATGAGGGGTGGTAAACCTTCTCTGAATGATTCTTGCCAAGAAAATTCCATGGTAGGGTTGCCATAAGTTGGAAACGACTTGAAGACACATAATAACAACAACAATACAGAGAGGAAAAGTGCTAATACATAGAGAGATTTAGAAGGTGCCTTGCAGTTGGCTGGATTTGTGTATAAGTTTGGATGGGTGTGCCAGAAAAAAGGCATGCAGTGACCTCCTTTTTCTCTGTATAAATCAGGTAGAGTTGATGATTTGATCTCAAAACGTATATGCTGTCACTGCTATATTGATACATCAGCTGTAGGCCACAGGCTCCTGGGACAATTTTTCCACTGATGTATACGATAGGCGGTGGGAGAGTTATCTTTGTTGTTGTATGCCTTCAAGATGTTTCCAACTTATGATGACCTAAGGCAGATCTATCATAGGTTTTTCTGGAGCTGAGAATATGTCACTTGCCCAAGCCCACTCAGTTGGTTTCCATGGCTGAGTGGGGAATCAAACCCTGATCTCCATAGTTGTAGTCCAATGCTCTGTATTTTAGTGGTAACAGGCAGCAACTGCAGCAATCCAAATCTTCCAGTATGATTCTGTGATCAACATCTGGCAGATGTTGACCACAGAGTTGCATTGGAGGACCTGGAGATTTCCTAGAGAGATATTCCCTTAGGTTAAAAGAATATTGACTGTATGTGCAGCACTGTGTAAATCTACAGCAGGGGTAGGCAACCTTTCCCCTTCAAGGGCCGAGGGACTTCAGCTCCCAGAATCCCAGGAGCTATTGGCCAACATGGGACTATTGGCCAACATGGCTGAGGCTTCTGGGAGCTGAAGTCCCTCGGCCCTTAAAGGGGAAAGGTTGCCTACCCCTGATCTACAGCACTATAAAAATAAATAAATAAATAAATAAATAAGGGTTTAGGGCTGATTTTATTGTATTGTAATTTTATGTTGGAAGCCGCCCCGATTGCTATGCGGAGGGGTCGGGTATAAATAAATTTTATTATTATTATTATTATTATTATTATTATTTGTGGTTTTTCCACATTCACCGGGAATCCCAGTGAATGTGGAGGGACCACTGTAATGGGATTTGAACATCCATGGATTTTGGTATCCACAGATTTTTGGAGTACGAGGGGTCTTGGAGCCAAAGCCCAGCAGATACCAAGGGTCCACTGTATTAGGGTGTTGTTGTTGTTGTTGTTGTTATGGTTGCTATTGCTGTTGTGTCTCTCTTCTAGATTGAAGACCTGCAAGTGAAACTCCAGCATGCCGAGACAGACAGGGAGCAGCTGCGGGCCGATCTGTTGCGTGAGAGGGAGGCGCGAGAACACTTGGAAAAAGTTGTGAAGGAACTCCAGGAGCAACTGTGGCCTAAGCAGAGCGATCTGCCCAGCAATGAACATACCACAAAAGACATGGAAAACTAAGCCAGTGCTGAAGGACGCCGTGATCATCGCGGCCTAATCTGGAGGCCAGATTGACAAAATGTGTGCAGCAAGGGAGTATGTATGGGAGAGGCACTGGGCTAAGGGTATGTGTGCCCCTATTCTTGCCGATAAGCATGGACACGGTTATGAACTGGAGAGCAAATGTTACTCTTTATAACAGAAGCACTGAATTCCAGCTCTTTCCTTCCCTTCCCCACCGCCCCAAGTCCGTATAGCACAACATCTTCCTGTGCCTATAACATGAAGAGTGTTTCTAAAGCTAAACTACTTTTCGAATCTGCAGCAAAAAAAAACCACAAGCAAACCAAGAGCTTAAGACATTTCTACTGGTAAAAAAATCAGTCTGGCATCGAAGTGAAATCAAAGACAAGCTTTGCTTTCCGAGAAAACTTTGGGATTCAGACAAAAGCAAAAACAACAACAACATAACCTTTTGTTTTGTTTTGTTTTGTTTTGTTACAAGGCTATCTAAAGACACACACAGCTGAGTCACGAAGATGTGGCATTATAACCACTGACCAGATTTTTATCTCTCTCTCTCTCTCTCTCTATATATATATATATATAAATGGGGAGGAAGGGGTATACCGAATTTGTAAAGACATATTGCTACAGATGTTGGGCTCTTACTTAGAGAAGCTCGTCGTAAAAAGCATACTAGCAAAGCCATGACCATTTGAAACCGGACAATTTCTATGAAACTTCGGATAATTTTTTTTTTAAAAAAACTTCTAGTTTGAAAAATTTGTTGTGTTCTACCCATGACTGGACACAAGAAAAGGAGGAATGTCAGCAGAGAAAAGGGGTTGGTTGGGTGGGAGTTTTGGTGGGATGTCGGGGTGGAACTTTTCTTTTAAAAGAACCAAGCCTTACAAAATCAGTGTTTTATTGATCATGCCATAACTTTGAGAGAGAGAAGGTGAGAAAGAGAGATGCGTGTCATTCACTGATGTGTTTCCAAAGCTCAGTCAGCTTTAGAGCACTTCAGTTCCAGAAATCAAATGGACGAATATCAAGAGAGAAGCAAAAAAATCTGGAAAAAAAGTGGCTGGACCATGACGTTGCTTGTGAAAGATAAGTGCAGATGGGAGAATGGCCTGGCACACTTGGAAAGCCTCTTGTTCTGTTTCCTCCAGGAACTTGGTTTGCATTGTATCATCACCTCAGAATTTTCAGTATTTTTATTGACTTGCCCATCATTATGTTTGAGGATTTCCATGTCCTGCAAAGAAAGAGTGCTCACCGTTGTATTAAAGAAACAGAAGACTTCTGCTGCTGTGAATAAGCCTACATTTCTTATTCTCTAGGGGTTTTTCTTTTTCTTTTGGTCATTGTGATGCGTGCGCGTGCGTGTGTGTCCTTCCTCCCCAGTGTGACAAATACTTTAATATTGGGATTCATGCCGCAGCTTGTCCCAACGTATCTCCAGCAATGGAGATACAAATATGCAGTAAGGAATAAAACTCAGGGCAAAATCCTCACCCCAGTGGAAGTTTTGCTTCTGCGTGATTGGACCCATCACTTTGGAAAATGTCGGCCGGAATCCCGCATCGCGGTTACGAAGGCGTGACCTGGAGTTACGCACTTGCAACTGCTATGTATTCATGGATCCTATGCAGCCCCTAAACTAGCTACATAGGGACTATGAAAATCCCTCAATCTCCCTTGCAGAAGCAATCTGTGGTGCAATGGGGCATTGCAACATGTTCTTGCATGTGAATGGGGATCTCTCATGGAGGGGATGGAAACAGCAACCGGTTTGCAACAGGAAAAGAGACCCCCGTCAAATGCAAGAAATGCTGCCCAGTTAGGGGATCTCGGGGTACATGTGTGCTGGAAACGGCACCATAACCATGGTGCTTACACATACATAAAGACCATATGGGATTCCAGACACCTTTTGTAAGGATAAGACCCTTAGTGTCTTTCGTAATCCTCTTTGAAATTTTACTCAGTTGTCCATTATGAGTTGCGTCGGGATTATTTTTGTTCGCTTACTTGAACCATTAGCGTTCAAGGTAACCGATTTGACTATGCAGGTCCCTGGGACATGAGGATGTATGTAGTGTTGCAAAAATTGAATTACCAAAACCGTGATGGGATGTAAGAGATGTGATTGACTGTGGGTTTTCTAGCAGTCCTGCCTGTCATGTTTGTGAGAAGGATCACTTTGGAAATTGTAATTCTCTGATGAGAAAATCAGAGAAACCGTCCTGCCAATCTTTGGACTATACCGGCCAAGCCCAGCTGAGGTATCCCAACCAAAGCAAAAATTATCTTTCTTAATTTTTAACTTGGAGAATAAGAAAACTGTCACATTCTCAGATTTTCTCTCCCTTCCACCACCACTCCGTATCTTTTCCAAAAACATATGGGAGGAAAAAGTGTTCTTTCTAAAGGGATTCTTTCTTCACGAAACAAAGTGCGGCTTACAGGTCCTAAAATTAAAGTATCGATATTTTTTACTAGAATAAAAATAAAAATTGTATTACAGATGTTTTTGTTAAAAAAAAAAAAGAGCTGTTATTATCCATCCTGATAGTCATTGTAAAGCATGAACACTGAAAAGGAGGAAATAAATTTTCATCTATGGGAGCGGGGGGATTGGTACAAGAAAGACAAAATCAGGTGACTTAGGCAGAAATGAAAAATGGGAAGGATGAAACAACTATATAAATGCATTTGCATGGCACCAAGTTTTCTTGAGTTTGAGGTCTTGCCCTTGTTTATTTGCAGTGAGTTGGATTCAGCTCTCCCTTCCTAAAGTGCAATGCAAAAGAATATTGTGTTTATGCAGTTATTTTTTTAATGTGAGGATTTTTTTTTAAAAAAAATTGCTTCTTGTATTCTTTTCTGCATTTATTAAAAGAAAAACCATATGCATGGAATTGAAATCTTTGCCATACATATATTAATTAATGGGCATTATTACTGTCATATGTAAAGGTGCATTAAGATTTGTTTGTTTGTTCATTCATTCTTGGCCATATGAATTTCCAAGATTTTAATGCTTTTTGTTAAGTTTGCAATTATTTCTTCGAGATGCACAAAAATAATTTTAGTGTTTAGTCCAGAGTTGTCTTTAGTGGGTCAAACCGGCTGACAAGAAATCACTCTTACGACAAACTGGTCGTGGTTTCCCCCCAATTTTCTTTCTTTCTGTTTTCTCCAAACTTTGACAGAGGTAGGAAATAAGTGGAATGAAAGCTGGCATCCTATTAATCAGTTACAATGTCATAAATTAGAATCACAACTGTTTCTATTTACATTTACAAGCGTAGTAGCTCTGCCATGATTGTAAATGCCTCTGAAACCCACCTTAAAATCCAGCAGTTGTACTGAGAGATATACAGTGGGCCCTCCATTTTCATGGGGGATCCTTTCTGGACCCCCTGCAAAAATGGAGTTTCATCAATATTCAAGCCCCATAGGCTTGAATGGGGCACGCCTCATTGATTTTAACGGAAGTCGCCCCTCTGTGAATATGTAGAACTGCAGACCTTAAGTCCGTGAGAAACGAGGGGCAACTGTAGTTCTGTTATGCTTCTGGTTGACGTACTACCATTCACTGGCACAAGGGGATGGGATCATAGAATCATAGAATCATAGAGTTGGAAGAGACCTCAAGGGCCATCCAGCCCAACCCTCTGCCATGCAGGAACTATCAATCAAAGCACCCCCAGCAGATGGCCATCCAGCCTCTTCTTAAAGACCTCCAAAGAAGGAGACCACCACACTCCAAGGGAGCATGTCCACTGTTGAATAATATCTCTTATTGTCAGTAAGTTCCTCTAATGTTTAGGTGGAATCTCTTTTCCTGGAGCTTGCACCCATTGCTCCATGTCCTATTCTCTGGAGCAGCAGAAAACAAGCTTGCTCCATCCTCAACATGAAACTCCTTCAAATATTTAAAGAGACTATCATATCACGTCTTAACCTTCTCTTCTCCAGGCTAAGCATACCCAGCTCCCCAAGTCGTTCCTCATAGGGATTCATGGTTTCCAGACCCTTTACCATTTTAGTTGCCCTCCTTTGGACACGCTCCAGTTTCTCCACATCCATTTTGAATTGTGGTGCCCAGAACTGAACACAGTATTCCGGGTGAGGCCTGAGCAAAGCAAAATAGAGTGGCACTATTACTTTCCTTGACCTAGACACTATACTTCTATTGATGTGTCATTCTTAAGTGCCCTGCGTGCCATTGCTCTAAAACTCTTACCTCTTGATGTAGGGTGGCTAGATTTTAAGGTGGATTTTTGGGGTCAGATGGGGAGATGGAGCAAAGCTATGACTTTGTGGCTACATGTCTGCTGCAGAATCTCATCTGACAATTTCTTTTCGCAGCAACACCTTGATAAATTCTGATGGGTTTCAGACATACTCCAGGCATCCATCAAATAAATTAGTAAATGCACACCAGGTTTGCCAGCAGATAGTTCTGCAA
The DNA here is from genome assembly GCA_026167975.1 of Phrynosoma blainvillii. NCBI lineage: Eukaryota > Metazoa > Chordata > Lepidosauria > Squamata > Phrynosomatidae > Phrynosoma > Phrynosoma blainvillii. The sequence continues at coordinate 1,642,263 of JANUYF010000015.1, forward strand.
CACGTCTGAACACGCTTGCTGTATCAGGTGAATCCTTCTACACAGAGACACTCGTACAAAGGTCCCATCCCTTCCCATCCCTGCGGTTGTGCTATAAATGGTACAGCTGCACACACATAACACACAGGTTCACAATGTAGTCCATCTTTAGGCCGACCGAAAGAAGCAGCAAGTAGGAAGATAGAAAAGGCCTGCTTTCATCCCATGTCCGGGCAATAGGTTCTTCATGGACATAATTCTGGTGGCAGCCAGAATGTGTAGTTTTGAAATCAGAATGTTGAAGTCGTTGGTATGTCATCTTACACTTTGCACATAGATTTGGTGTTTTAAAAATCATTTCAATGGTATAGTCATACAGCTTCAGTGCATGCTGCCTTATTGCTGCATACCCCAAGCAAAGAGAAATTGAATAAACCAGACAGTCAACAAAATGGGCGTTGGGGGAAACGGTAGCAAAGTGTAGAGAATTAAGGGAAAGGGTTTGTAATTTAAAATCAAGAGATTGTAATTTAAAACGCATCTTTTCTCAGCTTTTCTCTCTTTCTGATAGTGCACACACCTGTGCACTTATTTAAAGGCCATTTTAGACATTATGCATTATGCAGAGGCATACCCAACTTGCATATGACATGAAATACTTAACCAGGGGCTGTGACCAACCGTTGCTCCCTGAGAAATTTCCCATGGTGATAAATTGCCTTACAAATTGCTTAGGTATGAATGTGCACTTAAAACTACAGGCATACCTCAGTTAACAAAGCCTCTGAGAAAGAAGTTTCTTTTTACACCCGCCCAGATTTCTGTTTTCCTCCTGCCAGCAATGACAGGATGATGGTAAAGAAAGGCTACAGAAACTCAGACGTTCAGGGTCAGGTTGCAGTAAACAATGAAAAAATGCCCTAATCTGGGGAGGAATGATATTCTCCTCTAGCCGATCCTACTGTAGTTGTGTGTGTCTGCCTACAATAGGCAAGGTAAACAGCAGCTACCTCCAGAAACCCTTACTGAGCATGCATGGACAGCAACATAAAGAGAAATGGGGAGAGCAGATAAGCCTGCCTGCCTGCTTCACTAAAGCTACCTGTATCAGGTTAAGAAACATTGATCTATCAGTTTGGCTGTCAAAAGGGAAACTGTAAGAAAAGTGGAGGCTGATGAAAGAAAATGTCTTCCCCGGATGAAAATTTTGGAAGAAGTCTTCAATTTTGGAAGAAGCTCTAGAAGTTTCAAAAATATACAGTTGGCCCTCCACATTTGCGGATTTTATTATTTGCAGTTTTGATTAATATGTTTTCTCTAGGAATCTCTTAAGTCCTCCTGCGCAATTCTGCTGGAAGTTCACCATGGAGTTGTGATGGACTTTCTCTAGGCATTTGTAGGTCCTCCAACACGATTCTATGATGTTGACCATAGAGTTGTGCTGGAGAACCTAGAAGTTCCTAGAGAAAACACTTCTCTAGGCATTTGTAGGTCCTCCAACATGATTCTATGATCAACTTCTGACAGATGACCATAGAGTTGTGCTGGAGAACCCAGAAGTTCCTAGAGAAAACACTTCTCTAGGCATTTGTAGGTCCTCCAACATGATTCTATGATCAACTTCTGGCAGATGTTGACCACAGAGTTGCACTGGAGGACATGGAAATTCCTAGAGAGGTGTTCTCCTAGGTAAAAAGAACAGTGGTTTTTGTTTTTGTTTTTGTTTTTTTTTGCAGTTTTTCCACATTCACAGGGTCATTCAACCCCAACCCCAGCGAATGTGGACGGACCACTGTGTTTTATTTTTCACTCACGCAAAATCTGTCCAACTTGGTGGTTCCATTCGGCATGTGCATATTGTTAGTTTTGAATAAAAAGTTGGCTGAAGCATGCTTACCTTTTTTTTTTTTAATGGTGTAGAAACCTATCACTGATTCTTCCCATGTTATTTTTCTGCTCAAGAAATCATGCCCAGGAACACATCTCCTTTGTTAACTGAGATATACCTGTATTTAAAGTTGCAATCCTATGCACGCTTACCTGGGAGTAAGCCCCCTGAATGCAAAAAGATGTACATTTGAGTACGCGTTTGTGAGTTATGTTGTAGGCTTATGCCTGGGTAGGTTATCAGCGAGGGATGTATGATACCATTCAAATTAAACACTTGCACAACAGTATGTGTGTGTGTATATACATATATATATATGTATGCTTGATTATGGTACGCTTGATTTTCAGACATATATATATATATATATATATATATATATATATATCTGAAAATCAAGCGTACCATAAGGCCTCTGCATTAACCATGGAGTTAGGTGTGAACTGGTGCTTTCTCCCATGACATTCAATGCACATAAAAGATTTGCATCTGCTGCCAGCAAAAGCTTTGGAGCTTGTTCCAAAGTCTGCAGAGCATCCAGTCGGTAAAGGGAAATTGTATTATTGTTGTCCATAGCATAGCATTTTTATTTTTGCAATTCTAGCTAGCGAGTATGCCTGCTTTTTCTGGTACAGAAATTGCAAAGACGCCAATCCTCCCCATCTCATTCATGGTTCAGTTTTCTTTAAAAGGGGAGAAGAGGTGTTTTATTAAATAAGCTGTTGACTCTCCCTATACTATACAAACACACAACACACGGACATATATACACGCATACACAGACATACATATACATACACTCACACACATATGTATTCGTTCTAGATAATTGTATATTCAGTTTAATTCATTTTTTTAAATGACAAATATTCAAAATAAAACTTTAACAAAGGGGGGGGGGGAGAATACCAACAGCAATAAGATATTCATTCATATGTATGGAGCAGCTAATAATTATACATAATAATAATCTGCTTTTTCAAACACAGACTAACCAATGTAAAAAAAAAAAAAGAAAAAGTTAATTTGTAAATACTTTTTTCATTTTACAGTTGTATAATAAGTGTATATGGTGTTTACTTTTTCAAAAGCTTTTTTCATACTTAGTTGTCTCGTTTTATGAGTTGTGTTTTTAAACTGAAAAAAAAAGGTTGCAATTTGTTAGGGGGAAAAAAACAAGAACCGTAAAGAAAGAAAAAACTTTTTTTTCCATCCAAAAATTTCCGGCGTCAGTTTAAGATTTTCTTCCCATGATTTTCATCTTGTTTTTGCCCTTCATTGTAAAGTATTTTATTATTCGAAAGAAATGAAATGGACATTTCCTCTTCCACCTCCCGCAAGCAATCTGTATGTTTAGAGAGAAGACTTTTAAAGAAAAATAATAATAATAATAATAATAATTCTCAGAAATATGTTTTTAAATTGAGGGAGTAATGCTGCAAATTTACAACAATGTAAAATAATTTCAGCACATTTTTGTTACTTCTCCCCAGCTGCTGCTAACAATTTTATGACTTGCTCTCCTATTTTAGAACTATTTTTATGTAATTAAATATGCTTTCTTGTTTATAAATGCCTGGTTTACAAAAAAAGGAAAAGGAAAAAAAATAGCGTGGGGTATTTATCTATTGCGCTGTGTATCTTGATAGTCCTTTTCAAACTCCTTTTTCCACTTCCCTTTCCAACCTGGAGACAGATAATATTATAAAATAAAGGACTTTATCAGATTATGTATGAAAATAGCTATGCTTATATATACCACAGTGACTGAATGTACAGTGTATAGACGCATTATCTAAAATAAAATTTGTTTGTCCAGGAAAAAAAAGTCCACAATCCACTATAGGTATGTTCTTTTCCTACTTAAGCTTATATGAACCAAAGGACTATCCAAATTTTTGAGACTAGAGCCAATGGAGAGTAAATGGTAAAATGGTGAAGGGTGATATGGGAGTTGTTGAAAAATGGAGTTACACTTTCTCAGCCAGAAATCTTTGCATCTGGAGTGGAGACCTGTGTGCCATGGAACTGATTCTGGCCCTTTGGCCTGCGTTTCGCTTTGGCTCTGTCCACACTACAGAAATAATCCAGTTTGACACCACTTTAACTGCCACAGCTCAGTGCTTTGGAATTCTGGGAACTGTCATTCCCTGTAGTTTTTCTGTTAGTTTCTCCAGTGCCGCAACAAGTTCCAGGAGTCTCATAGCATTGAACCATGGCAGATCGAAGTGGCGTCAAACTGGCTTGTTTATGCAGTGCGGATGCAGGCTTTGTATCAGGGTTGCGATGGATGCCACATGGTGCACACAGCATCACCGCTTCCAGGAAAGTCCAGCAATTGTTAATACAATCTCCAGAACCTGGATGATGTTAGAAAGCAAGTTCTTAGGTTTGAGGTGTAATGGGAGGATGTTGTGTGCCTTCAAGTTGTTTCTGACTTATGGCAACCCTGAGATGAGCCTATCATGGGGTTATCTTGGCATGATTTGTTCAGAGGAGGTTTGCCATTACCTTCCCCTGAGGCTGAGAGAGAGTGACTTGCCCAAGGTCATCCAGTGGGTTTCATGGCTGAGTTGGGAATCGAACCTTGGTCTCCGGTGTCACAGTCCAACACTCAAACCACTACTACATGTTGGTGATGGTGAAAGTGGTGCCCACGGAGGATAGGCTCATCTCACATACAACACTTGTATATGAAGAAATAGTCCAGCTATCTTTGTCTGGTTGTTGTTTTCCTCTTAGGCTGATGGTAGCTCTCCAACTAAATCTGAAGCAGTGAATCTCAAATCTGATAATGGACGGCCTTTGACAAGAGGCATCAAGGATGGACTCCTTTTAAAAATATATATTATGTTTCCCGTGAAATGTGCAAATTGTGTGAAAAGGTCCTCCATTAACAACAAAAAGCTAGTAAAATGTGGGCTAGACAATGCTACTATTAGGTGGATCTGTAGTTGGTTGATGGACTCAATGCAACAACAACGAAAAGCTAGTAAAAGGTGGGCTAGACAATGCTACTATTAGGTGGATCTGTAGTTGGTTCATGGACTCAATGCAACAACAACGAAAAGCTAGTAAAATGTGGGCTAGACAATGCTACTATTAGGTGGATCTGTAGTTGGTTGATGGACTCAATGCAACAACAACGAAAAGCTAGTAAAATGTGGGCTAGACAATGCTACTATTAGGTGGATCTGTAGTTGGTTGATGGACTCAATGCAACAACAATGAAAAGCTAGTAAAATGTGGGCTAGACAATGCTACTATTAGGTGGATCTGTAGTTGGTTGATGGACTCAGTGCAACAACAAAAAGCTGGTAAAATGTGGGCTAGTGTCATGGTCAGCCCTGAGGAGGACGAGGAGGACGAGGAGGAGGATGGGTCTCCTCCAGAGAAGGAAGAGATACAGGCTCCACCTGGCTCTCATTCTGCTCTGTCTGAAACAAGCCCGGTTCTCCCAGCCCCAGAGCAGCCAGGTCCTAGTGCTCCTTCCTTGGAGGCTCAGCTGCCTAATGGGGAGAAGCAGGAGGATACAGCAGAGCCAGTGCCTTCCTTTAGGCAGAGGAGAGCTGAGAGTGCTGGCAGTCGCAGGTCCAGGAGACTAGCTGAAAAGCAGCTGCTGAACAAGCCTCAGCTGGCACTGAGGTAGGATTTGACTATTTAAACAGTTGCAAGAGGCTTCCTCAGTGTCAAGATTTATTGTAGTTTCCTTGGGAGACTATGGTCAGTGTGGCTCCCTGTTTTCTGCTTTGTGCCTCTTGCTCTTGCCTTGTGGAACTCTGTTGCCTTGACCTTGGACCGAACTGGACCTTTGCTGATTGCTGCCTGCCCTGACCTTAGACTGACTGATGCTGATTTCTGGACTCTGCTTTGCTGGTGCTTCAACTACAGGAAGGTTTGTGGCTGGCCTTGCTGTTTGCAGCTCACCCTTTCCATCCCTAGCAGCTGTGGGAACTGAGGCTGGCTGTAGTTGAGGACAGCTAGACAATGCTACTATTAGGTGGATCTGTAGTTGGTTGATGGACTCAACCCAAAGGTTGCTCACCAACAGCATCACCTCATTCTGGAGAGAAGTGACTAGTGGGGTGCCATAGGGGTCTGTCCTCGGCCCAGTACTGTTCAACATCTTTATCAATGACTTGGACAAAAGAATAGGGGACATGCTTATCAAATTTTCAGAGGGGGGGGAATGAAAGGCTCAGATATAGGATCGGTGACATCTAGTTTGACAGCAGTGTGACTGACCCAGTGAGTTTCTGAACGCTGATCTCCCTCCGTGTCGTAGTCCAACATTCAAACTACTACACCAGGGGTAGGCAACCTTTCCCCTTTAAGGGCTGAGGGACTTCAGTTCCCAGAAGCCTCAGTCATGTTGGCCAATAGTCCCATGTTGGCCAATAGCTCCTGGGATTCTGGGAGCTGAAGTCCCTCGGCCCTTAAAGGGGAAAGGTTGCCTACCCCTGTACTACACCATCCTGGCTCAGGACACATCACTATCCTGTAAGTTCCAGAATGGCAGTTGTATCTTACTGAGGGTAGGACAACATCTTTCATCTAACACATCCGCATCTGCACTGGATAAATTATCCAGTTTGACACTGGCCATGGCTCAATGCCATGGAATTCTGGGAACTGTAGTTGTGGCATCAGAGCTTTGCTATGATTCCCAGAATTTCATAGCATTGAGACATGGCTGTTAAATTGATGTCAAACCAAATTATTTCTGCAGTGCAGGTACAGTCTCAGTATCTAACACTCTTCAGTTCTCTGCTTTTCAGCATTTACAACTTGAGCAATTGCCTCACCATCTAATGTAGTGATTCCCAAACTCTGGTCTTCCAAGTGTTTTGAACTTCAGCTCCCAGAAGCCTCAGCCATCTTGGCCAATGGTATGGGATTCTGGGAGCTGAGATCCAAAACACATGAAGGCCAAAGTTTGGGAATCACCATGGCAGGGCTGGCCCTGAAAGCAAATGTCTGTGTTGTGTGTGCATGTGCCTTCGAGTCATCTCTCAGCGACCCCATGAATTTCCTAGGGTTTTCTTAGGGTAGGAACATTCAGAGGTGGTTTTGCCGATTCCTTCCTCTGAAATACAGAACCTACATCATCTTGGTTGCTGGTTTCCCCCAATTACTTAAATATATTTTTAAAAATGCTACAGTTTGCATGACTGGATTCATACTTCCTACACAAGACGCATCCTGGAGAAAGAGGGCCTCTCTGGATTCATCCCAATATTATCCTGTTTGTGTATGCATGAATTTTTATGACTGGACTCCAGCCAACCTTCTGCACCAAGTTTATTCGGCTATGGCTTGCTGCTTTGAACTTCATTCAGGTGACCTAGTTTAAGAGGCACATTAGTCCATGACACTCTCTTTCCTTTGCTCCTCCACCCATGCTTCCTACCATAAGTCATTTGGAAGCAAAGCGGAGACTTTACAGTAAATGACAGCTGCTTGTTGAGTTCAATCTGTTTCTTCGCTTATTTTGCTCTCCTCTTCCTCAACTCTACCTCCAGCTGAGATGGAGGTGAAATTCTGAACTTGGAAACAACCCAGCTGCCATCAAGAGGGACATTTCTGGCCTACAGGATGAGCCTGATGGTGAAGAAGGAAGCCTTCCCTAGCTTTGCACAAAAATTAAAAATCCTCATTCACTCTCCAGCATGAACCTTTCACTGCAATGCTTGCCTCATTGGAAGGAAATGGAATTAGTAACTAAAACTAAAGCTAGTGTGGTGTAGTGGTTTGAGCATTGGATTATGACTCTGGAGATCAGGGTTTGATTTCCCGCTTGAGCATAAAAACCCAACCTTGGGTACGTCGCACTCTCTCAGTCACATAGGATGGCACTGGCAAACCTCCTCTGGAAAAACTTGCCAAGAAAACCCAATCGGTTGCCGTAATTCAAAAATGACTTTTAGGAACACAACAACAACACGACAATTAAAACACAACCTGCAAGTTTGTTTGGAAGAAATCTCTGCTGAACTCGGTGAGAAACCACTATTTGCAGCTTGACACTTTGTCCCAAGAAGTGTCAAGAAGATCATGCGAACCTTGTAGATTACCAGGACATGATCATCCCAGGCCCTGAGACTTCTGACCCAAAACCTGAGACCTAGGGATGGTGTTGGATGATGTCATTAAGCACGTGAGTTGCTCACATTGTGTCATTCAAATATATAGATGCATAGAATTTTCCTGGTTGGCAAATGTTATTCCAAATTGCAATATGATTTAAATCAACCTTTGCAAATGAAGCAAGGTGCACTGCCAGCTAGAAGGCTCCCTGCTGGGCTGGAGGTTTGCATGTTGCCTTGTCTCTCAGCCAGAGCTGACCCTAAGCAAACTGGAGCATTTGAACCCTTACCTGTTACCCATGAAAACTGTAGATTTAGGGCAGCGGCCTGAGCTATGACAATCCTAAAAATGGTAGATCCCCCCTGGTCCCCCAGTATTCCTCAGCTGAGAACACACTGAAAATATACAAAAGGGCAAATCTGTTTGCTCCTGCTACTTTTTCATATCTCCCACTCCTACTTGAGACTTCTTCTTCTCAGTCTAGAGCAGGGGTAGGCAACCTTTCCTCTTTAAGGGCCGAGGGACTTCAGCTCCCAGAATCCCAGGAGCTATTGGCCAACATGGGACTATTGGCCAACATGGCTGAGGCTTCTGGGAGCTGAAGTCCCTCGGCCCTTAAAGGGGAAAGGTTGCCTACCCCTGGTCTAGACCAACCTGGCATCTCTCTTCACCAAAAGCTCCCCTCCCCAAAGTTACTAGCCGTTATGGGAGGAGGAATATCACAAATCCATTTTGAGGACCAATGAATAGTCTTTTGCAAGATCATTTCCAAAACAGATTGGTAGAAAGCTGATGGATCATGTTTGAACTGATTGGAGCTTCCATCTTGAGCTGCTGTGTCTCCAACTGTCCTTAATACAATCCTAAGCATCTAATTTTAGTCTACACTGATGCTGCTTCCCAAATATTTGCTCTGGCTCTGACAGGTTCTGAAAAGTTCAAGAGTCTTCTAGCACTCCAGAATTATACATGACAATGGACGGGAACCTAGACCGAGCTTTTTGAAACTATAGCATGGTGGTATCCATGTTGGTTGGGGGACTCTGGGAGTTATGGCCCAAAAAATAGCATTTCACTAACCTCTGACCATAGTTTAGTAGGAGAACACAGTTTTTATTGGGAGAATGTCCCTGGTTCACCTCCAGTTAAAAAGATCTCAATAAAGTTGGACGACAGCAAGGAACTCAGGATGTTGCAATATTAACCGAGAATGCACTGTACACATAGACTTGTAGATGATGTTAGACTATAACTCATAATTTCTAGCTGGTAAGGGATCATTGCTGTCCAGCAATGTCTAGAGCATCTATATCGGTGGTTTCCAAACTTTGGTCCTCCAGATGTTTTGGACTTCAACTCCCAGAATTCCTGACTGTTGGTCAAGTTGGCTGGAGCTTCTGGCAGCTGAAGTCCAAAACACTTGGAGGACTAATGTTTGGGAATCACTGATATATATAGATGAATTGATATATTGATAGATGCACCGCAGTCCAGCAATGCCTAGAGGGCTACCATTGCTCATCCCTGCTTAGGAGACCCAGAATATCTAGCATCCTTCCATCGACACTCAAATATCTATAGCGATGATTATGAAAATAACCCAAAGCAATCTTCTTCTGAAACATTGACAAGTGAAAATATTAGGGCTGTCAATCAATTAAGAATCTTTAATTGGGTTAACAACTTCCTGACTTTCCACCAGTTTTTCAATCACTTTTACAGATTGCACAATGTCAATGGCAGTATGGTACATTTTTTTTTTCTCTTCTCATTTTAGTTTCTTTGAAGGAATGAAACAGTTTCACCCAACTGGGAGGCATTTTTGATTTTTTGTTTTTACGTTACAAGAGACCATCAATTGTTGGGAGGAAAGCCCTTTTTTGTTTGGTCGAATTTAGGCGCATGGAACATTTCTGAGGTCTTGGAAGCAAATCGTTGCAATTAATGTCATGCGTTTGGGGCTTGAATGTGGGCAGAGTAATGTCCCTTTTCCAAAATGTAAGAACGGGTAGCATCCATTAATTCTTTTGTAATGGAACTCTTAACTCAGCAATAGACAACAATCTACAGCCTGCCCTCAACATTTGCAACTTTGACTTTAGCAGATTTGATTATTTGCGAATATGATTAATATGTTCTCTCTAGGGAACTCTAGATCCTCCAGTGCAAATCTGCCAGAAGTTGACCATAGAGTTGTGCTGGAGGACCTAGAGATTATTAGAGAAACACTACTCTAGGCATTTGTGGGTCCTCCAGCATGATTCTATGGTCAATGTCAACAGCTGGGCCAATAGCCTGACTTACTGTAAGGCATAAGTCTTAAGGAAGGATGGGCCTCCAAAGACCGTTAGACTGCAACTCCCAGTATGCTTCACCATTGGTTATGCTGTGCAGGGCTGATAGGAGCTGCAGTCCAACTTTTTTACCTTCTCCCACCTGTACTTCACTAAGAGTGCACCTGCATAACGGTAACATTTTATGGAAGCATAGAGTCATATGGAATCAAAATATCATAGCCTGAGATTAGCCATCAATTATGCTTTCAGAATCATACACCCAACTTTGTTCATGTTTTATCATAGCCATATTTTTCTACAAAGAAGGAAAAAGTACAACCTAAAAATGTCATGTCATGCCATTATCTTAAAAGGCTTAATTGAGGATTTAAGGTTCATTTGGTCCATTAAATCTACTATTCTGAGAGGAGAATCCCTGAAAACAGTCTTGTTCCACCTTTCAAAATTTCTGCCCTTTTTCAGAGAGAAAAAGGCATGAATTAAAAAAGGACGTACTATGTAAACCAGCATATATATATATATATATATATATATGCCATGAAAATCTGTTTCCTAGTTCCTAATGTGCAAACTACATATTTACAGCTGTCCTGTGTAAGGCACCTGGGCTGCATCCCCACTGGAGAAATAATCCAGTTTGACACCACTTTAACTGCCATGCTCCTTGCTATAGAATTCTGAGATTTGTAGTTTAATCGGATCTGACAAGCCAAAATCTTTCCATTATTAAGTAAGATGAAAGGAAGGTCAGACTTTTGTTATGTACAATTCTTACTAGACGGTAAATGCCCGAATGTCACTCTTGTTGTTGCAAAATTTCTCTCTGAGGCAGTAGGATTAGAACCCACTCTGTATAAAGGGACAGTTAGAGTTGAGTTAGAATAGCGTTAGATTTAGCAACTTCTGCGACTCTTGTATTATTGTTGGCATTTGTATCTTATTTGATGATATGTATATTTGATTGAATGTGTAAACTTTGGGTCTGTGGACTGTAATAAATGATGATGATGATGATGATTTGTAGTTTCAAACAAAAATCCACCAAACAGTGATGCCTTTATTGGCCAACCAAAATGCACAATATACTTGTCGCAAGCTTTCGACACTCCATGAGCTTCTTCTTCATCAGGCAAGATGTTAGAAACCAAAGAGGAGGAAAAGCAATTGGAGATGCTATTCAGATGCCTGCATTTTGATGTTTCTGTCCTTAGTTAAGATGATAAGTGGAGGGTATCTTCTGCAGGCTGCTCCCTCCTCCTTCTGTCCATGATGGGGCTATAGGGAGATTTGCAAAGACCAGGAAATTTAAAGTCCATTTGCATCTCAACAAGGACCCCTCTCTTGCAATCCAATATGCCTCCATTCCTATGAAGTCGCAGATCTCTTTGTAGGCAGAGGACAATGGATTCCTCAAGGAGTCTTCATGTTTTTGAAGAAGCCCATGGAGTTTCAAAAGCTTCATCCCTTTTAAATGCTGGAGCACAAAACTGTGCATTTTGGTTGGCCAATAAAGGTGTCACTGTTTGGTGGATTTTTGTTTGAATTTGCTAAATGGCCAACACAGCTACCCCGGCATGTTTCCTGATTTGTAGTTTGTTATGGTACCAGAGCTCTCTGACAGAGAAGGCTAAATATCTCACATAACTGAAGTTCCCAGAATCCTGTAGCATAGAGCCGTGGCAATTAAAGTGGTGCCAAACTGGATTATTCCTGCAGTGAGGATGGTTTCTGCTTGGTTATCATGCAGTGGGTCGGTGGGTGGAAGCAAGCCAGTGAAGCACCATTCTTCTTATTGCACATAAAGCGGAGATCGTACGCAGCAGCTGGACAGTTTATCCTTTCAAATGGAGAAGGACGGGCAATAGTTCACCTTAATGCTTTCGAACAGGAGAGGATCTAAAATAAAGTCCAATCTGGGTTTGCAAAACCCAGTTACGCCAGGAGTGACATGAGTATGGGTTTGGAGCAGATGACTTCCGAAGATTCCTTTCAGCTCTCGAATTTTATGAGTCAGAAAACCTTTCAAACAGGGCACAATGCACGGTTATGCTAGCATGTGAAAGAACATGATTCTTCCCTCATGAAAAGTCATCTGATTATGTGGAAAATAGTCCTTGGTATGGTATCCATGGAAATGTTCGGGAAGGCTGTGCCGTTCATCTCCTTCTGCAAAACAGCATGAATCCAAGTACCGTCTTCTCCGTTCTAACTCCTGCACATCATCTGCTCTGCTCTGCTCTGCTTTTTATATATTAAACCAAATTCACAGGAGAATCGCTGTTGCAAAGAGATAAAACTTCCTGAGTGTGATACGAACGTGTATCACTATATATATATATATATATATATATATATATATATATATCACTATATATATATATTCTAAAGTTCTAAAGGAACCATGAGTGCAGAGTAGAAATATAACAGAGCCCATCTGGATGACATATACCCTAGCAGAATTTTTTATCGGACTAACTTATTAATGCAATGAAAATACTTGGCTGTAATGCTAAACCTCCATGACTTGCGGATGAAAACGGATCAGATTTTCAAGATGCTCTGCTTGATCCTGATAGTTTTGGTTGCACCTCTCTCCTGTAGCATACCTTCCAACATTTCACAGATGAAAACCAGCACCCATGCGGCTAAGATGCATCGAGATGGTTAATATTATTAATGATTGCGAACACATAAGCTAGAAGAGTATCTTACATTTCTCTCTGATGAAATTCATTTTGAAGGTTTAGGCCCAGCTTTCTAATCTATTAAGGTCATTTTGAACTTTGATCCTTTCCTCTGGGGTATGAGCTCCTACTCCTAATCTGGTGTCACCTGCACATTTGATAAGCATGCCCTCAAATTTGCAGATGACGCCAAATTAGGAGGAATAGCTAATACCCCAGAGGAGAGGATCAATCCCTTTGACCACACTCTGATGTGTCTCGGTCACACATGCCTCAGTTTCCTTCTCTAAAATGTTGGTCGATATGGGAGGAAATCATAGAATCCTAGAGTTGGAAGAGACCCCAAGGGCCATCCAGTCCAACCCCCTTCTGCCATGCAGGAACTCAAAATCAAATCACTCTCGACAGATGTCCATCCAGCCTCTGTTTAAAGACCTCCAAAGAAGGAGACTCCACCACTCTCCGATGTTCTCTAAGAGCAAGGGGGAAAAAAAATATTTGTATTAAACAACTCATTTTTTTTCTGCATGAAAATGCAAGGTATTACATTCTTAGCAAGCGAGTGTTTTCTTTTTGAGGGTCAACAACTTTTTTTGGGGGGGGACTCATTTGCCAGGTTGCTTTGAATATGCAAGAAAGAAGAGCGAACCACACACACGGAAGAAAGCTAAATCAGCAGAACAACAACCAGTTTGTTAGTTTCTGCATTAATGTCATCTTCTTTTTGTTTTTCACTTCTTCTCTCTCTCCCCCCCCCCGCCCCAAACCTCCATATGGTTGATAATCCATCATAGTTGATGGTGAATATCATGAAGAGAAGAAGACGAAGAAGGAAAAAACATACCCAAAGCTGTCACTCTCAGGCTATTTTTAATTTACTGTCAGGGAAAGATCAGGAGGCGTTATGTGGAGGAGGGAAATTTTACAATGTCCTTACGCAGAACCACACCGGATAAATGGGATTGCTGCAGGATGGGAGTTTTAGAGCACCGACCTTTGACTGCATCCCATGCCCTCTATGCTGGCGATCACATTTATGTTTGGAGGCAAAATCCTTTGCTCCAAAGGAAGTTCATAAATGTCGGAGCAATGCAAATGTCTTCACGCCTTCAGCGTTGTTTCTTCGTTGTGTGCCTTCAGCCCCAACTTATGGCGGCCCTAAGGCAAACCTAACACGGGGTTTTCTTGGCCAGATTTGATCAGAGCCTGCTTGCCTTTGCCTTCCTCGGAGGCTGAGAGAGTGTGACTCGCCCAAAGTCACTCGGTGGGTTTCTTCTCCAGAATCGTAATCCAACCGTCATAACCACTACACTATGCTGCCTCTGTTTCAACATGGAAGTTATCATATACATTCACACAGTCCTGAAGCCAAAGGCAGCCCCTGGGTCAGGGGTCGGCAACCTTTCCCCTTTAAGGGCCGAGGGACTTCAGCTCCCAGAATCCCAGGAGCCATTGGCCAACATGGGACTATTGGCCAACATGGCTGAGGCTTCTGGGAGCTGAAGTCCCTTGGCCCTTAAAGGGGAAAGGTTGCCTACCCCTGCCCTAGGTGATAGGTAAAATGCATGTATACCAAGTGTTTTTAAAATTCAGGCTGACCAATGCATTTAATAGCTAACCCCTTTCCCACGCAGTTCCGTGCCCCTTTTGCAAACTGGCAATGACTGCATATTATTGTGACCATTATTGCAATCATTAAAATAATGTGCGACCGTGGTCAATTTATAGTACTTAACTGGCCAGCAGACTATCATTCCCAATCTCTCTCTCAGCTGCATCTCCATCCTTGCTGAAGCTGCCCACCGGACTCTGTTTACTTGTTATTTGCTTAAAATGATACACAGCTTCCCTCGCACTTCCAGAGACTCTAACATCTGTTTAGCAGACACCTTTATGACACTCCGGCTCCTCCAGCAAATGTGCTAAGATTTAGAGGGAAATAATGCTAAATCTTGCATAGGTGCAAAACAAAATACACGGGGAGGCTGAGCCTTGCCAAGAAAACGTTCAGCATTACCGATGATCTAGGAATTTGTCAGATTGTAAATGGGGCAGAGCGGAAAGCAATGCTCTTTAAAAAATAATAATAATCCAGGCAGTTTCATCCTACTGCAGTAGGCTGGGCACAATACAAAAGACTTCCCTGGGGTCTGAGAGGAACGAATCCCATCATCCAATAGATCAACACTCCCTTTTCCCCATTCCCATAAAATGGAGATAGGGAGATCAGGATGCCCAGAGCTATACCTTCCAAATGTCTCAATTTCACAGTGCTAGTCAGGCGAGTCACACTCTCCCAGCCCCAGAAAAACCCTTGATAGATTGCCATAAATTGGAAATGACTTGAAGACATGCAACAAGTCCTCTCTTGTCCCGCTTTTTAGCTGCTTTTAAAACATCCTCATTTCTCTCTCCTCCTCCGATTCCTTGCTCTTTCTCTTCAAGATTACCCCAGTTGCTGCAAAAGGTAAAAGTAATGTGTTGTTGTTGTGTGCCTTTGAGTCATTGCCAACTCACGGTGACTTGCCCAGGGTCACCCAGTGGGTTTACATGGCTGAACGGGGCATCCAACCCTGGTCTCCAGAGTCCTAGTCCAATGCTCAACCCGCTATGCCATGCATTTGTACTCCATTAATTCAGCAGTAGAAAAAGAGAGGTGGAGGCAAATCCCTAAGAGAAGGGGAAGAAATCAGGAGCTCAAGAGAGGGGGTGCTGCTGCCAAGATACCTGGGGTAGGAAAAAGAGGGCAGGGAAATGGGAGGGGAGTCTCTAAGGCAATGGCGTTCCCTTATGGGGTGTCATCAGGTGCAAGGGGGGGGCTTCCAGGGAGTATGGCTTATGAGAATGGGGCCAAAAAGGCAGCCTCCTCTCTATGCCAGATAGGACTTGGAAGGCAGCTGTGGCAGCATGCTGACCCTTCTTGTCCATCCTGGCCTTTCTCCCTGGAAAGTTAACCCTGGACGGGGCAGCCTGCAAGGACCGCAAAGACCCTTCCTGACCGGAAGTGGGAGAAGGACCCAGCTGGGTGTCAACCCCCCCTTCTTCTGGGTGTCACCCAGTGTGGTCCGTACCCCCCGCACACCCCCAATGACGCCACTGCTCTAAGGTGCTACTTTTGTTGTTGTTGTTATCCTTCCTCGAGTCAATCTCGACCTATGGAGACCCCGTAGATGAGACATCTCCAAGACTCCCTGTCTTCTACTGCTCTACTTGGGTCCTGCAAATTCATACCTGGAGACTCCATCCATAGATGAGACATCTCCAAGACTCCCTATACCAGGGGTAGGCAACCTTTCCCCTTTAAGGGCCGAAGGACTTCAGCTCCCAGAATCCCAGGAGCTATTGGCCAACATGGGACTATTGGCCAACATGGCTGAGGCCTCTGGGAGCTGAAGTCCCTCGGCCCTTAAAGGGGAAAGGTTGCCTACACCTGCCCTATCCTCTACTACTCTGCTCAGATTGTCAGGGTATGCCAGTTTGCTAAGTTGTGACTGGATGAAGGTATAGCAAAGTGGCAGGTGAAGTCCATGATAGTAAGCCAGCTCTGGCAATTAATGATGCAGTTAGACAATTAGGCCAGGCAGTCTGGATAGCCACTTAGCAGAGTATAACTGCATTGGGAGTTTGCTTGAGTGTTAGAGAGTGTATTCCTCTCCATACTGGTCAGAAGCCTGCTGTTTTTCAGATTGCTGGGATGTAAGTTTGTTTCTCCTTGCTAAGGAGTTATAGTATTGCAGGTTTGCAGGAAGTTATGTTATGCCTTTTTTTCTACACTGTATATGTACTTTCTACACTGTATATGTACTTTTTTCTACACTGTATATGTACTTGGCTATGTTTTTGCTTTGCTTATTTTTTGCCTTACACTCTGCTGAAGTGAAGCTCTATATTTGTTGACTTCACAACTCTGCTGTGATATTTTTCAATACACCCCAACACAGATCCTGCAAATTCATACCTGTGGACTCCATCCATAGATGAGACATCTCCAAGACTCCCTATCCTCTACTGCTCTGTTCAGATCCTGCAAATTCATACCTGTGGACTCCATAGATGAGACATCTCCAAGACTCCCTATCCTCTACTGCTCTGCTCAGGTCCTGCAAATTCATACCTGTGGACTCCATAGATGAGATATCTCCAAGACTCCCTATCCTCTACTGCTCTGCTCAGGTCCTGCAAATTCATACCTGTGGACTCCATAGATGAGATATCTCCAAGACTCCCTATCCTCTACTGCTCTGTTCAGGTCCTGCAAATTCATACCTGTGGACTCCATCCATAGATGAGACATCTCCAAGACTCCCTATCCTCTACTGCTCTGCTCAAGTCCTGCAAATTCATACCTGTGGACTCCATAGAGTCCATCCATCTAGCAAGCAGCCTTCCTCTCTTTCTGCTTCCCTCCACCTTTCCTAGCATTGTTTTTTCCCCCAGTGAGTCCTTTCTTCTCATGATGTGTCGAAAGTACGACAGCCTCATTCTAGTCATCTTGACTTCCAGAGAGATTTCTGGTTTGATCTGCTCCAGAACCCATTTGAAAGACTCAGATGAAAAAAACAGGAGGTCTTAGGAAGCGCTTGGTGTGTTTCAGACAGTTTTGAATAGAAAACTGAGTCCTTTTCCTTGGATGCTATACAACAGGAGAGATGATTCAGTCGGAAAAAGCTCTCTCTGGAAAGGGAACTTGCCATTTGTCCTGTACGTTGCTGGGAGGAAGGGATCGAATCCAGATTCTCCAGATCTTGGGAACAAAGTATGTTTGCAATATGCCAGTCCCTGCCAGTTGGGCATGGGCTCTGGCTGCTTTAACCGGTAGGATATCAGAGATGCTCTTCCCAGTGAAATTGAATATTTCTATCCTCTGAGTGAGGATGTGAGTCACCGCTTAGACACATTAGTCTGTGGTCAGAAAAAAAATGTTTTGATAGAAATGAACAGCATGTGGTTGCAAACTTTTGTCTCCTTGTTCCCTTTCAGTTAGTCCTAGAAAGCCTTTGGCATGACTCAGAAGAGGATGAAAACCCAAATAAATTGAAGAGGTGCAAGAGAGAGTGATCGTGGCACAGTAGTTTGAGCTTTGGACTACAACTCTGGAAACCAGGGTTCGAATCCTGGCTTGGCCATGGAAACCCACTGGGTGACCCTGAGCAAGTCACACTCTCTCAGGCAGCTGCAAAGCAGTTTGGCACCATGTTAACGCTCATGGCTCAGTGCTGGGATTTGTAGTTTGGCAGGGCACCAGAGCACTCTGACAGGGAAGGTTAAATGTTGCACAAAACCACAAATCCCAAAATTCCATACCATTGAGCCATGGCAGTTAAAGTCATATCAAACTGCCTTATTTCTGCAGTGTGGCAGAAGCCTCAGCCTCAGAAGAAGGCAATGGCAAACCTCCTTTGAACCAGTTTTGCCAAAAAGCTCCCTTTTAGGGTCATCTTAGGATTCCCATAAGTTAGAAATGATTTGAAGGCACACAACAACAACAACAACAACAAATAAAGTGAGGGGAGACTTTAAAGACTCCATTTAACCACACTTATTAGTAACTAAGCCTTCCTATATCTGGCTATGTCCCATCTTTTTTTAAAAATGTAAAAGAATAATAATAGCCAACATGTCGTATTTGCAGAATGCAAAAATGTGCCCCAAAGCAACCCCATCACTGACATTTGGAAAGGGCTCCATATGCTCCAACTTTTCACAAATGAAAACCTGGGACAAGGGTGGCTATGCAACATCAGAGTGCAGTCAAAATGGCAATAGTTATGAATAAGGAAGAACGCACCTCTAGGAGAGACTGCAGCAGTTTGCTTTTACCTGAGCCTACTGGGAAGGGCAAAATTCTCCCCCTTCTCACTTCTCCCTCTTAGTTAAGTGAATGCAAATGTCTTTTGCACTGTGAACTGAGTTTGCAGGAATTGAAGTAAGCTGACGACAAAGAGCGATGGTGGGAGGATGAGAGAGAAGCTGGGACACTTTAAAAACAATGGAAAAACTGAGACAATTTTTGGGATCATCCCTACCAACACAGGCTTTGCACGCAGGAGGTCCCAGGTTCAATTCCCAACATTTCAAGATAGGTTGGGAAAAGACCCCTATGTAGGAACATCATGGAGAATTACCTGTTATAGAGCTGCCAGTGAAGGGTAAGCTACGAATTCCACATGTGAAAATGACACATTATATTTCTTTTATGTCGTTCAATGTATCTTTTTGTATTGTTTTGAATTTGGTTATTATTATTTATTTGTATATATATATATATATATAATTTTTGGCAGAGACCCTTGGAATCATTTTCTTTTTTTAAAAAAAAGCATCCAGAAATATTCTGAACAAACCAACCAAACCTAACATGGAGATAAATAGTCCATAAATAGTCCCTCTGGCTCAGTTTGGGTCATGATCTGTGTGAAAATGAGGGAGGGAAGGCTTTCTAGCAGACTCTTTATCTGGCCTCAAAGGTTTCATGGAGCATTGTGCCAGGTTTAAGATTATTCTTGTGGTATGGGTGGGATGGGTGGATAAGACACCGTCCCCTTTTCCTTCAAATGAGAGAAGGAAAAGTTCCCAGCAATGTTTCTCCTCTCTTTCGTCTTCTGTTTTTTAGTTCTGACATGTCTGTCACTTTGGTCACAAGGTAGGTTGGAAGACTGGCACATGCAAAAATGCGCCCAAGAGGCATCCATTTCCAAAGACTGTAGGGCAAAAGGAGAGACAATCTCCATTGTTTTTTGTGGGTTTTTCGGACTCTGTGGCCATGTTCTAGAAGAGTTTCTTTCTGACGTTTCGCCAGCATCTGTGGCTGGCATCTTCAGATGAAGATGCCGGCCATGAAAGCCTACAACTTCACAATCTCCATTGTCTTCCCTTGCAAGAAGGCAAACGTTGAAGGCACACAGAAATGACTACAGATTCTTCTTCCTCCATCCTAGCAGTCTGTAGAGAGATCTTGTAGCACCTTTGAGACTCACTGAAAGAAAGAAGTTGGCAGCATGAGCTTTCGTAGCCTTTGAAAACTAATACTGCCAACTTCTTTCTTTCAGTGAGTCTCAAAGGTGCTCCAAGATCTCTCTACAGACTGATCCTACAGACTAACACAGATATATCTTTGAATTCTTTCTTCCATTGAGTCTCAAAGGTGCTCCAAGATCTCCCTACAGACTGATCCTACAGACTAACACAGATATATCTTTGAATTCTTTCTTCCATTGAGTCTCAAAGGTGCTCCAAGATCTCTCTACAGACTGATCCTACAGACTAATAGGGCTATATCTTTGAATTCTTTCTTCCATTGAGTCTCAAAGGTGCTCCAAGATCTCTCTACAGACAGATCCTACAGACTAACATGGCTATATCTTTGAATTCTTTCTTTCATTGAGTCTCAAAGGTGCTCCAAGACCTCTCTACAGACTGATCCTACAGACGAACAGGGCTATATCTTTGAATTCTTTCTTCCATTGAGTCTCAAAGGTGCTCCAAGATCTCTCTACAGACTGAGTCTGCAGACTAACACAGATATATCTTTGAATTCTTCCTTTCATTGAGTCTCAAAGGTGCTCCAAAATCTCTCTACAGACTGATTCTACAGACTAACATGGCTATATCTTTGCATTCTTTCTTTCCTTTAGTCTCAAAGGTATCCCAAGATCTCTCTACATACTGATTCTACAGACTAACATGGCCATTTCTTTGCATTCTCCATCCTAACAGTTATGTTTCTCCCTTGTTTGGGCTTTAATAGCTATTTGTGACATAAGGCTCAAAAGCTTGCTGTCTCACGAAATCTGTCTCCCTTTTTGGTCCCAGAGCCTTTAGCAAAGGCTGCTGGGGAAGATATGCAGATGAGATGCATTCTTCCCAAAGCTCTGCCTCCTGGTCCATTGGCTTGTGAAATGGTGACTTTTTGGATCCGCATGCATAGCATGACTCATGCATGTGTATGTCTCTAACTGGATGCCAGATATAATCTTTCTCACTGAATTTATTCGCCTCTCTTACACCACGGACCCTTTTTCTTGCATTCCTCCAAACACATTCCAACTTGCCAACATCCTTCATAAAATCTGGCACTCAGAGCAGTGGGCATCACTACAACCCACCTACACTTTTTTTGAGAATTATGTCCCCCTGGATTTCTTGGTGGGTGGGAAAGACAGTTCTGGTCTATGCTTTTTTTGTAGATATCAAAGCACCCCCGACAGATGGCCATCCAGCCTCTGTTTAAAAACCTCCAAAGAAGGAGACTCCATCTCTCTCCGAGGGAGTGTGTTCCACTGTCAAACAGTGCTTACTGTCAGAAAGTTCCTCCTAATGTTGAGCTGGAATCTCTTTTCCTCTAGTTTGAATCCATTGCTCCATGTCCCATTCTCTGGAGCAGCAGACAAGAAGCTTGCTCCGTCCTCAATATGACATCCCTTCAAATATTTAAACATGGTGATCGTATCACCTCATAACCTTCTCTTCTCCAGGCTAAACATACCCAGCTCCCTAGTCTCTCCTCATAAGGCATAGCTCTTAAAGTTCCTCCTAATGTTGAGGTGCAATCTCTTTTACTCTAGTTTGAATCCATTGTTTCTTGTCCTATTCTCTGGAGCAGCAGAAAACAAACTTGCTCCATCCTCAATATGACATACCTTCAAAGGCTTAGTCTGATGACAAGGAGGCTACTTTCTAACTATTTTGTTCCAATTTCCCTTAAGATTCTTTACATTTCTCTCTCTCTAAAACTACTTTCCTACTAAATCCTGCAGCCCTAAAATTCAACTGACAATCCAGACCTGAAGACAAATCTCCCACAATCAGCTTCTTCCATTTATTCTTGGTCTTCATCTGCCTATCTTCATGTGGAAACCATGGACTTACAGGTTTTCAAAGGCTCTTTCTTGATGCTGAAGGCTTGATTCCTCTTGACTCCAGCCAATGCAAATCCAGCAAGTTTGCAGACTCAAAGTTCAAGAAGGTTACTTTAGACAGCTCTCAGAAACTACAAGTCCTGGTGTCCATCTTGGCTGGAGAATTCTAGGAGATGAAGTTCAAAACAGTTCCCTCCAAGCTCTGAACAGGAAATGCATGGCTGGAGAAGATCAAGGTCTAGCATAGCAGGGGAAGATGGCTTTCCAGATTGTCTTGGACTCCATTTTCCATCATCTCTACCCAATGGCTAAGGATAATGTAAGCTGTGTTTCAGCAATTTTAGGTTGGCCACTGGTTCTCCGCGTCCCTGTTGTAACTAAGGCAACAATATTTCAGATTGATGTTTAGAGGCTCACAAACATGGGAGGAAACAAAACTGCCCTTGTTCCTTATCTGAAACCTAGAAACATAGCATCTTTGAGTGTGGAGATCCCTATAGATAATGGTAGACATATTCTGACCCAAACACAAGGGACTTCCTCACATCAAGTCAGATCCTTGGTCCTTCTAATTTTGTGCTCTTTGCCAGGTTTGAGAGAAAAAGTCCAATTTGAGGACTTCAGGGATTGAAGCTGGAGCCATTTCCATACAAAGCAGAAGCTCTACCACTATAGGTCTTCCTCCGTTAATGTGTGCAATTTTCCTTTTCAGCTCAGCTTATAGCCAATAGCTATCTCCACAGCTTGAGGTGGCAAGCTCCTTCAAATATTTAGACACTGCATGAAGGTGGAAGACATGCTAGCCTGTTTGTTCCCGATTTAGCTACTGATCAGGCTCATTGGGACCAAGATTCCATAGAAAGTAGCCATGGGGCTTCGGCAAGTTGAAGTCTAAAAATGTGGACTTCAAAAATTTGTTGTTGTGTGCCTTCAAGTCATTTCCAACTTATGGTGACCCTAAGGCGAACCTATCATGGGGTTTTCTTGGCATGGTTTGTTCAGAGGAGGTTTGCCTTTACCATCCCCTGAGGATGAGAGAGTGTGACTTGCCCAAGGTCACCCAGTGGGGTTCATGGCCAAGCAGGGAATTGGACCCTGGTCTTTTTAATTTAATTTAATTTAATTTTATTTTATTTTATTTTATTTTATTTTATTTTATTTTTTATTTATTTTAGAGTCATAGTCCAACACCCAAATGGCTGTGCCACACTGGCTCTCTGCTTCAAATATACCCCGCTAACATTTCATAGATGAAAATCAAGATGGAAAGTAAGGGGGATATATGTAGTATCATGTGCTTGGCTGAATTCTTATTGAGAACCCAGCTGGACAGTGAGTTTACATCTGTGCATAATGCTCGTTGTACTGTTTCTGTCACCTGTGAATGAATTTGGTCTTGAATCTGTCCCTTGCTGCCTGTACTGAAAACAAAGCCATCTGGGTTCCTATCTGCGATGGGAAATCTATCCACACTTCTACAATTTAAGGACCTTATCACATGGGGTCTGAAGCAGAGCTAATCCAAAGGGCATCCACAGCTAATACATATTATTTCCCCGTGTTTATACACGACACTGCCCCAGAACACGGAGCTAATCCGTATTGTTTCCCCGTGTTTATACACGACGCTGCCCCAGAACACGGAGCTAATCCGTATTGTTTCCCCGTGTTTATACACGACACTGCCCCAGAACACGGAGCTAATCCGTATTGTTTCCCCGTGTTTATACACGACGCTGCCCCAGAACACGGAGCTAATCCGTATTGTTTCCCCGTGTTTATACACGACGCTGCCCCTGAACTCGGCAGAACACAGAGCTAATCCGTAAGGAATAGGGAGATTTTGACATTCGGTTTGTCGGGGAAGTACAAGGGAGCCTTCGCATTCAGTGCGCAATGGTAGGCGGGGAGAAAATCCCAGCGAGGGGAAGGGATTGCCTTGGCAAAAGGCAAACCGGATTGGAGAAAAGAAGGAGAGGAGGAAGGAAGAGGGAAGAGGGAGGCGATCTCTCTCGCATTTTCCCCCACCGACACGCCACTGTGGGCTGCCTTCACTTCTCCAGTCCTCCAGCCCTCCTCCCCCTCCTCGGTCCCCTTGGCTGCCTTTCCTCCTGACTCCTTCCTCCCATCCTTGCGGGAGAGAAGGGAGCCTTCGTATTAATTGCGCAATGGCCAAACAGGCGATATTCCATTCATTTCGCTATAGAACTGAATTTATTCCTACTTCGGTTATTTTTCGTTTATACTTCGCTTCGTGGCCAGCGTTTGATAAGGCTCTAAGACTGGTTTCATAATCACTCTCCTCTGTCTCCTTGGGAAACTATGGAAACTAGTTGTGTAAATCAGACCCGTAGATCTTGAACTCTCAGCACTCTCGGCAGTCTAAAAGTCCCAAGAGTCTTTGAGAGAAGGCACGGGACGGAGCAGAAATACAAGAATAGCACTGACCATCACCTATTATAGGAAATGGGTTTTTTCCTCTCACAATGGACAAAGCTGAAGTCGTCCAACAATGCTGACTAGTGAGAGATTGGTGGTCAGTGTTGCTGGAGAGGACAGCAGCAGCTGTGGAAGCTTCTCCTTTTCATTTCCCTTTATTGCTCTGTGGCCTTTTATTTATCTAAAATATGTTTATGCTGCCTTTTGAGGCAAGGGCTCTTCAAGATGGCTTATAAAATAAGACTTTGAAATATAAAATATAAAACAAACAAACAAAACAAACAAAACCTTTTCACCTCTTTTCCTTCCATTCTTTCTCTTTCCCCCCTGATATTTGGCTGTGCCCTCTGATTGTCTATTGTCTGTTTTCCTTCCTTCCTTCCTCTCCTTCTCCTTCTCCTTCTCCTTCTCCTTCTCCTTCTCCTTCTCCTTCTCCTTCTCCTTCTCCTTCTCCTTCTCCTTCTCCTTCTCCTTCTCCTTCTCCTTCTCCTTCTCCTTCTCCTCCTCCTCCTCCTCCTCCTTCCTTCCTTCCTTCCTTCCTTCCTTCCTTCCTTCCTTCCTTCCTTCCTTCCTTCCTTCTCCTTCTCCATTTCCTTCTTTTCTCCTTCTCCTTCTCCATTTCCTTCTTTTCTCCTTCTCCTTCTCCATTTCCTTCTTTTCTCCTTCTCCTTCTCTATTTCCTTCTTTTCTCCTTCTCCTTCTCTATTTCCTTCTCCTTCTCCTCCTCCCTTCTGTCTCCTTCTCCTTCTTCTTCCTTCCTTCCTTCCTTCCATCTCCTTCTCAATTTCCTTCTTTTCTCCTTCTCCTTCTCTATTTCCTCTTCCTCCTCCTCCTCCCTTCCGTCTCCTTCTCCTTCTCCTTCTCCTCCTTCCTTCCTTCCTTCCTTCCTTCCTTCCTTCCTTCCTTCCTTCCTTCCTTTGTGGGCTACCACCTTGATTTAAAACAATTCTCCTTCCTCACTTTTCTGTAGAGGGATCCTTCACTATAGAGAGATCCTTCACTATGGAAGGATTCATAGCAAGAAGCAAGGAGCACCTCAAATGCAAAAAGGTGGAGGAAACCCAAAGGGCCAGCTACTCTGAAAGTACTGGAAAAGTATTGCATACGACTGCTACAAACACGATGAGCTTTATGCTAGAAGCCAGGTTTCTAGGCACTTGTAGGTGATTCCTAGATCTCCCTTTAATTCAGGAAGATGGTTTCACCAACCTAACTCACTGGTGGCTCATGAAAAGCACCCCTCTGTAGTGAAGCACTCATAATGGATGGTGATCCGCCATACCCACACCTGGAAGTTGGCAAGTTCTGTCCTGAAATGTTGCTTTTACCATCGGCCCTCCATATCCACAGATTCTTTATCTATGGATTCAACCACCCATGGCTTGAACATATTATATATAATGTTTTTGTTAGATGCCCTCAAGTCAGTTCTGACTCATGGCAACCCTGTGGATGAGACATCTCAAAGAATTCTTATCTTCCCCTGCCTTGCCCAGATCCTGCAAGCCCTTCCTGATAATCCCCCCCCCCCCATCAAGTCTATCCATCGGGTCTGTGGTTTTCCTCTCTTTCTTCTACCTTCTACCTTTCCTAGCATTATTGTTTTATCTAATGATCCATGCCTTCTCATTATTTGGCCAAAGTACAATAGTCTCAACTTGATCATCTTTGGGCCTCGGCAGACGGCTAATAGGGCCGTCTCCGAGACCCGGAAGAGGAGGGGCAGCCGCACGTGCGGCATCCCTTCCTCTTCCTGAGGTCGTCCTCGGAGCTTCCGGCCCTCCGGATGGCTGGCGCTCCGGGGATGACCTCCCTCCACAGCGACCGGACGCGCTGCGGAGGATAAGTCAGGGAAAGTGCGCCCTACGCATTTAGGGCGCACTTTCCCTGTCTTGTGGAAGGAGCGCTGATTTTGCACTCCTTCCAGGGACGCCGCAGGAGCGCCGCAGTCCGGCTGCCGAGGTCCCGCGGCGCTCCGGACCAGGGCGTCCCTGATGCCCTGGTCTGCATCCCCCCTTAGTTTCCAAGAAGAGCCCTGGTCTGATCTGTTCAAGAACCCATTTGTTTGTCTTTTTGGCTGTCCATGGTATCCTAAATACTCTTCTCCAGCACCACATTTCAAATGAGTTGATTTTCTTTCTGTCTGCTTCCTTCACTGTCTAGATCTCGTGTCCGTACATGGGGATGATGGGGAATACAATGTCCTGGGCGATTCTGACTTTAGTCCTCAGTTGTATGCCTTTGCTCTTCAGTATCTTTTCCAGTTCTTTCATAGCTGCCCTTCCCGTTCCTAGTCGTCTTCTTATTTCTTGACTGCAGTCTCCATTCTGGTCAAGGTTTATCCTAGATATGGGAATTCTTTAACTACTTCAACTCCTTCGTTGTCTAGATTGAATTTGTGTATTTCTTCTGCGGTCATTATTTTTGTTTTCTTTATGTTCAGCATCAGACATGCCTTTGCACTTTCATCTTTGAGCTTTCTTATTAACTGTTCCAATTCCTGAACGTCTTCTGCTAATATTATGATGTCGTCCGCATATCTTCGGTTGTTAATGTTGCTACCTCCGATCTTAATTCCTCCTTTTTCTGATTCTAATTCTGCTTTTCTTATGATGTTTTCAGCACATAGGTTAAACAAGTAGGGTGATAGGATGCAGCCTTGCCTGACTCCTTTGCCTATTGGGAACCACTCTGTTTCTCTGTCTTCTGTTTTGACAGAACTTTGGTACAGATTCTGTTTCTCTGTCTTCTGTTCTCTTGTCCTTGGTACAGATTCCTCATTAGGACTATCAGATGGAGGGACACCCCCATGTCTTTGAGTGCATTTCATAATTTTTCATGATCTATACAATCAAATGCTTTGCTGTAGTCTATGAAATGCATGCTAATTCTTTTTTGGAATTCTTTGTTGTGCTCCATTAGCCATCGTATGTTTGCAATGTGGTCCCTAGTACCCCTTCCTTTTCTGAATCCTGCTTACACCTCTGGAATTTCTCTCTCCATGTATGGTTTGAGTCTATGCTGCAGAAGTTTGAGCATTATTTTGCTTGCATGTGAGATTAGTGCTATTGTCCTATAGTTGCTGCAGTCTTTTGTATCTCCTTTCTTATGGATTGGTATGTATAGCGAGCGTTTCCAGTCTGTTGGCCACCACTTTGTTTTCCATGTTTGTTGGCATATTTCAGTTAGCACTATAGTTGCATCTGTCTGTAGCCACTGTAGCAGTTCAGTTGGGATATTATCTGTTCCCAGTGATTTATTTTCTCCTATTTTCTTTATTGCAGATGCCACTTCACTTCTTAGAATATGAGGTTCATCTTCATATGGCTTCTCATTCCAAATATCATTCATTCCCTCATCTCTTTTCTATAACTCTTCTGTGTATTGCCTCCAGCGTCTTTTTATTTCTTCTTGTTCCTGTATTATGTTATTTTTTTCTCCAAAGAGCATCCCTGCCCTCGGTTTGAACTTGGTTTTAATTTCTCATTTTTTTGTTTGTTTGGTTTTTTAATAGAGGTTTCTATTCCAAAAAAAGCAAACCTTGATTTTACCATTTTATATAAGGGACACCATTTTACTATGTACTTAATGGGACTGGAGCATCCATGGATTTTGGTATCCACACCATGGCCTAGAACCAAACCCCACCAGATACCAAGGGCCCACTGTATTACTATTCTTCTTCTATTACTACTGATCCTCAACTTGAAAAATGAAAGGATTGCTCTGCAGAGCAAGCTTAGGGACCTACATGTCCTCTTATCTCCCCTCCCCTCCTCTCTCCTCTGCATTCATTCTTCTAACTTGTGAGCATATCAGACTGAATTTTATTGGCTGCCAAAAATGTACAAGCTCCCCAGATACCTACTAACTCCTGGCTATGCTCAAGAGTGGGGTTGATCTCATTACTAAAGAGCCGAGAGGGCAGCTGCTGTGGTGACCTCCATGCGCCTCAGCACTACCTTTTGCCTCATGCAGTAAAAAATGAGCAGACCCAAGTTTCAGAAGATCAGCCTTGGAAAGTGTTGCAAATCAAATACCTCACGTGCTTACTTGAAGACATGTATTAATTCGGATTTAGTGGTGGACGCGACTTCTATGTACATAGATATTTAGATAGATGGGAGATATTTTGAATCCTGAAAAGAATAATACACTTGTCCCTCCACTTTTGCGGCTTTGACTTTTGAGGATTTGATTATTCGCAGATTTTATTAATATGTTCTCTCTAGGAATATGTAGATTCTCCAGCACAACTTTATAGTCAACTTTAACCAAAGGTCACACTGAAGGACTTAGAGATTCATTCCTAGAGAGAAGACTCCACTAGGCCTTTGTAGCTCCTCCAGCGCAATTCTATGGTCAATGTCTGGCAAATGTTGACCACAGAGTTGCACTGGAGGACCTATAGATTCCTAGAGAGGTGTTCTGTCAGGTAAAAACATGGCTAATAGCCAGCAGGAGAGCCATAAGCAGCATAAAATGGACTGGATGGCCCTTGTGGTCTCTTCCAACTCTATGATTCTATGAATCCAAAGGTATAGCCGTTTTAGTCTGGAACATCAGTACGCACAGAGATCTTGTAGCACCTTTGAGACCAACTGAAAGAAAGAGGTTGGTAGCATGAGCTTTCATAAACTTCAGCCTCCTTTCTCAGATGCATGTTTATCTCAAAGGTTGGTAGCATGAACTTTTGTAGACTTGAGTCTACTTCCTCAGATGCAGATAAACATGCATTTGAGGAAGGCGGCTCAAGTCTATGAAAGCTCATGCTACCAACTTCTTTCTTTAGATAGTCTCAAAGATGCTATAAGATCTTTCTGCATACTGATTCTACAGATACATGGCTGTAGCTTTGAATTCCACACCTTAAGCTGTGAATCCTAACTGCATGCATGTTAAATACTCTACCCACTGCAGGGATAGACGGTGTCAACTGGAATGCATTATACCTTTTAATGTTACCACCGAGGTGAAACTTTTTGCCACCAAAATATAAACTGCAGCGTTACCTGCAAAGG
Organism: Phrynosoma blainvillii; assembly: GCA_026167975.1. NCBI lineage: Eukaryota > Metazoa > Chordata > Lepidosauria > Squamata > Phrynosomatidae > Phrynosoma > Phrynosoma blainvillii. Next base: position 1,671,516 of record JANUYF010000015.1, read on the forward strand.
TAATTTGCCAGTGGAGACTCATTCCGATATCTTATGCCATAATAAATGTGTTAGCCTTCCTGGTGCCGTGCGGTTCTTTGATGTTAGATAAGGGGAAACCACTTTAATAACTGCTTCCTTCTCTCCTTTGTCAGCACACTCCTTTGAGAAAAGACACCTCCGAAGGAGAGCATCTGACTGCAAATTAAGGAGGCAAACAAGTGCATGAAACTCTACGTGCTGCAATTATTCCTCTCTGATATCTCTCAATGCACTTTGATAGTATAAATTCATCCTCTTTGGGGGGGACTAAGAGTCCATCCAACTCCTTCTCCTTCTGCAACATGTTATATCCTGCCTCGAGCCTTGTGGAGAGGCAGGAAAGAAAGAAAAGTTAGAATCATAGAATCATAGAGTTGGAAAAGACCACAAGGCCATCCAGTCCAACCCCATTGTGCCATAAAGGAACTCAAAATCAAAGCATTTCCAACAGATGGCCATCCAGCCTCTGTTTAAAGACCTCCAAAGAAGGAGACTCCACCACTCTCCAAGGGATTATGTCTTCCACTGTCGAACAGCTCTTATTGTCAGGAGGTTCCTCCTAATGTCAAGGTGGAATTTCTTTTCCCGTACTTTGAATCCATTGCTTTGGATCTTATTCTCTGGAGCAGCAGAAAACAAGCTAGTGCCCTCCTCAATATAACACCCCTTCAAATATTTAAAGAGGGCTATCATATCACTTCTAAACCATCTCTTCTCCAGGCTAAACATACCCATACTGGACACGCTCCAGTTTTTCAATTGTGGTGCCCAGAACTGGACACAGTATTCCAGGTGGGGCCTGACCAAAAGCAGAATACAGTGGCACTATTTCTTCCCTTGATCTAGATACTATATTTTTATTAATGTAGCCTAAAATTACATTGCAATTTATTATTAATATTAATATTAATATTCAGCCCCCTTGTTGGCTTCCCTTGTTCTCCTCCTGCTATGTGTCTGCAAATACAAAAATTCTCTCACTTTCTGCCTCCTTCCCAAACATTCTCTCTTTCTCTCTCTCTCATACACACACACACACACTCTTACAAAAGTGTGTGTGTGTGTGTGTGTGAAAGAGAGACTGGTTCTAATCTTCCACCTGCATAAATCTCACAAGGACAACCACAAATATTCCAGCTATGTTGATTTATGAAAGCCCTCGCAACAATTTTCGCCAGGAGATATATCCTGTGAGTATCGTGATTGATGGCTCACTGCAAACCTTTCCATTTTAAACATTGCCCCTTGCATAGTCCTCTGGGGTGGGAGGAAGAAAAGAAAAGAAAGTTAACTCATTCGGGATTCTCCCCCCACAATCTCCTCGAAAATAGAAAGAGGGGGGAAATTTGGCACAATCGTTGCTTACTTTTGCCAAAGAAATCTCTTCAATGTTCATCTGGAAAAAATCTCCAATGGGGAAGGGGGGGGGGCAAAGAGACTAAGGAGATTATCACACAAGCTAAAAAACACTGGAAAATGTGACTTACTTCTCCCGAATTCAAACAAAATTCGGCTGCGTCTGGATCCTATCGCGTGGCTTTTACCCCCAAAAAACTGCCATCCAAATGCAGCCCGAGTGCAACCCGAGTCACTTAATTCACTTCTGACTTTGAAAAATGGCCACCAGAGAGAGTTAAGAGAGAGTCATAGCCCAAATTTTACTTGAACTCGGGAGAGGTAAGTCGTGTTTTCCAGTGTTTTTTAGCTTGTGCAATAATCTCTTAAGCTAGCTGTAAGCACTGTTATTAACTGGTCATTCTTTCCCTCTGTTATCTATACCATAAAAAGTTTACTTGGAGTCATTTCTCACTACATAATTATGGTCTGGCAATTCCATTTTATCGGCTATGACACCAGCATCTGCAGTCCTGGGGTTTGTAGTTTGGTGAAGCGAGAGCTCTCTGGCAGAGAATTCCAAAACCCTTCCCTAAACTACAAATTCCAGAATTCCACATGGTGGAACCATGGCAGTCAATGTGGAATCATGGTGCTATACTGTATATACTCGACTATATTATGGATTTTGTTATGACCCGTGGATAAGTCGAGGGTAAAACTTAGGGGCATGCAACAAAGGACCTAAATGATGAAGTAAAGGAAAACGATGCCAAAGAACTTACAAAATTCTGGCAGACATAACTGTTTAGGCTTACCCTAAAGGCTGGATGGATGAGAGAGTAGAGTGCTTCCAGGACACATTACGCTCTTGCTTTTCACCAGGGGATGGTGTCCCCACCCTTTAAATAAGAGTTAAAGTACAGTATTTACATTGACCTACGGACATGTTGAAAGTAATTGTCTAGTGTGGATGGGCCCATGGTGTTTTTAACCTACAGCTTTATTACACTACAAAAGAAAGCTGAAATGGAGCAGAAGAGTAGTGGCTTTCTCTTCTGCTCCATTTCATCATCTCTCCATGCTGTCATAGCACTTCCTTTCTCTATCCAAGAGGGAGGGTAAAAGCATATATTTTGTCATGCTGGAAAAAAATCTGTTTGACAAAAGGCATGTTTTTATGACCGTCTCTCTCGGGAAGAGAACGGGAGAGGTATGACAGCATGCAGAGAGGCACAGAGAAAGGACTATTCTTCGAGTCTGTTTCCACTTTCTTTTCTCATGCTCTAAGGTGCTACTAATACAGCAGATCTGTTTGTATAGTTTGACATCTAGAGATTAACCATAGGAAAGACACCTAGAGAATAACAAAGAAAAGCCAGATCTAAATTGCAGTGATGTAAACTCAAGTCAAGTGACTCGGACTCAAGTTGGTCCCAAGTCACTTCAGTGGTGCGACTTGGACTTGATCAGCAATAAATTACAACTGACTCGACTTGCGACATGGAGCCTTATTGCATTATTAAACAAACCCAGCAGGCAAATTAAAAGATTCGTGTTTTCTCTCCCTCCACATTACTCTCTTCTCTTCAGGTTGTAAAAGTATGGGAGAGCATTGTAAAAGGGTCATCTTTGCCAAACGGATTATTCCAGCTTGGCAAATGGGACACTTTTATGGCACTTTTTCAACCCTCTCCCACAGTTTTACAAGCAGAAGAGAACGAAAGAGAACAATGTCATGCAGAGGGAGAAAAACAACAACAACCATGTGTCTTTTTCTTGGCCTGCCAGATTGGTTTAATAATGCAATAAGACTCGTGTATATTTTTAGCAATTGGCTTGCTGGCATCATTCACTTTGAGCAGCAGGCAGGAGCCACCCCCAGCGCATGGAGCACATTTCTTGGAGGGGAACAGCAAATGCATCAGGCCATGAGCTTGAGATGGAAGGACCCCTCTAAAGCTTTTGAAATGAGGACAGGCTGCCAAGCAGACCTCAACTCCCACCACAAACCCATTGCTTAACATGTTTGCTGTTCCCCTGCGAGAAACACCCCGTCTCCATTTTTTCCATTAAACTTGCCCTCCAGACTTGAGACTCGACTTGAAAGTATCTTGCAAGGACTTGTGATTCAACTTGAGGCTTGAAGGTAAAGACTTGAGACTTGACTTGAGCCTTGGATGAAAATTTTTGAATGCACCACTGCTAAATTGTCCAAGAACGTTTTGACCTCGGGTAAGAACAGGGGTTGTGTAACAGATGCCAGGATTTTAAAACAGTTGTAACGTAATTTCAGAAGGACATTGCTTTTTATTTTGTCCCGCTATTGCTTCTGTTTGTAAGGATTGTACAGTTTTTTAGAGTAAACCTGAGTAATTTGTTTGATATCCTCAAGATCATAATTTGCAATTAAAAGTCCCAGTTTTCTACCTTCTTTTAAAATGTCCCAGTTTCTCTCTCCTTCTCCCATTTTCCCCCTTTGTCCTGACTTACTTCAATGGCTACAAACTGAGTTGAAAGTAGTTTGCATTCAGTAAGCAAAAAAAAAAAAAAAAGGGGGGGGGGCTTGTCCTTTCCAGTAGGCTCAGGCAAAAGCAAACAGCTGCAGCCTTTTCTAGCTCATCTGTTCTTCATTAATATTTTTGCTGTTTAGACCACACTCTGATGTTGTTTGGACACACTTGTCCTAGTTTTTATCTGTTAAATGTTGGACGGTATGCTGTTTAAACAAAGCCAAAAGAGGTGTGTGTGCATGCATCCAACATGAACAGATAGTTTTCTTTCAACTCTCTTGGAGGGGGGAACAAGACAACAACTATAAGCCATCTCCACCCTTCAAATATGTACTTATCTTCCATCATGGAATGATAACATGCAAAATAGCAGGGCCGTTCTTTCAGAAAGGTGGAGCTCATGGTGCCTTCTCCTTTTTATCCTCTGAACCACTCCACCCGAACCGACATTTCCTGCTTGTCTTCTTCACAAAAACAACCTGTCCCTCTTAGAGAGATTTCGTAGCACCTTTAAGACTAACTGAAATAAAGAAGTTGGCAGCATGAGCTTTTGTAGAAGTTAAGTGTACTTCCTCAGATGCAAAGTAGACTGAAGTCTACGAAAGTTCATGCTGCCAACTTCTTTCTTTCATTGAGTCTCAAAGGTGCTCCAAGATCTCTCTACGGACTGATTCTACAGACTAACATGGCTATATCTTTGAATCCTTTCTTTCAGTGAGTCTCAAAGGTGCTATAAGATCTCTCTACATATTGATTCTATAGACTAACATGGCTACATCTTTGAACTTGTCTCTTTCACATTTTCTTGCTGTAAAATAACCCACTTGTGGTTCACATTGACAAATGAATTGATTCAAAGTGGATCCACCTCAGCCGTCTGAAAGGCAAATTTAAATTGATTCCGATTTGCATCTGGATCACACTTGCATGGAATCGATTTATAGAAAAGACATGGGGGAAAAAATCAGCGTCAAAAAGACGCATGTTAAATGGGTCTAGCGCATGGCACCCCCTCTCCAAACCTCTTCAGCGATTTGGTTCAAGTGCGAGCCAGGGTCATTTAAACTGCTTCAAATTAGTTTGCAAACCAGTTTAAAACATAGTGGGAATGAGACCGGAGTTTCTTCTTTCTTGGTTCTGATGGCATTTCCCCATCTCTTTGCACTGATTTTTCCCACCCTGCTTCTATCTTTCCTTTTGCGGGCCGTATCCTATCTCCTAGAGGCTGCAATGTATTTTATTGCCAGTGCAAAGTCCATTGCTGGTGTAAGGTTTGCATAAATAACAGCAGGCTTCCCTTCCGCTGCCATGAAATATCCAGACAGCTGTAATTTCAGCAGTCACTATTTTAACACTCCAAATGCCTCTGTGTGTGCAGGACAAACTTCAGCTTAAGGTTCACTTCAGCAGTTTCGCAGAGTCAGGTGCCAAGGATATGGATTGTCCCATATATATATATGTGTATATATATTGGAGATCAGCTAATATTTATGCTGCCTTTCTCCCAGTCTAGGACCCAAGGTGGCTCACAAAGCTAACATAAGATCAGCTCAAAACCTACAATAAAAAAATGAAAGCATCATTTTTAAAAAGGCATTGCAAAATGTAGAACGTTCAAAACAAATGTCGGACATTCTAAAATAAAAGCTAAAGCCATGACTGCTAATAAACATAAATTAATGCCATGCAAACCCCTCTGAATGCCCAGCTATGGAAACCCAACAGATGACCTGGGGCAAGTTCCACTCTCTCAGCCTCAGAGGCAAAGGCAACCCCCTCTGAATCTCTTTACCAAGAAAATCCCATGATACAGTCACCCTATGTCGAAAATAACTTGAAGGCACACAACGACAATGACTTATAAAAAGGGACGCCTGGGAACTCTAGGTGTTAGGTAAGTCATTGCTGCACCTTTGAATTCTGCAGCCTAGGAATATACAGGTGCTTTCCTAGAAATGGCCTACGGCTGGGAATAGTAGGCTGGAGTAAAAGAAAATTCCTCTCGGCGTGAAGCCTGCCAGAACTTTTCTCCTCCCTCGACCCAGCTCTATCCTCTCCCCCTTCCTTGACTTCTTTTTATGAAAAGTAGGTCAAGGCTTTGAACTGCAAAGGCTTGGAGCTTTCTGTTTGTTTTTATCGCTGCCACTCCATGGCACAAGGGAAGGACTTGGCCCACCAGTCACTTCTATGTGGCTCGACCAAGCATTAGAGACACGCAAGCATCTTCGGGGCACGCACCTGAAATCAGAAACAGGAAAGCTTAAATGGAAACCAGCTCTTTGAAGCCAAAAGTGGAGGGGAGTAAATGAAAGGAGATCTCGAGACCCTTTGACATAGCAGTGGGGAATTTACACATGGAGAGTTTCATTGACCTGTACTGAGTGCCTTGAAAGCAATGGAAGATCATTTGTGGGCGCATGCAAGTGCATGAGCTGTGGATATAACTGTCTTCTTCCAAATCTGCACTGCTAAAAAATGTGGTCCTTCCAAATCATTTTGGCTGTGTTATTCTTGCATGATGGGGTGAGCTCCTCTCACTAGTTCCAGCTTCTGCCAACCTAGCAGTTCGAAAGCATGCAAATGCAAGTAGAGACATAGATACCACTTTGGTGGGAAGGTAAACAGTGTTCTATGCAACCACAGGATCACAGAGTAGTCTCTGAAAATGCTGGCTCTTTGCCTTAGTAACGGCGATGAGCAACGTCCCCGACGCTTGGACACGACTTGACAACCTTGTCAACGGGGAACACCTTTACCTTTACCTTTATTCTTGCTGTAGGGGTGCTGATAGCACGACAGACAGAACCTGTTTAAAGTGGAGTAGTGAAAAAGAGACATAATGGCACAATTCAAGTTTCTGAAAAAGTGGCTCAGAAAAGAGCAAAGACATTTCTTTGGATGTGTTCATAGTCAAAAGGTTTGATTGTGGCGCATTTTCTCAGGTTACTCCGAGGCTGAGTCTACACAGCCAGAATGCTTCAGGAGCAGCCCAGAGTACTCTTTCTCCGGAGCTGCCGCAAGGTCCCACTGTTACCTGGGAGACTCTGTTGTGACACCAGATGGCTGTTCCCACGCAGAACCTAGAATCATAGAGTTGGAAGAGGCCTCAAGGGCCATCCGGTCCAATCCCATTCTGCCATGAAGGAACTCACAATCAAAGCACTCCCAACAGATGGCCATCCAAAGATTCAGGTTCATCAAACTCCAGAGAAGTAGACTCCACTACTCTCCAAGGCAGCATCTTCCACTGTCAAGAAGCTCTTACTGTCAGGATGTTCCTCCTAATGTTGGGGTGGAATCTCTTTTCCTGTAGTTTGCATCCACTGCTCCATGTCCTATTCTCTGAAGCAGCAGAAAACAAGCTTGCTCCATCTTCAACATGACATTTCTTCAAATATTTAAACAAAGCTATCATATCACCTCTTAACCGTCTCTTCTCCAGCCTAAACATACCCAGTTCCCTAAAGACCTTATCACTCTGGTTAAATAACCCGGCTTACCTCTTCCAAATTGAAATCTAATTTGGGAGGCAGCTGGGTCCAATCACCAAGGATTTTGCCACCAAAGCTGCTGAGCAAGTCCAGCCTGGCTTCAGCCCAGGTCCCAGATATGCTTCATTGGCCATTTTTTGAAGTCGGAAAGCTCCCGGTTTCAAAATAAGGCTGCTAAAGCCCACCTAGGACCCGGGCTGCAGCTGGACTGGACTCACCCAGTGGCTTCAGTGGCAAAATCCTTGCAATAGGACCTAGCTGCCTCTCAAATTAGACTTCAATTTGGAAGAGGTAAGTCGGGTTATTTGAGCGAAGCAATAAGGCCCTACGTCTCTCCTCATAGGGCATGGTTTCCAGACCCTTCACCATTTTAGCCAACCTTCTTTGGACACGCTCCAGCTTCTCAACATCCTTCTTAAATTGTGGCATGAGGAGTATTTTAATTGTGTAGACAACCTCCTACTCTTTTAGTGTTTTTATGTACCACCTAAGATAGCATTCTTAATCTGGGCCCTCTGGCTGAAGAGCTACATAGAGAAATAAATTGATTGTCACCAAAATTTTTCCAAATTTTTCAAATTTCCCCTTCCTCCAATGATTTTATTAGACCTAAATGTTTTTTTCTTAAAAAAAAAAATGCAGCCTGTGATGTTGCAAATTGCAGGGCTCACTTTGCAGCAGGACTATAGATAATGAGTAAATTAAGACTTTTGTACTCCAGAGTCAATAACAATTCAATAGTACCTTTCAAGTTATAAACTGGTTTATTACCTATTGATTTCCCCCCTCTAGTGTGAATTATGCTTCTTTCAGTCAAGAATTAATTAAGGAATCTCCCCTCCTTTTCCCCTTGGAATGATACTCTTAAAACAAATGGATTGGAAGAAGAAAAAAAAAAAGGGATGTGTGATAAACAGTTAGCAGAGATTGTTGGTTGAGTGGGTTTTGCCTAAAGAGATGAAGATTTTTGGAAATAACAATTACATTCTCTTGTCTACCCTTCCCCTTTTAACAGCCTCATTGCTTAGCCAATGTCATGATATCATTATGGGCGTTTTCACACAGGCGGCTCTAAAGCCGCCTGGAAGCCCCCTGGAAGCAATCAAGAGCCGCTCCGGCGGCGAAAACAGCAGCCGCCGGAAGGGCTCCTGATTGCCTCCGGCAGCAGCCCCTCTAATTCCTTTTTAGAAAAGGAATTAGAAATATGGGGCTAAAGCCAGCTAGCGGCAGGGATGGCGCAGGGATTGCGCAAGATGGGGCGGGGCTTGCTGCGACGTAGTTTGAACACGACGAGCAAGACCCCGGAGTGAGGCAGGGATGGCGCAGGATGAGGAGGGGCTTGCTGCGATGTCGTCTGAACTTTTAGGTTCTGGAGCCGGAGTGGGGCCAGACGGAGGTAGGTTTGCCTCCGTTTAAAGCCCAGTGTGAAAACGTCCTATATCTTGCTAAGGGTCATGGCTTAAGGTGAGGTCATGAGCAGGAGTCATTGGGTCTTGGTCCATATTGCTAAAAGGGGAGTTTAAAAATCAACTAACAGAACAAAGGGGAGGGGGGAATCTAGAATCTAAAAAGAACCTGTAGCATTGAAATACTTGGAATAAATATTTACAGAGATGGTTGCCTTGAAGTTCCAGGTGTTGGCCAAGGACTACCTGAATTGGTTGCTTGATCAATCCTTGATCAATGCAGATCTGGGGAAATGGACTTTCCTGTATTATATCTGCCAGAATCTGTTAGCCAGAATGCTAACTGATGGATTCTGGGAATTTTAGTCCAAAAAAGGACTTTTTCCCCAAGCTCTGTTACCTATACCTCTCAATTGTTCCAATATGGGAGGGACAGTAATACTCCTCTGTGATCCCACTTTTCAACTGCATTTTAAAAGTCCCAGTTTGGCTCACCTCTTCCCACTTTCAGTGGAAAGAAAATCCTAACCTATGGAGCAAACAGATCTGCAAGTGATTTGATTACGGATTTCTATCCATCATCAAAAGAATCTAAATCAACACTAGTAATATGTGGGCTAGACAATGCAACTGATACCTGGATTTGTAATTGGTTGACTGACCAAACCCAAAGGATGCTCAGCAATGACTCCTCTTCATCCTGGAGAGAAGTGACCAGTAGGGTGCCACAGGGTCCTGTCCTGGCCACAGAGCTATTCAATATCTTTATCAATGACTTGGATGAAGGAATGGAGAACATGCTGATTAAATTTGCAGATGATACCAAACTGGGATGGGCTGATAATTCCCCAGCGGACAGGATTAAAATTCAAAATGATCTTGGCAGATTAGACGGTTGAGCTGAAGTAACAAGATGAACTTCAACAGGGAGAAATGTAAGATCTTTGACCTAGGTAGAAAAAAAATGAAATGCCCAGATATAGGATGGGAGATATCTGGCTAGACATAGTTCATGTGAAAGGGATCTAGGAGTCTGAGTAGACCACAAGCTGAACATGAGACAGCAGCCAAGAAAGCCAACGTGATTCTAGGCTGGATCAAGAGAAGTATAGTATCTAGATCAAGGGAGGTGATAGTACTATTCTGCTTTGGTCAGCCCTCACCTGGAATACTGTGTCCAGTTCTGGGCACCTCAGTTCAAAAGGGATGTTGATGAGTTGGAGCGTGTCCAAAAGAGGGAGACAAAAATGGTGAAAGGTCTGGAAACCATGCCATCTGAAGAGTGGCTTAGGGAGCTGGGAATGTTTAGTCTGTTGCAAAGAAGGTTAAGAGGGGACATGATAGTCATGTTTACATATTTGAAGGGATGTCATAGCAAAGAGCAAACAGGCTTGTTTTCCATGGCTCTAGAGACTAGGGCAAGGAGCAATGGATTCAAACTACGGGAAAAGAGATGCTACCTAAATCTCAGGAGGAACTTCTTGATGGTGATAGCTGTTCACAGTGGAAGACACTCCCTTGGAGAGTGGTGGAGTCTCCTTTGGAAGTTTTGAAACAGGGGCTGGATGGTCATCTATCGGGGTGATTTGATTGTGAGTTCCTGCATGGCATAATGGGGTTGGACTGGATGACGCTTGAGGTCTCTTCCAACTCTATGATTCTATGAGGGGGACAATACTTCTAATTTTAATATGGCACACAGTCTGAATAAAGGAGGCAAAGAAGGTAAGAACAAGCCTCAACTAGCAATGCATCTCCTTTTTTCTGAGTTGCTGGAAAAGTTACATTAAAACCTAGTCAAAGATCTCCAAGAGAACTGGCCCTCAACTCTGGTACTAATAGATGCTAAATCAACAGCTCTTACTTGATATTGAAAATGCGGCTAATTAAACTCTTCAGAAAAGCACCTCTCATGATAACTGTCAAAAACAGCAGGAATCCAAGTTCAGAAAAATCAGGCTTCAGTAGTTAAAACTCGGGAAACCTTTTTAAAGGAAACGATAGATCCAATCCGGTGGCTTCCATTGTCAGAACTGACCAGCAAATGTTAAAATTGCCTAATTAAACTACACACAATTTCAAACTTCAGGCAGACTTAATTCTTATTTGTTATAATAAATGAACACTCTTTTCTTCCCTTTCCCATACCGTTTCCTTTTTTCTTTATTGTTAGAGCCAGACGCTTTCACATAAGCAACCTTGACCAAGCTCGCCTTCCTTCCCATATTATTTCAGCACCTGTGTCTGAGCTCACCTTTCTAAATCATACTGTTACTATCATATATCCCATCACCACATAACCCAACATATTGTGACAGGACAAAAGCATATGCAACTCTTGACATTCAGTCCCGCCAAAATATACTCTCCCAAAAAAGCAAAATCATTGTTGTTAGCTGCCCTCGAGTTGGTTCCAACTCATGGCGACCCTATGGATGAGAGATCTCCAAGAATCCCTATCTTCCACTGTCTTGCCCAGATCCTGCAAGTCCTTGTCCATAACCCCAAACCTCCTGATCAAGTCTATTCATCTGGTCTGTGGTTTTCCTTTCTTCCTTCTACCCTCTACCTTTCCTAGCATTATTGTTTGTTTCTAGTGATCTGTGCCTTCTCATGATGTGGCCAAAGTGCAATAGTTTTTTGTGGGTTTTTCAGGCTGTGTGGCCATGTTCTAGAAGAGTTTCTTTCTGATGTTTCACCAGCATCTGTGGCTGGCATCTTCTTTCTTGGGATCCACAGGCCTGGATCTTCTTAGCTCTGAAATTGGATGAGAGTCTGATTGTATTCTTTTCTCACACAGTACTTTCCAAGAGGCACAACCTTCAACCACAAACTCCCTTTAAATGAGAATGAGATGGGTTGTTGACTAAGAGAAATGCAGCAATTTCCACAATTTCAGCAGTGGGAAAAATAGGTTTGTTGCAATTGTGTAAGTTCTTCCTGGCTCTACTACTTTTCACTGACCTTATCCTTCTACACTGTAGTTATTTATGTCTCTAAGGACAGCTCCAGAAGCCTCATAAAAGATAGTGTGGCCTCCACCAACCAGGCATGTTCCAAACATGTAGACCTACAGCTTCATTCATCAGTCATTACCTTGGGCAGAGGGCCATGGACTTACTAGCTTGAGTTTTGAGTCAGGGCTTGGCAAAAGCCCTCTGATGGGACTTCTTCAGCCTTGGTTGGTTCTGGCAGAAATGGTGGTAGGGGAACAGTTGCAGCAGCAGAAGGGCATGCTTTAAACTTCCTGCAATACTTCAGAGTACTGGTATGTCAACATATCCTCCAACTGTCCCAGTTTAGCAGGAACAGTCCCAAATAGCTGAAAGAAAGAAGTTGGCAGCATGAGCCTTTGTAGACTTCAGTCTCTTTCCTCAGATCCATTTGGAGACTGGGGAAGTAGACTATAGTCTACGAAAGCTCATGCTGCCAACTTCTTTCTTTCAGTTTGTCTCAAGATCTCTCTACATACTGATTCTACAGCTCTATCTTTGAATTTTACTGAGCATGTGTGAACAACAAAACAGAGAAGAAGTGAGAGAAGCCAAGCCTCCATCGCCGGATTCCCCCAAGCATCTTCAAAACACATAGATCTTTAATTTGGTCACCAAAATGGAAATCATAAGAAAAGTGGAGACTGGTCAACGGAAGCCTAGTCTGCGGATTTATTTGGGAAGAAGTTTTCACATGACTCTAGAAGGTTCAGAAAGGGTACTTTTAAAGAAGTAATAGTTGGGAACACATTGTCTTCACGAACTGAGGTGTACTTGTATTGTTAAAATCCACATGTCATCTAGGCAGTGCTAAAATACCAGCATGTAGCTCAAGGAAGCTGCTACATTCCTCACCAGCATGTGATCATGAGCAAACTGGGGCTTCTGCCAAACCATTTTGTTTGCCTCGTTTGCAAAATGCATCCATCACTCAGCCCTTGCTCACAGCTCTCCAAGAATATGAATATAAGGCTAAAGACATCCACCTTCCTTCCTGCCACCTGCCCTTCTTCACCAAGCCATCCTTTTGCAATGTACTAGCAGTTTTAGGATGGTGGACTCTTTCTTTCTTTCTTTCTCTCTCTCTTTCTCTCTTTCTCATTTAGAAATTGCAGGTTCATGCACAGAATCCTGTCTGACAGCTGGCTGGATAATTTGTCTCTCAGCTCGGGGAGGGAATGATGGAAGTCAATTTGACAGCTGCTTGGCTCCCTGAGGATCCCAGGCCTGGAGCGCATGGAGCAGTGACAGACGGGGCAGCCCTCTGCATACCAATGAAGCGTCTGCCAGCAAGCACTGACTGGGTCTGGTGAAATGAATCACATATATCCAGCTAGGGGACAATTATGGTTATTGCAGAGGGGGGGCGAGGGATTAGCCGGAGAGGGGGCTGGGAAAAAGAGCCAACGGCTCCTTTCAGAACTATAAAATGTTATGTCTAAGGTTCTGATGGTAGTTCATCATCATTAAACTCAATAGGCCCCAAGATTCAAAGGGTTTTGTCTGTATGCAGGGCATGTAATCTGGTGAAATTGGCACTGTTATCCAAATCTCTACAAAAAATGTTGTTGTTGTTTGCCTTGAAGTCTTTCCAACTTATGGCGACCCTAAGGCAAACTACCACCACCACCATTTCTCCTTCTCCTTCTCCTCCTCCTCCTCCTTCTCCTTCTCTTCCTTATTCTCCTTCTCCTTCTTCTCTTTCTCCTTCTCTTTCCTCCTCCTCCTCCTCCTTCTCCTCCTTCTTCTCCTTCTCCTTCTCCTTCTCCTTCTCCTTCTCCTTCTCCTTCCCTTTCCCTTTCTCCTTCCCTTTCCCTTTCCCTTTCTCTTTCTCTTTCTCTTTTTCTCTTTCTCTTTCTCCTTCTTTTTATTATTTACATCCCACCCTATAGGGATTCAAGGCAGCTAATACATTTGAATTGTAGTGCCCAGAACTGGACACAATATTCCAGGTGAGATCTGACCAAAGCAGAATAGAGTGGAACTATTACTTTCCTCAATTTAGGCACTGTGCCCCTACTGATAAAGTCTGGAATTGCCTTTACTTTCCCTGGAGATCCAAGACTGAGAAACTCTGCAGAAAATTTCCCCCTGAAAACTAAAGGGATTTAAATTGGAAATGTGTCTGTTTGTTTTGATGTGCCCTGGCAATTGAACATGAGGCCACAAGAGCATGATCTTATCTGTTTTCCTACATTTTGCTGCAAAGGGCAAGCAATCAGTTGGTGCCCCGACTTCATTCTATGCATACAAATCATGTATGTCTTCCATTGCTTCAGTTCTGCTTCATGTTCCCTAGCACCTGTTGTCTGATGCAGCTGCTTCATTCTTCTTCTTAATGGTATAGCTCACAACTTGGAAACATTATGTTTTTGCATTATAACTCCCATAATCTCCCAGCCAGCTTCGAAAAGGGCCATGCTATGTGGGGAATAGAAATCTGTACTGGAAAAGAGAACTTTTCCAGTGTCTGCTAGGGCTGATCGCATTAGACTAAGGGAGATCTACACACTGTAGAAATAATGCAGTTTGATACTGCTTTAGCTGGCATGGTTCAATGCTATGGAATTCTGGAATTTATTTTGGTGTCATATCACCATGAGTGTAACCTCTTACCTGATGTTGGAATTAAAAAAATGCATCCTCAGTGCATCAGTTCTAAATATGTGTCTATGGTTGCATCTGTACTGCAGAACTAATGTGGTTTGACATCACTTTAATTGCCATTGTGCAATGAAATCCTGGGTTTTTTAGTTTTCTGAGATAATTTGCTTTCTCTGTCAGAAAGTTCTGGTCCCATCACAAACTCCAGGATCCCATTGGATCGAGCCATGGCCATTAAAGCAGTGTCAAACTGCATGAATACTGCAGTGCAGATGCAGCCTAAGACTTGTCTCCATATGTAAAATGGCAATTTCTATTTAATTTGCAACTTCTGTTACCAGTTTCACTGAGTTGCAAGCAAGAGAGCAGACAGGTAAGGAGTGGGGGGGAATCTTGGATGGCTTTGTCAGCTTAACATGCAACAGCAAAGTTCTCCGGCCCTTACATTTTCTGTCATTCTATAGTGGTCGGAGCTGGAGGCATATGGAGATCATTTTTTTTATTAAATGAGGGAATGGAAAAGGAGCGATCAGCTAATTTGATTGGAATTTGCTTAGACAGCAAAATAACCGCCTATGAGGAAATGGGAAGCTGTGTGGTAAAGCCATCAGTTGGGTCTTTCATTATATATATATATATATATATATATATATATACACACACATATATACACAGACCTGCTCCCAAGCTGGGACAGAACGTTTGTTTGACTCAATGCTATGGTAACTCTACAGAACCTCATAAGCAACTCTGCTCGATTAATTCAGACCTCGAGTGATTCTGTTATCACCATAGTAACACCATAGTATTATTGTGGGGGAAACATGTCCAAGTGGAGTAAGACATTAGCATCTGGTTAGCATCTGTAGAGTTACTTATTCAAGTTATAGTCTGAACGTGAAGGGAGGCTTGGGAAAAGCAGCCATGGGTTGCAAAGGTTGGACTGGAGTCTCCGGAGGACCATATTTCAGAAGCAGAGTTCCTCATTGGCAATGGATTTCTGGAAGAGAGTCGAGCCTGGAGGTATCTTACAATTGCAAAGAAGCGTCCAAGCAAAATGGCAGCAATGGGTTTTACTTATTTTAAAGGTGTTGTATTGTGTTGCATTTTACCCTGCCTTTCCACCAAATCCAGGTTCAAGATGATTTTCAAGAATAAAAAAGAGCCCGCATGTTGTAATGGTTTGAGTGGTGGATTACAACTCTGGAGGACAAGGTTCAAATCTCAACCTTCAGTGAGTCACATTCACCCAGCCTCAGAGGGAGGCCATGGCAAACCTTCTCGGAACAAATCTTGTCAAGAAAGACCCTTGATAGGTTCTCCTTAGGGTCACCGTTAGGTGGAAATGAGTTGAAGGCACACAACAACAGAAATACAGTCACCTCTCCTGATTCGCAGGGGATCCATTCCTGACACCCCCCCCCCCATGAATTGGGAAAATCGCCAATATCCAAGCTCCATTGATTTCAATGGCAGCGCGTGCCCTTGAAATCACCATTTTGTCCCTCCTCTGCTTGCCGTCTGTGAAGGACCTAGACCAGGGGTAGGCAACCTTTCCCCTTTAAGGGCTGAGGGACTTCAGCTCCCAGAATCCCAGGAGTTATTGGCCAACATGGGACTATTGGCCAACATGGCTGAGGCTTTTGGGAGCTGAAGTCCCTCGGCCCTTAAAGGGGAAAGGTTGCCTACCCCGACCTAGACCGTGGACTCCAAGTCCACAAATGGGGAGGGATGAGTGTACAAACATTAAAAAGAGAAAGCAAAGTAAAACACAAAAGAGCTCTACAGTTGACCCTACGTATCCATGGATTCAAGCCTCCATGGCTTGGAAATATTTTTTTTAAAAAAAGATAAATTCTAAAAAGCAGGCCTTGATTTTGCCATTTTATATAAGGGACACTATTTTACTATGCCATTGTATTTAATGGGACTTGAGCACGGATTTTGGTATCCACAGCGGGTCCTGGATAACCACACTTTCCAAAGGGCCCCTTGACAATAGAGGGGAAAACCCATCAATACGCTCCCAATTGCGTTGGTATAGTGTTAATCCTGAGGTGTGATTAGTTACTCCCATGGCTGTTCTGGAGATGTGCAATAGAGAGTGCTCCCAAACTGGTATGTATGCATTTCTGTTCATTAACGCATTCACGGTAAGAACAGGGGTCATGTGAAAAAGTTCTCTGATTGCAGCAATTGAAGCAAGCTGAGGACAAAGGGAGGGATAGTAGGAGGGACATTTTAAAAACAGCTGAAAAAGTACTATCCCTGCCAAATTGGGACAGCAATCTCTCTGCTGGTTAAGATCATGTGAAAAAGCCATTTTCTGTGTCTTGCTTGCTGGGTGTTGTAGCTTTTAGCAGTGGTGTACCTAGTACATTTGACACCCAGTGTGGATCATTTATAGACCACCCCTCCGCTGTACAGCAAAATTATTTTCAGCAATAAACTGGAAATGCAACAAATAATAATAATAATGGTCAGAAAAGAATTCCAGAGAATGAAAATTCTTTTTTATTGAACTCTGTATATACGTGCCAGTAAAAATAAATAAATAAATAAATAAATAAATAAATAAATAATAAACAAGCTGTAACCCTTCCTTTGCACTTTCTTAATTGCCTTCAATAGTTGTTTCTAATCTTCGCTATTTTTTGCTAGTAGCATGATGTCAGCTGCATACCGTGGGGATATTGTGGCACCTTTGAGATTAATTGAAAAAGAGAAAATGGTAGCACAAGTTTTCATAGACTGGAGTCTTCTTCCTCAGGTGCATGGCATGCAGTGGAAAATCCAAGGACAGACTTGTATAAGCAGGCTGTGTGTGAGAATATCAATAGAAATGCAAAACTCTGTGGGTGTGGAGACAAGGTGACACGTTCAGTTTTAACTATGGTTGTTGGGGGACAAAGGCAGGAGGAAGGATGTTGCCTAAAGCCAAGGTGAGTAGATAACCATATGAATGAGTATTGGAATGTAGTGTGGGAACCAGAAAGGAGATGTAGCTGAGGAAGCAGACTCAAGTCTACAAAAACTCATGCTACCAACCTCTTTCTTTCAGTTGGTCTCGAAGGTGGTGCAAGATCTCTTTGCATACTGATTTTCCAGAGTAACACAGCTATGTCTTTGAATTCTGCATATTTTGATGTTCCTTCCTCCAATTTCCATGTCTCCTCCCTCCAAGACTAATCCAGCTTTCTGCACGGTATCCCAAGCAATGGTATTGGTTTCTGCTCACTCCTGAAATTTTTTTCTGAAATCTTTTCAGTTGCTAGGTTGAACTTGCTTTTATTTTTTTTTAAATTAAATGCTGCTTTATCTTGTGTGTCTATCTTTGTTATAGTGATAGTACTACAGTGATTTTAAACTGCCTAAAATAAGATATTGCTGGGTGCCTTCAAGTCATTTCCAACTTATAGTGGCTCTAAGACCTGGCTATCACCTAGCTTTCTTGTCAAGATTTGTTCAGAAGAAATTTGCCCTTGCCTTCCTCTGAGTCTAGGAGATTATGACTTACTCAGGGTCACCCAGTGGATTTCCATGGCTGAGCAGGGATCCAAATTCTGGTCTCCAGGGGTCTAATCCAACACCCAAACCACGATGGTGTGTTGGCTTTTGGAATTATATATGCCTAATATAAAAGCAAGGTATATGTCTTTGTAATAAATAAATATATTTGACAACTAGACCCCAAACTCTGTAGACAGATTTTGTATTTCCCGATCCACATGCACACAGCAAATAATAAATCTTTTTTCTGCCATCTTATATAAGGGACACCATTTTACTATGCCATTGCATTCAATGGGTCTTGAGCGTTCACGGATTTTGGATCCTGGAACCACGCTCCTGGAACCAAACTCCAGCAGATACCAAGGGCCCACTGTGCACATTTTTATATGGCACATTACTGTACAATTTATTAAATGTACAAAACCTCATATTTTCTTTTTAAAATGCATTCTAAAAGAGTATGAATATCCGTACAGTTTAAGAAAAAAATATGACAAATTGATATGGGAATGGGAGAAATCAGACTGAACACATGCAATATGGGCAGAAACTCGAAATAGTTCCAAATTGTGTTGTGAAAGGACAAATGATGTGTTTGCCTATGCATGTGGTTGAGGAAAAATACGCTTTCACCTGCATTGTACAAAAACAAACACACAGATGCAAACGCCTGCGTGTCTGAGCACAATGAAACAAGAATATCTGATCAGCGTGTCCTGAAAAATGCCAAAAAGAAGCAAGAGGAAGGAACGCCTGTTAGTTTGACATTTAATCTGCTGCTTAACTTTAGTATCTTTGACCTGTTATCTAACATTCTTGTAGATCATTTTCAGAGCGGTCCCCAGTTAATGACATTTCTGGGCTTCTGGAAAAATCAAGTATTTCCTGAGCTATGCAACACAACTTTGGACGTATGGGCTACAGCTGCCAGAATCCCCGCCTCTGCCTTTCAGAATCTGGAAACAATGTATGCAGTTTCCCTCCTTTCCTTTCCCACCATCTGGATGATGATCTGGATTTTTCCCCCAGTGTCTGCCACCACCTGTGGTTTGATGACAACAAGATAAGGAAACACTGGGATCCATGAAATGTACAGCTGTGAAACTTTATGATCCTTCCAAAACTGAGTCAGCTGAAATTTGCAGCAGGTCTTCACATAGCCTGCATGCACAACAAGTGTGCGTTGGAGAGGCACTTCTCAAGCCGTGCCAGTTGACTCAAAGAGAGATGCAATTTCAGCATGCACTATGACTGTCTTGGTTTCGTGGAGACAGTCCTGCTTAATCCTCTGTTGCCCCACTTTTTCAAAGGTTTCAAAAATGTCTCCCGTACTCCCACTTTCCCCTTTTGTTCTCAGCTTACTTCCACTGCGGCAAAGCGAGCTCAAAATGCAAGAGTAGTTTGCACTCAACTCAATGTGGGGAGAGCAATAGCAATAGCAAGTCCATTTCTATACTGCTTATCAGTGCACTTAAGCACTCCCTAAGCACTTCAGACGCTGTCTATCACCAACACAGAGAGTAAAATAAAAGGAGAGAACAAAGGCTTTAGATGTCTATAGACCAATGCATAGTTTGGGGCAAAAACAAGATGAGCTTGAAGTCCTAGTGCTGGAAGGTAAATGTGATTTTATAGATATAAGAGAGACTAAGCAGTTTACAATGTGTAAGCCAATTGCCCCCAACAAGGTAGGTACTCATTTTAGTGACCTATGGAAGGATGCAAGGCTGAGTGGACCCTGGAGTCCCTGGGATCGAACTCAGTTTCCAAACCGGCTCAAAATGTAGTGTGAATGAGGCCCGAAAAATACATTCTTTCCAAATGCTGTGAGGTGCAACCCATCTCTTGCCAGACCTCCTTCTTCATGTCATCTGCACTGATAAAAGGCTGATCATACTGAAGCATGGGTTTTATGGCCAGGATGTTTGAAAATTTGCAGTTTAGGCTGCCAAGCTGTAAATCTTTCCTTAAGAGTAGCCACTACTGAACTATGAGAAAACATGGTAATTTTGAATTCAGATGTGTTCAAATGTGGAGAATTCATTTCATTGTGAAAGGCAAAAATTGTACATCTGCTCTACACTTTCTCCATTACAAAGAGAGTAAATTATTACTCCTCCCTTCTCTCTGCTACTAGTATAGTACTGTCATAGTATTTTCCAGTATCTGTTGATAAAATTTGGGATAGCAGCCAGATTAGAACAGCACAGGAAGCTTGACACAATTGATCTTGGTGGGAGGCACTGCTGGTTATCTTTCATCCTCCTGCTATCCAGATGTTGCTGAAAATGCCCAGGAGTGATACATTTGTAATTAAGTATGAATCTTTCCCTCCCTCCCCAACCAGCCTTCCTTTCAGCTGGCTGCTTAGCATCTAGTGGGAGGTATAGAAATCTAGGAAATATCACAACCAAATGGCTTGTAAAGCTTTGGTAATTCCAAAGCTCTTACATTCTAAGCCAGGCTGGAGTAGAGCAACACTTCAAACAACATCCTACAGACTGGATGGCCCTTGTGGTCTCTTCCAACTCTATGATTCTATCTTGCAATCAAGGCCAATTTTTGCAAATGGTATGCTATTATTATTATTATTATTATTATTATTATTATTATTATTATTTTATATTTTCTTAAATCCCGCCTTTCTCCCAATATAGGGACTCAAGGCCATCACTACTACTTCCTTCCTACTATCTTTTTTTCTTCCTTGTTAGGTCTCCTATGCTTTTAACAGGACTACACAATGGTCAGGCAATTTTATAGAGCTGTGTAGCTTCAGCTGCTATGCTAACTGCCATGCTTCATGAACATAGACAACATGGTCTCAGTTACTCATGTTCTGCTTATCTTCAAGTTAGGCTACTCTCCAGTATTTCGCAAAGGAAAACTGGGATACCTGTGGCCAAGGAAGATCAGAGGATGTTCAAGACCACAATAGTAATTCATAGAATCATTGAAGAGACCACAAGGGACATCCAGTCCAACCCCCTGCCATGCAGGAACTCACAATTAATGAGCAGCAACATACGAGCCAGGAGAGGCTGCAGGAGTTTGTTTTTCCAGAAGCAAAAACATCATCTGCCACCTCTTCTTGCTATGATGGCCTGTAGTAGACTCCTACAACAATGCTCTTTCCCTTTTTTTCTCCATTTATTTTTATGCAAAAGGTTTCTACGGGTCCACTTTGATCACTCTTGTGGATTTCTGCACAAGTGAATTTGTCTTTGACATATAATGCTACTCCCTCTCCTTTTCTTCCCCGTCTGTTCTTTTTCAACAGATTACTTTATTTCCTTCAATTGTTATATTCCAATCATGGAGTCTCTGTTATATCTATAAAATCACATTTACCTTCCAGCACTAGGACTTCAAGCTCATCTTGTTTTTGCCCCAAATTATATGCATTGGTCTATAGACATCTAAAGCCTTTGTTCTCTCCTTTTATTTTACTCTCTGTTGGTGATAGACAGCATCTGAAACCTTGCTTGTTTTCACAAATTAATTTACTGTGGCTTTGCTGTGGCTACCTTTCTCTCCCTCAGCTTTTCCTCTAAAATCCACATCTTTGTGTTTACAGTTCCCCTCTGGATAGGTGTTTGAGCTATCATCTCTAACCTCCCAGGGATTTAGTTTAAAGCCCTCTTGATCAGACTTGCTATGCCTCTGCCAAAGAAGTTATTATCTGTCTTTGTGAGGTGCAGCCCATCTGTAGCTAGCAGTCCTTTGAAAAAGTGAAGACTATGATGCCAGGAGCCAAACCTCTCTTTCGACACCATCTGCATAGTCAGTCATTCACTTGCAATATCTTTCTGTGTAGTCCTATATCTTTCACTGGTAGACTTGGCAAGAATACACATGGGCATTCACTTTCCTGCTCAGGGCTTTATAGTCCAAGGTGAGCTACTTTGCAGTGCCATTGGTACCCACATGAATCAGGAGAAAGAGATATTTCTCTGTCTTCTTGACTGAGCTTCAAAAAGTTGTCAGTGACAGCCAGCACACCGGGAAGACAGCACACTTTCTGATTCATCTTGTGCAGCTAGGCCATGGGTCTCTCTATACCCCTGAGCAATAAATCAATTTCCTTCCACCAGCACCTTTCTGTTCTTCTCAGTGCAGTTGGTGGTGAAGTTGACTCCTTCTTTGGCATGCAGTGTCTTTTGCTGCTGATCTCCTCTTTGCGCCTCTCCACCAACATCCCCAGGAAGATGGAGGAATCTCTTGTGCATGGTCTGCTTCTGACAGTGGTTGTCCTTCAGGGTGCATCCTCACCATGACTGTCCTTTTTGTTTTCATTGGCAGTTTCTTCCTGTTGGTTATCTAGGATCGATTCTCCATCAGTTCTATCCAGGAAGTCCTTGTCTTCTCTGATGCATTGAAGAAGAGTCTCCACATGTAGCTGAAATGTGCTCACGTTCTCTTCCAAGAGAGCCGAGAGTTTGCACTAGCTGCAAGTCTAGTCAGTGAAGTTTTCTGGTTAGAAGACAAACACTGCACACACATTGAAGCAGATAATGACAAATCCTTCTACTTCTGTCCTTGCAGTTATTTTCAGACTATAGTAACCCTTACTGATATAACTGTTGTGCCACAAGGCGCTTGCTGCTAGCCCTCAGAGAGTGAGCTCCAAAGATGGAGTTATATGGTTATATAGAACTAGTGGCTACTAGCTCCGGCCCCAAGCAAGTCAGTGATTCAGCAGACCATATGCTGAGGGAGACCATACAACCCCAAACAAACAAAAGCTCCCACACAAGCATAACAGAGTCAAAGAGTCAAGGATGATCCCCAAAACACAGTTTGCCTTCTGCTCTCTCCTCAGAGATACATAAGAGATAGTAAGAGATAAGTATCAATGGAGAAATTAAAAATTTGAATGTAGTTGAGGCTGGGCACTAGGATGTCTGAACACAGCCAGAAGAATGCAAATGGATGAACTCAACCCACCAAGAAACCAACCAACCAACCAACCAACAACAAACTGATGAGGACTGAGCATGCTCAGTGGGCACAGAACATTAGCTGATTCTAGGGATGGGTAGTGTGGAATGGAATGGCTGGAAAACAGAATGAAGGCACTATACAGTGCAATGCTTTCGTGGCAGAGCTCTGCTTGTCAACCACTATTAGATCTTTTTCACATGAGCCCTGTTCTCACGTAATCATGCAAATCAATGAAAACACAAACATACCAGTTTTGTGAGCAGCCATTATCACTCATCTTTATAATCCCGTGACTTGGGCTGCCACCATAACCATCTGCCTGACTCCCCCTTAACCCTCCTTCTTGTCCCACACTCTACCCAGCGTGTCCTGCATTTTATTTTATTTACTTTTTTTTAAATGCAATTCCACAGTTCTGGTTTAATTTAAGTTTAAAAGAAAAGAAAAGAAATTCCAAAAAAGGGTGCACCAGGGCTGCTTGGGAATAGTGAAGGGTGGGTAGGGGGAGAGGAGGAGACAGTGACACCCCGTGACTGCCAATTTTGTAACTGCCCTGGCAGTGACATTTGCACAGGAGGGATACTGGGACTGCCAATGATTGGGAGGTATTGATGGGTTTCCCCTGTCAGTGATAAGGGACACCCAAACCACACTTGGCATATACAGCAGCTATGGGATGGAGATGATGTTGTGTGATAAGTAATGCAAAAGGCACTATTTTTTAACTATGGTTGTGGTTTAAAAGCTGTGTATAATAATCTTGTTAGACATGACAGCTAAAAGTGGAAACTTCATATCCAGAGGGAGAAAACCTTTTTGAACCAAGAAAAGGGGAGCCAATGTGGTGCAAAGATTACAAGAGTTGATGCCAAATGGGAGATGGAAACTGAACACCCATGCAGTCATGAAATTTAAAGGGTGGCCATGGGGTAGTCACTCAGTAACTCTCTCTGAGCCAGACCTACCTCAGCCTGTGTTGCAAGAATGAACCTCATAGTGGAAAAAATGTTGGGCAACTAGCAAAAATAAACAGATTACTATTACATCCTGTTAGAAAGATGGTGCTTCTAAGGACAGCTGGTTGGCCTTGATACGGGATACTGTAATAAACATGTCTTCAGTATGGTCTTGAATGTAGCAAAACCAGAGGTCTCAGGTTTCAATTAGCAGTGATAGTGACATCTTTGCCACCCACTCTGGCTTCCATGTTCCCCCTGAGCTTAAATGCTGTTCTTAGAGTTGCATACCTTCCAGCATTTCACTGATGAAAACTGGGACATATGTGGCCAAGCAATATCAGAGTGTGGTTAAGATGACAAAAATTATTAAAGAGGATGAGCAGACAAGCTAGGAGAGGCTGCAACAGTTTGCTTTTTGCCTGATTCTGCTGAGTCTTCCCTTCTCCTCCCTGATGAGTTCATTCAGTGCAAACTGCTTTTTCACTATGAATTCAGTTTGCACCAATGCAAGTAAGGTGAGGACAAAGGGGAACATGGGAGGAGGAGAGAGAAATTGGGACATTTTCAAGCAGCTCAAAAAGTGAGGCAGAGGAAGGGTATTTAGTTCTGTGGCGAGAGGTGTGGGGAGGGCCTATTGTAACCACATGTTGTTGTGTGCTGTCTTTTATTATTATTATGGAATTATTATTTTATTATTATTATGGAATTATTATTATTATTATTTTGGGGTGGCTTGGGACTGCATCACAGGAAGCTAAAAAAGCAGAATTTTAACAGAAGAAAATCATTTTTGGCTGGTACTTATCACATGACTTTATGTCTCTTCTTCTTCTGTCTTGCATTCCATTCATTTCTTTCATGTACCTTTTCATTGATGGGAAAAACCCATCAATAGGCTTTCAATCTTGCTGCTATTCCATTTCTGCCTTCGTGAGATAGGTCCCTTCAGCAGCAGTTCCACTTCTTAGGCAGCCATGTGATGCGAGTGGATGTGATTCTGCTCCTCTCCTCCCTCCACCTTGCAGTGATCATGGCGGCCAGTACCTTCCGAAAATTGGCATATGTATACACATTCACACAACAATCAACTTTGGGATAGTGTTAGAGGATGGAATTGTTTGTCATCTTCCTTCACACCACTCACACCACATGATGGCCGGAGAAGTGGAACTGCTGCTGAAGGGATCTACCGCACCAAGGCAGAAATGGAATAGCTGCAATGTTGAGAGCCTATTGATGGGTTTCCCTCATCAATGAAAAGGTGCACAAAGCCCGAAGTGCAGGGCTGCTGTGTGAATAAGAACACAGCAGCGTTCATCTTCAGGAGAGGGGAGTAGTAGTAGTCCCAGCCACCATTCACACAGTAGCCAGCTTCAGGAGGGAATTGGTAGCTGGGATTGCACATTCCTTGTTTGTCCTGTGACGCTTCATTTTAATAATGTTTGATTTAGTTAATTTTATTCATTGAACGTATTTTACGAGGCTAGTTTCAAACTGGGGGTAAGGGGATTGGGTTATTTTATCATGTTGTTTTATAGCCGTATTGTATTTCATGATTGTTACCTGCTTTGATCCTTCAGGGAGAGGTGGGTTATAAATAAAATTATTATTATTATTATTATTATTATTATTATTATTATTATTATTATTCACACAGCAGCCCCACACTTTAGGAGGACAAGGTATCCCAGATGCTGACACCTTCCCAAAAGATGCACATCTACTGAATGAGTGTTTAAAAATAACATGATCTCTATGTGCATTTCTGTTTACTTTACTTAAATATTATACATTATATATTGTTTACTAAACAAGGTGGTCCAATAAGTAAGGATTATAATAGATTGATAGATTGATAGATTTATATCATTATATAGATTTATGAATGGTGTATGTTAACAGAAGTTATCCAGAAAGGGAAAAAACAATCCAACAAAAATTTTGATTACAAATGGTGCATAATTACAGTTCGCATGAAAATAGATTTAATTGAGAGGATAGTGACACTGAATTATACTAAATATAGGAGATCATAAGGCAATGTGAGAAAAAAAAACACAAAACAGAAAGATAATAAGTAAAGTAAAAGGGATTTAAGTTGTCTAAGAACAAGTCCTTGGAGTAGGGGAAAGGAAGTATAGATGTGTGTATTTGTTTTATGTATTTTAATAGGTTGCTATGTCTACGTCTATGTCTAGTTTAGGTTAGTTATGTCTATGCTACCTATGTTTATGTAGTGATATGTTTATTTAAGAATTGTAATGTATTGATGTTGGTTTTAAGTGTTGGAAAAATTAAAATTAAAAAAGGTGCACATTTACACAACAGCTGTCTTTGGGAGGTGGTTGGCAGACACAACTGCCTGTCTTCCAACCCCAGAAAGTGACATTTACCAGTGCGGGAAACAGATAGAATCATAGAATCATAGAGTTGGAAGGGACCACAAGGGCCATCCAGTCCAACCCCCTTCTGCCATGCAGGAACTCAAAATCAAAACATCCCCAATAGATGTCCATCCAGCCTCTGTTTAAAGATCTCCAAAGAAGGAGACTCCACCACTTTCCAAGGGAGAGTATTCTACTGTCGAACAGGTCTTAATGTCAAGAAGTTCCTCCTAATGTTTAGGTGGAATCTCTTTTCCTGTAGCTTGCATCCGTTGTTCCGGGTCCTATTTCTTGGAGCAGCAGAAAACAAGCTTGCTCCCTCCTCAATGTGGCACCCCTTCAAATATTTAAAGAGGGCTATCATATCCCCTCTTAACCTTCTCTTCTCCAGGCTAAACATACCCAGCTCCCTAAGTCATTTCTCATAGGGATTCATGGTTTCCAGACCCTTCACCATTTTAGTTGCCCTCCTCTGGACATGCTCCAGTTTCTCAACATCTTTTTTGAATTGTGATGCCCAGAACTGGACACAGTATTCCAGTGTCCTACATCACGAGGGGGTGGACCATGGATCGACAAAGTACTATCGTGGGAAAAAGTGTAACAAGAAATGATGCTGCACCAGTATGCTTCCATTCTTAAACTAGCAGGATTGTGGTGAGACAGCAGTTGGTGTGATAATGTCCTTGGTCTCAAGCGGGCATGGAAGTCTTATTCGTTGGTCAAAAGGCCTGCTTTCCAATGAAGATGAAAACTGCTAGGACTGAAATGCTGGTCTGGATTAAGACAGCTGTCTGCCTTTTTAGATTCTCTTTGGGGATACAGCTATAGGATGCTCGTGGTAAGTGCCACTAGTTAAACAAATTGCCACTACATTGCTGCTGATCTCTTTGCTATCTTATCAGAAAAAGGGATCATTTTCATTGCAACCCATTTCAAATATGATTTTATTGTTACAAAGAGAAATCTCTCCCCTTCCCAAGCCAAGTGCAGCTTAGAACATGCCTCTTTAAAGCTATTCTGTTTAAGCCACAGATGCTAAATGCATTCAACAGATAGGAAAAAAAATGGAATGTCAGTGTTCCAGTCTGCTGCCTCGAAGCAAAAGGCTTCATATATATATATATATATATATATATATAGTCTCATTTTCCAAACCGGCCTCTGGGCTCTGTATTTCAGATGCAGTATTCTTGTCAGTCTTCCTAACCTAATTTGGAAATAATTAAATTTTAGAATATTAAAGGGATTAAATATACTTCCTTCCCCAGCATCCTTGCCATCCCTTTAAAAATGGGTGGATTTGGGTTCAGCACATAAAAAGGAAGTGAGGAAGAAAATAAAAATAAAATCCTTGAAGTGTGTTGCCGTGCATAGGATTTGTTACCGTCACTCGTCATCGTCACTAGGATGACAGAACTGTAATCTAAATGTCTCCCTCCCTTCCTATTGTCTTTAGCTTACTTCTATTGCTGCAAAGTGCTTTCAAAGTGCAAGAATAGTTTACCCTCAATGAACTCATAGTTTGCCCTCAACCCATTCAATGGTGGTGAAAGGGTTGGAATCTTGCCCTTCCCAGAAGGCTCAGGCAAAAGCCAACTGCTGCAGTCTATCTTAGGAGTTTTTTGCATAGCTAAAAAATGTGACTTACCCTTCCCAGTTTGAATCCTCTTCCAGGATGCAGCTGGGTTTTTATCACTCACATTTTGTCGCCGGTGCCATATCCCGCCTAAAACCCGGATAGAATCTGCCCTCAGCTGGCCGATTTGCAAAGTCGGGAAGCTCCCAACTTTGCAAATCAGCCAGCTGAGGGTGGCTTCTAGACAGGTTTTAGGCGGGATGCACTTTTTCAAAGTTGGAAGTTTTCGACATCTAAAATTTGGCGGCTGAACATGGCTTTGACCCGAGCCTGGCTTGGGCCGTATTTGGCCAGCAGCATCGCAGCTAAAATGGCAGCAGTTTAGGTATGGCAACATCCAGAAGAAGATTGAAGCTAGCAAAGGTAAGCCATCTTATTTAGTGGAGTGAAAAACCCCTAAGGGCTGATACAGACTGGCCAAAAGGACTGGCCTGGGGATGGAGTTGGGGTGGGTCAATTGCACGCCAGCCGCCCCAAGTCCACCTTGACGCTGCTGTCACGCCACGTGCCAAAGGGGTGCCAAAGAGCTGCAGATGTGGTGCTAAGGGCGGCTTTTTGCCACCCGAAAAGAGGTGGCAACCATGCCCTATGAGGAACAAAGCCAGATCGGGGCCACGGCATGTGGTTGCCACGGCCCCGGTCTGGTGCTCCCAGGGGTGCATCGGCCCTAAGTCTCTCCTCATAGGCATGGTTTCCAGACCTTTCAGCATTTTGGTTGCCCTCCTCTGGAGATGCTCCAGCTTCTCAACATGAATGACTTTTGCCATCTTGACTACACTCTGATGTCGCTTGGCCACACATGATCCAGCTTTCATATGTGGACTGTTGGAGAGCATGGCCGTGTATCCGCCTTGTTAGTTCATGTACAACTCAGCACCTGAGAGGCAGGGCTGCATAAGGGAGGAACAATGCCTTGCCGTAGGCTGAACAATTGTATCTCTGCCAAGAAAGAAGGCAGGTTAACACTTGAATAGGATAAAACACTGGAAAAGGCAAAAGGAAAAAAAGATATCTGCATGTCCTAGAAGGGACGCCTCAGAAGAAAAGATGTGATGGATTTCTCACCGCAGTGCGACTGCTGACTCCTTGCAAAATTGAGTTTGAAGTTTTTAAAAATAGGAGACACAATGCCACACGGGCCAGAAAAGCCATCAGGGATAATACAGCCTCAGTTCCTCATGTTCATGCAAATTTGCCTCAACATAGATTCATTCAAAGTTTAGCTATGATCTTAGACCTATTTTGGAATGGGATCAAAAAAACTTGGGAGATCACAGTCTTCTTCCTTTTTTTGTAACTGGCTTGGAGAACAGAGGACACATTTTTCTACTTCGGGGTCCATAAAGTCAGAAGCTGGGAAGGAAGCCAGTAGGACGTTTTGCTCTGTAGGCCATGGAAGAAAAGTATCATGCCTGGCCCAGGCTCAGGCAAACTTGTTCTCAGATGCAAGATCCAAGGAAGAAATCCCATGAGCTTCCCAATTCTAGCATTCCCATAGGTATTCTACCCATGCCTGGAAATGTTAGAGAAGGCCCTCAGCAGTAGAGATGTTTAAACAGAGGCTGGATGGCCATCTGTCAGGAATGCTTTGATTTTGAGTTCCTGCATGGCAGAAGGGGGTTGGACTGGATGGCCCTTGGGGTCTCTTCCAACTCTAAGATTCTATGATTCTATGAATCATGGAGACACCCCGCCCCCATACATACCCCCTTCACCCCATGTCCTCCTGTTGGAGTCCCTGGTTTGTGTATGTTATAATTACATCCATTGTGTTATTGCCAATTGTGTTTTTGCTTAGCTGTACTGGCGCCGGGCTGTTTATATGCCGGTGTGATGATGCACATTTTCTGCCTTGTCGGAGCTGGAGTATCACAGCTTCTTTTTGCACCAGGTTTTAGCCCCGGAGTGCGGCTTTGTTTCACTTTGCATTCACTGTCAGTCATAATTTATTGTGGTCCTTAGACCCAAAGTTTAAGCATTCAGTCAAGATTTACAAGCTCTCAAAATTCCCCACAATAAAACAAGAGGAGAGGAAGTTGCTAAATGTGACATTCACTGTCGCCTCAAGCGTTGTCTAAACCCTGCCTTCAAAGCTGATAGAAGCCACTCTATTTGACCAGTGCGGACTACCTCTAAGTCACAGATCTTCACAGATCCCTAGGATTTCTCTGTCAGATACTCCCGAACAAGACCTAAACAATGTCTCACATCCCCGGTCACAGGCTGAACCACAACAATTGCAGATCCTGTACATCGATGTGCCACCACAAAACATTGATCCAAGACACAGAGCCACACAAATTGATAAGATTTCTATGATGGATCCACTTCAGTTACATTCACATCAGGTTCCTTTCCCTAGGTAAAGGCTCAATGACAAGAGTCACAGATTCCACAAACTAGTGCACCACTATGGTGCAAAAACATGGATCTTAGGCATGGATCATCATGGAGTCATACAATTTCTATATCAGATCCACCTGGAACACACTGAAATCTATTCAAGCCCATTTCAGAGTGTTAGACCTGGCTGTCAAGGCACTTTATGACTTGGGATCACAGTACCTGAGACCTATCAGATAAGCTAGAATGGCCAACTGGATGCATCATGCCATCCCCCACAATGAGAACTATACAGACTTTCATTCTTTTTTAAAAAAAATTATTTATAATATATCATACATACACACATTAAAAAGGCTCATACAAATAATTAAATACATCTAACTCGTCATCCTAAACAATACCACTAGACTTCCATCAAGTTCCTTTGACAACAAATACCTTTTATCCATATTCTTACCACTACTTCTCTTTTTTTCTTTTAACATCATCTATTTAACCTCTGCTCTCTATTAAAATTTCAAAAATTCAAATTCTGTATAATATATTCAATATTCAAAGGTCATTTCTTATGATTTCTATATGCCCTATCTTTTTAGTCATTTTTATCTTTTCCAAAATTAAAATTCTCATGTTTTGACTTGTTCCATTTCGACTATCTTCTCTTAGAATATTCATCTATAGGAGGCCATTCTTTATCAACCTTTTCTGAATCCACCTGGTTCAACAAAGCTGTTAGTGTCTCCATTTCTTTCATTTCAACTAATTTCCGCAACCAGTCATCTATTGTCGGAAGCTCTTGTTTTTTCCATTTTTGTGCGATGAATAGTCTTGCGGCTGAGGCCATATATAAAAGAATTCTTCAATATTTTCTCTGAATTATCGGATTTACCATATTCAATAGGTATATTTCTGGTTTCAATTCATACTTAACTTTACACACTTTCATTCTTATTTACTTTATTTTGCAAGATGTGAGAAGGAACACCATAGGTGTTCCGGATCCTGCCTATGTTCTCTATTGCCAGTTCAACAGAGATACCTTCCATCTGAATGCTTAGTGAATAATGATGGAAAGGGAGAAGTTGCTTAACAATGGGAGCATTGATCCTGTGCAGAAACAAAGGACAAGATCGGGGAGATGCCATAGTTCACCCGTCCCTCCCAATACATATTTTGGGACGGCAGAGGAAGGTCTTGATAGGATATATCTCCATATTTAATTACCACCATGAAGCAGAGGCAGACATGCAGACAACTATAGGCTTCCAAAGATAAAGCAGAATCAAGAAAGGGTTCCATGCATTTTTGATCCCAAGCCATTTGGCTTGGATTTTCGATCCTACTGCTTCTGTGCAGATGACAAAATGCAAGTGTCACAAGAACAGGTGGCGGGATAAAATCAGAAAGAGAGACAGTCAGAATCAGAAAGAGAGACAGTCAGAAAGCAAAGGGAAACCTGGGGTAAAATCAAGCAGTCTAAATTTTAGACAGGGTTTCCCTTTGCTTTCTGACCCTGTAAAGCTAGCTGGTGTTGCTCCAAATGTCATGCTCCGACACTTTTGCATCTTCTTCAATTCAACAGCGTAGTGGAAAAAAAGAAGCATCCTAGAAAGAGATAGACTTTAAGCTGTAGTTAAAGTGCAATGCATCCTTCTGTGAATGAGGTATAACTGTTATCATGGCTATTTCCAGACATGGAATATGGTCAAGGGACTCTCTTCTCTTGATCATATGTAACCTGTTCCAACAGCCCTTTTGGCTGATAGGAAAAGGCTTTAATCAATACATTTTTGCAAATAAAATTAAGTTTGTTGGTCTTCCTAATGTTGAGGTGGAATCGCTTTTTCTGTAGCGTGCATCCATTGTTTCAAGTCCTCTTCTCTGGAGCAGCAGAAAACAAGCTTGCTCCCTCCTCAATATGACACCTCTTCAAATACTTAAACAGGGCTATCATATCACCTCTTAACCGTCTCTTTTCCTAATCCCATCCCTCAATGCCATCTCTGTTTCCTTATGTATCATGTCTTTAGATTATAAGGCTGAGGACATTAACATTTTATAAGCTGCTCTGGGAAACTTTTTGGCTGTAGAACAGGATATAAATACTCTAAATCGATGATTAGATAGATAGACAGACTCACTTTCAATTCCATAGTAATACTACAACCTCAATTCTACAGATGTGAAACTGTCAGTCTCAGCATTGCTGTGTTTCTTCAAACCCTGTCTTCATTTCTGTCCCATCGTTTGTTCATATCAGGTTGCCAAGACTATGTTTTTTCTTTCCCGATGGAAACTAGTATGCATTTTTTTCTATAATACACCGAATATACATTTCTCTTAATGTCTACATTTCCCCCGTTGGCTCAAGCGTGTTTGTGCATAATTTTCAATTGTATGCATTTTGAAAATGCATTCATGACTTCATGCATGTGAAATGTAACTCAAGCTTTGAAAGTATGTGAATTTCTGAAGCAAAGAGCACACTGTGCCAGGAGTCTTGGGAGATGCAAAATGTATAATTTCAGCAAGAATCTAAAAAAAAAAAAATGCTTAAATTCCTTCTCATTCCTTATGAACCATGTCAGCAAGAAAGTCCTCTGGGATATTATAGGATTTTATTATTCTCCAAGGATGGAAGTTAATTAATCTTTGACCCTTGTAGAGAGGAACAGTCATGACCGGTAAGTCCAACTAGACCAGGAAATGGACTGACCATCACAAACGGATGAATTAAACCCTTCCCTGATTCAGAGTTTCTGGTAGCCATTAGTATAAAAAACAAAATCATTTTGGTCACTGATGAACTGAGAGAGACCTAGGTTTGTCATGGAAGCCATTACAGCAAGAGCTAGTATCTCAGGGCAGTTCTGAGAGGAATGACCACTAGAGATTCAAAGGATCTGTAACGCTACACCAGAGGCCTCCAGCTTCAGTAGGACAGCTGCTGCAGAAGGATGGGCAGACCCACTACTAGAGCCTTACTCTGTCTCTGACATATTATATCCAACCCCCCAAATCCAGTCTGTGAGTGGAGAGATTTCCCGTAATAGAACTTCGATGGCCACGATGAATCTCCCCATCTCTAATCTGTTCTATAATGCAGAAATAATGCAGTTTGACACCGCTTTAACTGCCATGGCTCCATGCTATAGAATTGTGGGATTTGTTGTTTTGTGAGCTATTTAGCCTTCTCTGTTGGAGAGCTCTGGAGACCCAACATACTAGAAGTCCTGAGATTCCATAGGATTGAATCATGGCAATTAAACTGATGCCAAACTGCATCATTTCTGCAGTGCAGATATAGCCAAGAATGGAAAAGGGAAGCCAACAGTATGTGTTTGCTTAGGGCCTCCTCAAACCTGGAGGCAGCCCTGGCTCCTAACAATTATTGCATACACTCATGTATAAGTCTAAACATTTTAGTCAAAAAATTGACCCCCAAAACTGGGTCGACTTATCCACAGGGCAATGTAAGTAATGTACTTTAACCCTTCTCAAAAAAAGTAACCATTCTCTTATCTGACTTGAGTTACATTGGGCAAGAAAAATGGTGACAGTGGCAGCTCAAAGGAGTGCCAAGAGAAATGGGACGTTGAAGTATTTGAATTTGTCTATGTTTGTCAGCTTTTCTGAGTTAAAATCAAGCAAGGTTATTACATTAAAGGCTATAATCACTGCTAATGTAGCCACCATTTTCTTTGTGTTGGTTTTCATTTTCTTAGCCATTTTCTTTTATCATACTGCCTTGATTTCCTGTTGTTCTCTCCTCATCCATCCAGATTTTTGGCTGAGCACAAACAGTTATATCTACTGGAATTTTGTGAGTTTTTTGGTATTGTTTTCCTTTGCTTTGTGCATTGCATCCTTTGTTACATGCCCCTAGGTTTTACCCTTGACTTATCCATGGGTCATATCGAAATCCATCATTTTGGCCCCCAAACCTGCCCTCAACTTACACATGAGGATGATGTACAGTTGAGTATATACAGTGCACAGAGAAAGGGGAGATGTGGGCAATTAGATGTCTTTTTTAAATGCACCAGTCCCATGCTGAGCATAGCATGTACTTCTGTCCTAAGGGATACACAAACGAAAAAGGAAATGGGGGAGTCAACCAGCCACTGAAGTTTTGGTCAATGTACAGACCTTTGGCCTTCAAGAGCGACAGGGACTGTGAGAAGATGAACTTGTCTCATGCTCCTGGATCTGTCTTGGCTTCATGCTCGCAAATGGATGGAAGCCAAGGAGAAGCCTAGCCAGAAGAAGAAGAAAAAAACAACAACTCTGGCATGATCTCTCAACAGTCAGTTGCAAATGAGTTTGCACTCCATTGCCTATTTGGAACATATGCTCCTTTGCTCTCTCCCCTCCCTGTTGCTTGAAATATCCGCAGGAGGTGGGATGGAAGGACAGAGAAAGGGAGTTTCAGATTTCATCTCTTGGTACCCTCCACATTCTGGCTGGCCGATCTTTTGCACTACATATACCGATTAAAAGCAGAAGGCTTCTTGGAACAGTCACGGAAGAGTTAAGCTGTGAACTTCTACTAGTGAAATAATCAGGAAAACAAACATTTTGTTTCATTTTGTTGCAGATGTACTGTACTTGCATGAGCACCATACTTTATCATGGGGACAGCTGTCTTTCCCTTATCCTTGGCAAGCAGTATGGTTTTTGTTTTGTTTTTTTAAATGGCAACCGATGAATTTCATTGCAGAGAATCAAGTCGGAATGACACAGTATCTCTTTCAATCGCTCTATCTCTCACACACAGACGCACAGGGATTTGGATGGGGAGTTGCTCAAAAGGAGTCCTCGAGATGTCTTCCAACTCTGAGATTATGAACTCTAAGATTTCTGCAAGTAGAGTATTTGGATGGGTTACGCTCAGCCAACGCCTCTTAAGATCTCACAAAAGATTGTTGAGAGCCTGTACTGTTTTAGCTCAATGGAAGCAAAGATGGTGCAAGAAGACAAAAATAAAAAATAAAAATAGGCCCAGATTATTCATCTTTATTCCTCCTCACTACAGAAGGAGTGGGAAGTGAGACAGGCCTTTGTGTAAGCAAGGAATGAAAAAAACAAGCCTGCAGTTTTTCCAGGTGGAACTGGGAAAGACACACAAGGAGCCCTCTATAGAAAATTCTGTGGTGCAACCCCTGTTAAATCAATGGGCAATGCAATCTCTGTTGGAATGAGTTTAAGCAATGGGTGCATAGGTTCCAGGGTTTGCAGGTCTGGTTTTGTTGTTGCTATAATCCCAAGAAGCAGCAAATAGAGCCAGGTCCCCCCCCCCCTAATTTAGAATTAAAGTGAGATGGACAACTGTAGGAGGTTAAGGGGCTGAACTAGCCCCCCAGTGGACCTCAGGGGTTTATACCCCCTTGACACCCCCACACTTTGCAAAAGCACATTTTGAGCCTTATTGCATTACAAACAAACCTGGCAAGCAAACGGAGAGAAACGCGTTTCTCTTTCTGTCTCCACATGATGTCAAAACTCTTTCATTCTCTTAGTTGTAAAAGCATGGGAGAGGGTGGTAAAAGCTTCCCTTTTGCCAAACAGATTTTTCCAGCTTGACAAAAGGGACACTTATATGACACTTTTACGACCCTCTCCCATGCTTTTATGACTAGAAGAGAATGAATGTGCTTTGACGTCATGCGGAGATAGAAAGAGAAACACACTTCTCTCCATTTGGCTGCTGGGGTTGTTCGTAATATTATAAGGCTTTTTGTCTCACATGTAGTCTTGTTAAGCCAGGTGTCCCTCATCCTATGTCTATGCTTTTCTTTTTCTTTTTCTTTTTCTTTTTTTTTTGCCTAAGTGCGGTACCTTGCATTTCTCTGTGTTGCAATTCATTTTGTTAGTTTTGGCTTTCTAATCTATTAGGGTCATTTTGAATTCGGATCCTCTCTTCTGGGGTATTAGCCACTCCTCCTAATTGGCATCACTAGCAAATTTGATAAACATTTCCTCTATTCTTTCATCCAAGCTGTTGATCAAGTTGTTGAATAGCCTTGGACTCAGGACAGAACCATGTGGCACCCCACTGGTCATTCCTAGAATCATAGAATCTTACAATGGGAAGAGACCACAAAGGCCATCCAGTCCAACCGCATTCTGCCATGCAGGAACTCAAAATCAAAGCATCTCTGTCAGATGGCCATCCAACCTCTGTTTAAAGACCTCCAAAGAAGGAGACTCCCCCACTCTTCAAGGGAGTGTCTTCCACTATCGAACAGGTCTTGTTGTCAGGACGTTCTTTCTAATGTTGAGGTGGAATCTCTTTTCCTGTAGCTTGCATCCATTGCTCCATTTTGTCCTATTCTCTGGAGCAGCAGAAAACAAGCTTGCATGGCTGAAGGGGGTTGGACTGGATGGCCCTTGTGGTCTCTTCCAACTCTATGGACCTTATCCCACGCTGCTGTAAAAGTGGCAAGAAACCGATTAAAGCATCATTCCACTAAAAAAGCGCTTTCATTCCCCATGGGTGGAAACAGCCAGCACACGCAACTGGCATCATAGCGCTATTGACGCTTTCGCGATAATACCCCCGCGCGTAAAGCGCTACTGAGGAGCACACTATAGCAGCAAGATTTCGATAACAACATTCCTGGACATGCGCACAAGCTCTTCATGACTGTCTGGTGCTGTTTTCGTCACTTTGTGTTCCTCTGAATAAAGGAAACACGTCATATAGGATGCTGCCAGCAAGAACGATGGGAAATAGCGCTAGGAACGATGGGTGGTGAACCGAAAATGCTCCCCGGGAGGGAATTGCTGAGCATACTACATCGCGAGCGCTTTCATAGCGCTAACAATCAGCTCGCGCTATTGCAATGCCTGGTGAGACCAGGCATTCAAAAGAACGCGGATGATGTTGCATTCGCAGCGGACTCTTGCCGGGTTCTTGGCGACGTCGTGGGATCAGTCGGAAAAATTTAGCGCTATAGCGCCTGGTTCTTGGTGGATTCTTGGCGACGTCGTGGGATCAGCTGAAAGATTTTAGCGCTATAGCGCCCGGTTCTTCTTCGATTCTTGCTGCTTTTGGCCCCGTGGGATAACGTTCTATGATTCTATGATTCTATGATTCTATCCTCAATATGACATCCCTTCAAATATTTAAAGAGGGCTATCATATCCCCTCTCCGGGGATGAAGAGGCGCACTTTTGCAGGATCTTCTAACACATTGCAAAAAATGTTCTTTCCCTTCAGATTGTTCTCTTTTTCCCTTGCTGAAACTGTGTGTGCATGCACACACACACACATGAACGGGAAAGCGTCTGGCCTCCCCTGCTGAGCCTCAGCTGTGCCTAATGACATCCAATCTGTTCACCCACACAAGAAGTGGGATTCGGGAGTTCACCGCCAGTAGAAGGGAAAGGGCTATTTGGGATGCAGAGGGCAAAGTGTGCCCTCCGCAACAGTGCAGGCTTGGTGGGTGCTGATGACCTTCTCCTCTGCCTTGTGCTGTGTTATGATCTCCACTCAAATGCACACCCACTGTTGGCGCACGGAGGCTCTCGGTACTAATTTAATTTAAAGAAATGACACCAAGGCAGAAACAGAGCACAGCTCATTAGCATCAGACAAAACATGCATGCAAAGTGAGCCGGGTGGGCCAGAGGGGGGGAAAAAAAGCCCTTGTATTACCCTCATGGGGGAAAACTGCATTCTGCAAAGGGATCTGTGGGCTTAGAGGACTGACATTTTTAAAAGCATATATTACTGTATATGCTCATGTATAAGTCTAGAAATGTAGGTCAAAAAATTGACCCCTAAAACCTGAGTCGACCTGTCCACCCCAGGCATGCTTCAGCAGCCTTATTTTGAAACCAGGAGCTTTCTAACTTCAAAAAATGGCCACCGAAGTGCACTGAGGACCTGGACTTCGGCAGCAAAATCCTTGCGATAGGAACCGCCTGCCTCCTGAATTAGACTTTAGTTTGGAAGAGCTAAGCCAGTTTATTTGAGCGGAGTGATAAGGTCCTCAATCAGGGAGGTCATGGGCAGGAATCTACAAGACTTAACCAGAGCAGTAGAGAATAGTGGGACTATTCAATTCAGGGCCAATGCAATTCTAGGCTGCATCAATAGAAGTATAGTATCTAGATCAAGGAAAGTAATAGTGCCACTGTATTCTGTGTTGATCAGGCCCCGCTTGCAATAACCCTGTGTCCAGTTCTGGGCACCACAATTCAAAAAAGATGTTGAGAAACTGGAGCATGTCCAGAGGAGGGCAACTAAAATGGTGAAGGGTCTGGAAACCATGAATCCCTATGATGAATGACTTAGGGAACTGGGTTTGTTTAGCCTGGAGAAGAGATGGTCAAGCGGTGATATGATAGCCCTGTTTAAATATTTGAAGGGGTGTCATATTGAGGATGGAGCAAACTTGTTTTCTGCTGCTCCAGAGAACAGGACATGGAGCAATGGATGCAAGCTACAGGAGAAGAGATTCAACCTCAACATTAGGAGAAACTTCCTGACAGTGAGAGCTGTTCAACAGTGGAAGACGTTTCCTCGGAGAATGGTGGAGTCTCCTTCTTTGGAGGTCTTCAAGCAGAGGCTGGATGGCCATCTGTCGGGGATGGTTTGATTCGGAGTTCCTGCATGGCAGAATGGGGTTGGACTTCATAGCCCTTGTGGTTCATCTTCTATGAAGATGTCTCATCCACAGGGCAGCCATGGGTAGAGCTCAACTTGAGAGCAGTTAACAACAACAACAAACAAACAAACAAACAAACAACATGTAAGTGTTCCTTGTGTGCCTTATGCCACATGCCTACAAAATCAGGGAACAGAATGCAATGTGTGCACAAACATCTTGTATTAGAGCGTTACATTTGTCTGCAAGGGAGCAAAAGAGCTGCTTGCTCCTTCTTGTCCTCCCAGACAAAATTTTCTGCTCCATAGGCATAGCATTTCCCCTTCACAGCCCAGGAGATCAGGGATGAGGGAAGGGAGGACAGCCGGAAAGTCAGCCAAGCACAGAGCATCCAAAAGGAACTGTTTTCAAAGCCTTTGGCAGGGACACAGCTCTGCAGATGCTCTGAGTCCAGAATTTCCTGGCAGGCAAACAGCTCAGTGCACTTGGAAAGGTGGGAGGTGGAGCAGACAGCAGAAGAGGGAAAAAAGAAAGCAATGGTCCCCCATGAATAAGAGATGAAGGCAAAGGAAAGGCTGTCACCGTGCCTACAGAGGAACGTAGCACCATGGGAGGAAGCCATGAGCAAGAGTCAAGGCGAAAGTGGCAATGGGGCTGCAATCTCCTAACTCAAGTCCCAATGCAAACATATAATGTATGCAATATAATGTATACTTTGCCGCATAGGTTTCTTTCTATAGTAGAGTTTAATGGGAGAGCTGGAGAAGCTGGAAGAAAGCAGAGGAAGCCGAGCAGAAGCGATGGAAAAAAGGGATGGGATTGGAAATGAAGTTGAAAGAGAAGTGGAGGAAAGGAAAGGAAAGGAAAGGAAAGGATCAAGCTGGCCAAAGAGAAGGAGCCCAAGAGGCATCAGATGTAAAGAAACAGTCAAT
Source organism: Phrynosoma blainvillii (assembly GCA_026167975.1). NCBI lineage: Eukaryota > Metazoa > Chordata > Lepidosauria > Squamata > Phrynosomatidae > Phrynosoma > Phrynosoma blainvillii. The sequence goes on from JANUYF010000015.1 coordinate 1,711,211, forward strand.
GTGTGAAGCTAGACCTGAGAGGCAACCGTTTGGAGATGAAAAGAAGCCAGTAGACCTCTAGAAAGAACTGTTTGCCTGTAATCTGAGAGGAAGACAACAGGAAAAGAGTGGGATCCATATTTCTTAGAGACTGTGATTAGATAGGCTTAGAGAAATCCATCTGTTCTTTGTTTTCCTGTTGTACATCTACAGTAAACTGAAAATCTATCTATCTATCTATCTATCTATCTATCTATCTGCCTATCTTAGAATCTAGCTGTGAGCTCTTGAAAAAGAATTTATATGTTATTGTTGCTTTTTTTTAAAAAAAAAAATAGAAGTGTAAACCATTTAATTTTTTTTAATTTTTGCTGTGGTTTGCAGTTATTGGTTGCCTTGCTGCTGCTGCTGCTGCTGCTGCTGCTGCTGCTGTGTGCCTTCAAGTCCTTTCCAACTTATGGCAACCCTAAGGCGAACCTATCATGGGGTTTTCTTGGCCAGATTTATCCAGAGGAGATTTGCCATTGCCAGCCTCTGAAGCTCAGAGAGTGTGTGACTTTGCTTAAGGTCACCCGGTGAGTTTACAAGGCCGAGCTGGGATTCGAACCCAAGATCTCCAGGATCTCGTAGTCCAATGCTCATACCACTACACCTACTTCATGTCTAAAGCCTTACCACTCTTTCAAAGAGGGACTCATTTGTGGAATAAAAAGTTTCGGGGGGCTGCTTTGTTGGAATACACCTAGTGACAGTGGAAGAGGTTCTTGGGGAGAGAGTAAAGGACTGCATGCACTCTTTTCGGCCAGTCTCATTCCCTCTCATGAGGCAGAGGCTCAATCTGCACTGCAGAAATAATGCAATTTGACACCGCTTTAACTGTCGTGGCTCCATCCTATGGAATCCTGGGATTTTTAGTTTGTTGCGGCACCAAAGCTCCCTGACAGAGAAGGCTAAATATCTCAAAAAACTACATCTCTTAGAATTCTTTAGTCTTGAGCCGTGGCAATTAGAGTCATGCCAAACTGCATTAATTCTGCAGTGCAGATGCAGCCAAGGTTAGGCTGATCCATGACTCTAGAGTCTATACTATACTATACTATACTATACTATACTACATCCCAGCTTCTTTGCTGTGCAAGATGGAGACTCATTACACAACGGAGCCTTGACACTTTCTCAGAAGCTACCATGAAAAGAGACACTGGCCAGGGTCTCAGCTGAGCATTAAAAAAGCTTGAGTTAATGTACCTGCAAGGACAATACATCCTTTCACTAAAATAGATCATTCTTCTCAACACAAGCATCTTTTCAATATAACTCTTTTCGGTTTCAATAAACACGCACACACGCACATGTGCATGCATGTATACACTATTGGCATTGTAGGTGCAGATGCTATTATCACCCTCATAGCAGAGACCTTTAACTTTTCTGGGCAACGTTTAGCTCCTGGATGCAAAGTTTCCTAGAGAAGTGAGAACAAAACTGATCTGACAAACTTTGGCTGGACATGCAGCAGTTGCTCACATTCCTAGTTGGAAACAATAGTATTATGTAACTTTTACATGCTAAAGCTGTGGACTGAAGTCAAAATGACATTCTGAGTACATAGCCACTGGTCATGCTGGCTGGGGGATTCTGGGAGTTGGAATCGAAAAAGAAATGTAAGTTATTATACTTAGGGCGAAAAAATAAAATGCACAGATATAGGACGGGGGACACCTGGCTTGACAACAGTAAATGTGAAAGGGATCTAGGAGTCCTAGTAGACCACAGGTTGAACATGAGTCAACAGTGTGATGCAGCAGCTAAAAAGTCCAATGCGATTCTAGGCTGTTTCAATAGAAGTATAGTGTCTAGATCAAGGGAATAATCCTGTGTCCAGTTCTGGGCACCACAATTCAAAACGGATGTTGAATAGCTAGAGCATGTCCAAAGGAGGGCAACCAAAATGTTGGAGGGTCTGGAAACCATGAATCCCTATCAAAAGAGACTTAGGGAGCTGGGTATGTTTAAACTGGAGAAGAGAGGATTAAGAGAGGATATTATGGCCCTGTCTAAGTATTTGAAGGGATGTCATATTGAGGATGGAGCAAGCTTGTTTTCTGCTGCTCCAGAGTATAGGACCCCAAGCAATGGATGCAAGCTACAGGAAAAGCTTTTAAAAACTCCTCAGTTTTTCAGTCATTTCCCCCAATTTTAGCCTGTTATATTTTATATTGTATTGGTAGTTTATTTTGTATACCATTTTATTTATCTAGCTGTTTACTTGAACGAATATGTTTTAATAATAATAATAATAATAATAATAATAATAATAATAATTTATATCCCGCCCCTCTGCAGAGCAATTAAATTAACCCCATTTAATCTTACGTTTGTTTTAGGACTGAGCTATTTTACTATTTGTTTGTATTTTGATACGCTGTATTTTCTATTTGTATTTTGTATTTGAAATACTGTATTCCATTATTGATACGGTCAGACGTGTCAGGAAAATGACATGGATGTGACCACAAGGTGGAGCTGTAGGATAAGAAATGCAAGCAGTTCAGCTCCATGGGCAGGTGTGTGTGGGTTAGTAATTGGAAATATACACACCTGAGATGCCTGATGCAACAGGCATTGTTAACTGCCTATAAAAAGGAGATGGGAATTATCTCCAGTGTGGGTTTGTTATGGTGGTTGGTGAAGCAGTTTGTTGGAGTGTTGCATAGTGAGTATTTGAGATGGCTGTCCAATACTCTGTATGTATATATTGTACATAGTGCAACTAAAGATTAAAGCCCTTGTGTTGAGTGAAGGCTGGCCTTGCTGCTGTCTTTATTTGAAAGAAAGCCAGAGCTCAAGGCAGTGTGCTGGGGTGAAGGAATTTTTCCTTCTCAGCCTGAAGTCTTTTGCAGAAGTCTCTCCAGAAACCTTCCCCTTGGCATTCTGTTGATGTGTAACAACTTTGCAGGTGGTTGTGGTGGACACAGTTTGTCTTTCTATGCCCCAACAAGACGACTATTCAATAAAACCTGTTCTGTTCTGCTGCTCCAGAGAATAGGAACCAGAGCAATGGATGCAAACTACAGGAAAAGAGATTCCACCTCAACATTAGGAGGAACTTCCTGACAGTAAGGGCTGTGCGACAGTAGAACACACTCCCTTGGAGTGTGGTGAGGTCTTCTTCTTTGGAGGTCTTTAAACAGAGGCTGGATGGCCTTCTGTTGGGATGCTTTGATTGAGAGTTCCTGTATGGCAGGGGGGTTGGGCTGGATGGCTCTTGTGGTCTCTTCCAAGACTCTCTGATTCTATGAGTGTATGATGCTTCCACTTTAATAGTTATGTAATAGCAGAAATTTGAGCACAATTATACAACCATTAGTGGTAGAATTCAAAGATATAGCTGTCTTAGTCTGTAGAATCAATATGCAGAGAGATCTTGGAGCACCTTTGAGACTCACGGAAATAAAGAAGTTGGCAGCACGAGCTGGACCATATGCATGGACCATATGCATCTGAGGAAACAGACTTAAGTCTAGGAAAGCTCATGCTGCCAACTTCTTTATTTCAGTTAGTCTCAAAGGGGCTCCAAGATCTCTCTATATATTAAAACATCATATGCATATAGCAGGGGTAGGCAACCTTTCCCCTTTAAGGGCCGAGGGACTTCAGCTCCCAGAATCCCAGGAGCTATTGGCCATCATGGGACTATTGGCCAACATGGCTGAGGCTTCTGGGAGCTGAAGTCCCTCGGCCCTTAAAGGGGAAAGATTGCCTACCCCTGGCATATAGTCTATATCCATATACATCTAAGAAAGTAGACTTAAGTAAAGGAAGGCTCATGCTACCAACTTCTTTATTTCAGTTAGTCTCAAAGGTAACACAAAATGTCTCTACATATTAAAATTTCATATGCATATAGTCCATGTCCATATGTATCTGAGGAAGCAGACTTAGGTCTGTGGAAGGTCATGCTGCCAACTTCTTTATTTCAGTGAGTCTCAAAGGTGCTCCAAGATCGCCTTATACACAACCATCAAACCTGCAGGACCCCTTTCCCTTATGTCTCTTGGCAACATTATGAAAGGGCTTAGAGAGATTTGGCACTCAATAATCCTGCCCCAGCAACAAGTGTACAATCGTAAATAAATAAATAAATCAAATCATTGTCAAGAGCCTGATGAACTGGAGAGGGGATGTGCAGATGGGGTACGCGTGTGTTGTGTGAGTGTGTACAGAGAAATAAAGAAGTGTCCTATTGTAGGTGAATGTCAAGGGGTTAAAAGTTTTGCTGTTTGCCTTCTTGGCTGCACCAAGCAGGAAAATAGCAGCTCAGGTGGCTTTCCTTTCCTTTCCAATTCCCCATAGTAAATGTGTAATTAATTAGCCTTCCCACCCTCCCTCCTCACCCCAACCGAGCTAAGATTTCACATAATCACACCCTTGGGACCTGCCTCCCCCTCCCTATCAAAGTCAGGCAGCAATTCAAAGCCAAATTAATCATTCAGCAAGTAGGTGTAATGCTGCCATTCCGATCATTTAAAAGCGGGATCAACCCCACCCCACCCACCCCTCAAAAAACTGTGCAGCAGAAGTTAAAAGGTCAAAGCAAGACTGAAAAGCAGATTTTTTGGTATCAGTTATTTTTCTGATTCTGGTTCTGATGGAGCAGGAGAGCAGCAGTTTTTCTTCCTTTTTATTCCATTTGGATCAATGCCTGAACTAAAGGGTCACTCATACTCCTGCCTCACTCCTGGAACCTTCTTCCCCCTCAATCATGGGCCATTACTTCTTTGTCCACTTTTAAATCCGAATTAAAGACCACCTTGTTCAGGGAGGCATTTCCTGGCATTGTTTGATATACATTTACTTGTTCTGTCACTTGGGTTTACAGTGGATGTTGTTATTAATTGTTGTAATTGTCTTTGTTTTAATTGACTTTTATTATTTTGCCCATTGTTTTACTTAGATTGTATGTCTTTTTTTTTTTATTAGTGTGGCAATGCGAATCATCTCAAGCAAGCATGGGGTTTGTTATTCACACTATGGAACTGTATCAACGTGCAACTCTGCGAGTTCGGTTATTCACACATGCAGGTATTCGAATAAATAAGCTTATCATATGGCACTTACAAGAACGGGAATGGAATGGAATGGAACGGGGTAAAAATGCATGTTACTGGACAGGAGAATGCCACCGATGCTGCTGGGAGTTCCCAAGCCATTCCTCAGCCAATTTCGGCTGCCAGAAAATTCGACTGGCATCCACATACTATTGCAGGGTTTTTGCTGCCGAATCTGCCATCCAATACAGCCCGGGTTGAACTCGGGTCCCTGGTGCACTTAGCACACCTCTTTTCCAAACTAGGAGTTTTCTGACTTAAGAAGATGGCTGCTGGAGTGAGTGCTCCTGGAACCAGGGCTGGATCTGGGCTGTATTCGGGTGGCAGATTCGGTGGCAAAATCCCTGCAATAGTATCTGGATGCCACCCAAATTAGAATTGAATTTGGGAGAGGTAAGACACTTTATTTAGTGGAGCGATAAGCTCCCTAGTCTGGAAAATCAGTATGCCTAGGGATTTTGTAGCACCTTTGAGACTAACTGAAAGAAAGAAGCTGGTAGCATGGGCTTTCCTAGACTTGAGTCTCCTTCCTCAGATTCATGAGGTGGAGTGGAGGGTCTAGAGGCAGGCATATATAACCTGGTTGTGTGTGAGAATGTCAATTGAAATTCAAAACTTTGTTGGTAGGGAGATGAGATGACAAGCTCAGTTTTAATGATGAGGGACAATGGCAGGAGGAAGGATGTTGCCTAAAGTCAAGGAGAGTAGATAACCATATGAATGAGTATTGAACTGTAGTGTGGAAACCAGAGAGGAGATGTGATGAAATGGTTGAGAGAGCCCTCATGACGAAGGGAGTTAGATAGTGTTGAAATATGTGTATTGTGCCAGGAAACCATTATCTCTGTTCAACCCAATGCTGATGAACTGTAGTCTGTGGATAGCCCAATTCAACTATTCCTCTTTCCAATCTTATTTTGAAATTCTTTTGTCCAAGGACTGCTGTTCTAAGAACAAATGGAGCATGAAAGCATGCAAAGTTAACATCCACAGCCCACAGAAGGTGCAAACTGAAAACTGAATGAATGAACTGCAACAATAGATGCACATGTGGACTTGGAATTCATCATATAGTGAAATATACTAGGACAGGAATAAGTGTCATTGTCTGCTATGGAGTAAAAAGTTCTGTGATTGTTGAGAAATAGCAGGAAATATACCAAGGTATAGTACAACAATAAAACTGCCATGATCCAACACATTCGGCCAAGCTGGATTTCGTTTTCATGCTTTCCATTGTGGAATATGACATGGTTGTTGTTTGTTGTTGTTAACTGCCATCAAGTTAACTTCAACTTATGGTGACCTTATGAATGAGAGACCTCCAAGTCCCACTATCATCAGCAGCCCTGCTCAGGTCTTGCAGACTCAGGGCTGTGGATTTCTTGATTAAGTCTATCCATCTGAAATGTGGTCTTCCTCTTTTCCTACTGCCTTCTTCTTACCAAGCATTACTGTCTTTTCGAGTGCGTTATGTCTTCTCATAATATTCTGCCACTGTATTCTGCTTTGGTCAGCCCCCTCTTGGAATACTGTGTCCAGTTCTGGGCACCACAATTCAAAAAGGATGTGGAGAAACTGGAGCATGTCCAGAGGAGGGCAACTAAAATGGTGAAGGGTCTGGAAACCATAAAGCCCTATGAGGAGTGACTTAGGGAACTGGGTATGTTTAGCCTGGAGAAGAGATGGTTAAGAGGTGATATGATAGCCTTGTTTAAATATTTGAAGAGATGTCATATTGAAGAGGGAACAAGCTTGTTTTCTGCTGCTCCAGAGACTAGGATCCGGAACAATGGATGGAAGCTACAAGAGAAGCGATGCCACTTCAACATTAGGAGGAACTTCCAGACAGTGAGAGCTGTTAAATACAGTGGAACTTCCAGACAGTGAGAGTTGGAGTGTGGTGGAGTCTCCTTCTTTGGAGATTTCTAAACAGAGGCTGGATGGCCATCTGTAGGGGATGCTTTGATTTTGAGTTCCTGCATGACAGAGTGGGGTTGGACTGGATGGCCCTTGGGGTCTCTTCCAACTCTTATGATTGTATGATTCTATGATAGAAAGTATGACAGTCTCAATCGTGTCAATTTGGCTTCTTGGGAGAGTTAAGGTTTGATTTGCTCTAGGATCCATTTATTTATTATTATAGATCCACCTAGCTGTAACACTGTCTAGCCCACAGTTTACTAGATCATCTGTAAGAATATCATGGGGGACTTTGCCAAAAGCCTTACTGAAATTTTTGCACAGAGGTCTGGAAGCAATGGCTGTCTGGCCACCTTTCAGCAACACTATAGCAATGAACTTTCTGCATCTGCAGGGGGCTGGACTAGTTATCCTTTCAGGACATCCTGACTTCCTTCGCCCTGAACCAACAGTTCTGAACTGCTTTTATTTTGCTCTTTAAAAAAGACTCATTCTGCCTTCTCTATATTTATTGTTGTCAGCCGCTTTGAGGCGTCAGTGAAGTTAGACATCATTCTTGATATAGATAAAAAGATTTTAAAATTAAAAAAATATGGGAGACTGGGTGGTGGTACAATACTCCTTTTCCACAGCATTCATTTGGGGAATTTACTGCAACAATATGTGGTGAAGGCTGATGAATCTGACAGTTTTTAAGGGTGATGATACAAATCCATGGGAGTGGAGAGACTTCTAGGTGATGTTTGCTAGTCATTACGATTGTAGGCATCCTTCAGGATTGCCGTGTAATATTACTGTCTGAGGAGCACCAGCAGGAGAGGGCTATTGTCCCCATGACCAGCTTGCTGGCTTCCTGGAGGTATCTGTTTGGGCATTATGGAAAAAAGGATCCTAGACATGAAGTAGAAAAGATCCTAATGAGTAAAGATACACAACTGAGCACTAAAGTTAGAATAATCCAAGCCATTGTGTTCCCCATCACCATGAACAGATGCAAGAAGTGGACAGTGAAGAAAGAGGATAGGAAGAAAATAAATTCATCTGAGATGTGGTGCTGGAGAAGAATGCTGAGGATCCCATGGACAGACAAAAGGACAAAGAAATGGGTCCTTGAATAGATCAAGCCTGTAATCTCCCTGGAAGCCAAGATGAACAAATTGAGACGGTCATACTTTGGCCACATCATGAGAAGACATGACTCATTGGAAAAGACCATAATGCTAGGAATGGTGGAGGAATGTAGAAAGAGAGGAAAGCCACATGTTAGATGGATAGGGTCTATTGGGAAGGGTATGAATTTGCAAGACCTAAGCAGAGCAATGGAGGATGGGGAGTCTTGGAGGTGTCTCATCCACAGGGTCGTCATGAGTTAGGATTGAGTCAAAGACAGTTAACAACAACAGCAAGACATGATCAGGCCTGTGGAGGGGGGATTCTTTTTTGGACTACAGCTTCCAGAAGCCCTCATCTTGCACAATCATTTGCCTGTGGATTCCTGGAGTTGTCATCCAAAAAACTTCCCCAAGCTTTTAAGTCAGATCCAGCAGCATTCTTGATGTTGTTGTTGTGTGCCTTCAAGTCATTTCCGACTCATGGCAACCCTATCATGGGGTTTTATTGGCAGCTTTCCTCAGAGGGGGGTTACCGTTGCTATCCTGTGGGGCTGAGAGAGTATGACTTGCCCAAGGTCACCCAGTGGGTTTCCATGGCTGAGTGGAGATTCAAACCTTGCTCTCCAGAGTCCTAGCCCAATGCTCAAACCACTATACCACACTGGCTCCCTTTTATTCTTAAAAAATGATCCTATGAGCCCCCAGTAGACATGAAATCATGGTCATCACTCATTTACATCATTCCTGAACAATCTAATGGCTGTGGATGTGATTCAACAGAACAGGCTCATTTTCTCCAAATGTTCTCCTCAATATTAGCCATATTGAAGATGCACAACCAGCCGTAGCGCTGAGCCTCTACAAGGGCTCCCTACTCCCACCTGAACCCGCATCCAGTTCCATCTGAACCTGGCACCAGTTACCCTGCGGAAGGAAGGGCCTGCTTCTCACAAGCTGCTCCTTTCCCACCTACGAGCGCCGATGCCTTTGATTCGTTTTTATCTTTATGAAATGATCCATCAAGGCACTGTCATAACAAATTGTTTGGCAATTTGAAACCCAACAGTTTGCCTGGTGTAAGTGTTAAAAATTGTCATCTTGGCAGTTTTCGTGCATACAGCCGTGAGATCTCCCTCCTCCCATCCCCTCCGTTTGCTTCTATAGTGCATCAAGTCAAGTAGACTTGAGAGAGAACTGTAGCATTTTAATATGCAGAGTTATCCCCTATGGCCTGTTCCAGATATCATCTTGCTTCTTCACAAGCCTGGCCTCCTTCCTAGGCAGCTATGTAATAAATACATATTGAATGAATGAATGAATAAATAAATAAATAAATAAATAACACTAGAATAAGAAATAGGTTACAATATTTGCTTCTTTCTTTCTCTCTCTCTCTCTCTCTCCCCATGCTCACTCTCCAGTTTCTTGATGCCATCAGTCAAGAAAATGTTGGATTTCTATCCTCCTGTGTATGTCCCCTTTTTTGTCAGCTTGGACTCGGTCCTAAAACCACCGAATTATAGAGTTGGAAGGAGCCCTGATGGCACAGTGGTTAAATGCTTCTACGTCAACCACTCACTCACAAACCACAAGGTTGTGAGTTCAATACCAGCCAAGGGATCAAGCTCGACTCAGGCTTGCATCCATCCATCCAAGGTCGCTAAAATGAGTTCCCAGCTTGTTGGGGGCAATTGGCTTATTACACATTGTAAACCACTTAAGGAGTGCTTAAGTGCACTGATAAGGGGTATAGAAATGTAGTTGCTATTGCTGTACTAAGAGCTATCCAATCCAATCCCCTTCTGCCATGTAGGAAGGCACAAGCAAAGGACCCAAAGGTTTTCTTGGCAGGTTTCTTCAGAGGGGGTTTGCTATTGCTGTCCTCTGGGGCTGAGAGAGCGTGGCTTGCCCAAGGTCACCTAGTGGATTTACATGGCTTTAGGGTTGCCATAGGTAGGGAATGATGTGAAGGCACACGGCAACAGTTTAATCCCATGTTAATGTTTTCTTTGGTGTGTGTATTTAATCATACTGTCACCCTTTTCAATGTGTAAGCTGCCTTAAGTCTCGATCTTGGGCCAAAGGCAAGAGGCTATGAATAAAGTAAATCCTCATCCTCATGTTCGGTGGTATGAAAACAACCCCATTACCAGGAAGTCCGACAGACACCTTAATATCCCATGTTTGTCTTTTTTTGGCACAAGTGCCAATGGAGTAGGCAGAAAGCAATGTGGCAGGGCCATTCTGTTTTCCAAGGCGCATTATGTGTCAAGAGGAAAAGTAATTCCTAAGAATATATATATATTTAAAAATCTGAGCTTGCTTTCCCCATTAAAGAAAGCAACACCACCCCAGTGAGCACCGTGCTCGTCCTCGCAGCTCATCTCCCACCCGGATAAACAGATCTTTGGAAATGCTGCAGGGTGGCAAGGCAACTTTCTGAGTTGCAATGCGCTCCTTTTCTCTCTCGAACAGCCGCCCCTCCGCCATCGCACATACACGTTTTAAGTGATTCATTTACTCCCACACTCTTCACTTCAGCTGCCTTTGTTTTGCTCAGCAGTGTGATGTGTCTAATACAAGGCAAAAAAAAACACCAAAAAAACGCACCGTGCCAAACGTCAGCGCGGTAAGCTGTTGGGAACACACATGAATGTCAAGGTAATGACGTCGGCAGCGAGGCAAAAGAACTGAAAAATAAAAAATAAAGGCCTTTTCCTTTGAGCTCAGAGAAAAGGATCTAACCAATGTCCGCTATTCTGCCTTGCATTCCCTCTACCTCATACCAGTTCTTGGTCTTCAGTTAAAAACCTTCTTGTTCTTTATCCCTCCTACCTTCGCAAGACCTTGGTTGCACCTGTATATGGTGCGCATTCATGTTCCGGCATGTTTTCTCAAGTTTTCGTTCATTTGAAACCCACCTTTCCCCCTTGTTGTGTTACCGTGTTGCTTCCATTCACTTCCTTCTCATTGTCCCCTTTCCCTATTTTCTCCCTCTTCTGCTACCTTATGCTTGAAAAGAGCCCATTTCTGCACCACCTGCTCGTTAAATACAATAATAAAAAGAAAAGAAGAAAGAAAGAAAGAGAGAGAGAGGGAATGAGAACACACTGTTTTTAGCACAGCCACTGCCTTAGCAACAGATTAAAGTATTTGCGGGAAGAAGAATGGAGAGCTTTGGGGTGAGAGAGAGTGCCCTTTACCGCCTCCGAAATCTCCAGGCACTGTATTCTACCTTTAATTACAATTCCTGGAACTCTTCAAGGCCCCCCAGGAGTTGGTGGGTTTGCAAAGTGGCCCTTGCAAAAGAGCAGACCACAGAAACAGCCCCTTATGGCAACAAGCATCGAGAAATGAGGAGCTGGGGCTTGGGTTGAGATATGAGCAGAAACATGGACTGTTTGATGGGGAGGTGATCAGAGAATCCTAGAGTTGGAAGAGACCCCAAGGGCCATCCAGTCCAACCCCCTTCTGCAATCCAGGAACACACCATCAAAGCACCCCTGACAGATGGCCATCCAGCCTCTGTTTAAAGACCCCCAAAGAAGGAGATTCCCCACTCTCCAAGGCAGCATCTTTCACTGTCAAACTGCTTTTACAAGAGTAGGCAGGCACAGGTCCGTCATGCCTGGACCCAGAAGCTGGTGAGAGCCCTCTCCTCATGATGTCAATTGTCATGGCTCTGGCCTCTGAAGAAGAGTATCCAGGATCTGCTGGGTTAGAACCATAGAATCATAGAGTTGGAAGAGACCCCCAAGGGCCCCCCAGTCCAACCCCTTCTGCCGTGCAGGAACTCTTAATCAAACCACCTGCAACAGATGGCCATCCAGCCTCTGTTTAAAAATCTCCAAAGAAGAGACTCCACTACTCTCCAAGGGAGTGTGTTCCACTGTCAAACAGCTCTTACTGTTCCTTCTTCCTATTTTTACTCCTCCTTATTCTGAGTCTAACCCTGCTCTTCTCATGATATTTTCTGCATACAAGTTGAACAGATAGGGTGAAAAGATGCAACTTGGCCTGACTCCCTTGTCAATTGGTAACCATTCTGCTTCTCCATATTTTGTTCTAACAGTAGCCTCTTGTCCTAAATGCAGATTCCTCACCAAACTGAAAATCACAGAATTTCATACGATGCAGTCCTGGATATTAAAGTTGAATCATAGATCATAAGGTGAAAGAGACCCTGGTCAAGATCTATCAATATATGTGGGTAACCAAACGTTCAGCTCCCTCTCCTAGGGAAACTGAAGAACTCATCTGTTGACCTCTCTCTTCTTTTCCCATGAGGATCTGTGCTCCCCATTCACGCTTTGACACATCATTCTCCAGCTTTGAGTTAGCTAACTAAACTGTCCCCTTCCTTCCTTCCTTCCTTCCTTCCTTCCTTCCTTCCTTCCTTCCTTCCTCTTTCTCAACTTTCTTTTGATCCCCTGAAAGAAATTCTGAGTGCTTGCCAGCTGCAGACTTGCAGACTCCTCACCCCTTCCTTGCAATGGACAGAGATTTTCAAAGGGAAGAAAAAAAGAGCAGAAGAGAAGGAACTAGATAAGCCTTCTAATGGGAGGATGATGATGTTGTTGTTGACCTCTCTCTTCCTAGGGTTGGTCATGGCGTCACCCCATCCCCATTGATCTCTTTCCATTTCACACCATACAGAATCCTTAGCAATGCTTTTTTGCACTAACGTTATTCATAAACCGTAATTCCCACATAGCACTGAGTGTAATGCTAAGAGTTGTGACATATCTTTGAATTCTTTCTTCCATTGAGTCTCAAAGGTGCTCCAAGATCTCTCTACAGACTGATTCTACAGATTAACAGGGCTATATCTTTGAACTCTTCCATGTCATCTTAGTTTATCCTGCTGAGATGGAGCCCACTTGGCATAACCAGGGGTAAGTTAATTTGTTGTCTTTTGGCCTGAAAGATCCAACCGTGGTCTATTACAAATAAAGTGATGAAAGCAAGTGGATCTCACAAGCCTGAAGCATACCCAACACTGTGCAATAAGACTGGATCAAGAACAGAAGATATTATCACTGATGGGAGTTTTTGGGGATTCCAGAGTTCTTCCCATGGCAGAAACGCTTATCTAAAAAGGGGGGGGGGAGGAAGGGGATGACACTTTCTCAGTTGTGAAGAGGGGGAAAACCAAACAAAAAGAGTCCAGATGAAGATGCTAGCCACAGATGCTGGCGAAACGTCAGAAAGAAACTCCTCTAGAACATGTCCACACAGCCCGAAAACCCCACAAAAACTATGGATGCCGGCCATGAAAGCCTACGACTTCACAGAGTCCAGATCTTTTGGCTCAGGATAGGACTGAGAGTTCCAGGCAAACAAATATCTATTCCCGGCTTCTGCAAGTAGCCACCTGGTAGATGTGGCAGAATGCCTGCTCCACAGGACAGTAGAGTGGTCTGATAAGGAGATGGAAAGAGATGTCACAAGGCAGCGGGCAGCCCACATCCCTTGGTAAGTGCCATGTTTCTGGAGGAAGTCCCTTCTCTGACGCACGGGCACCACCTGTCTCTTTATACCCAGTGGCATCTGTTGGCATTTTTGGGTCTGCCAACTCAAGAATAACACTGTAGTTGGAGGGGCGGGAGTGTTGGGGGGGATGGAAAGATGCTTACTTCCGCAATTGTTGAAGGATGCCAGAGGGACAGGTTGCACATTGGTGCGGAGGCCAGATTTATATTAAAAGGACCAGTGAATGAGTGTGTCACGGAACCACAAAAATGCATCCTTTTCAGGATAGTCATCTACCCCCAAAGAGTCCCAGCTGCATCCAATAACCAGCCATAGTTCCCGCTTTGTGCTCTCTTTACCAGAATTTAGAATAATTAATTTTGGGGATTAAAGCTCCCAGAATCTCCAAGCCAGCATGCTGAGATATGGAGTTCAAACTGTAACATTTCTCAGTAATTTTAAGTAATTCAGTCGTCTCCAAAGTTAGCTCCAGGTCTGCCTTGGGGCGAGGGGCTAGGTCGACCTCTATCTTCCATTGTGGGCCTCCGGCAGGCTGTTTAATTACCATTTTAAGTGCACATAGGCTGCATCCACACTGTAGAAATAATCCAGGTTGACAACCATTTTAACTGCCGTGGCTCCATGCTATGGAATTCTGGGAACTGTGCTTTGTCAGAGCTCCCTGAGAGGAGGCTAAATGTCTCATAAAACTACAATTCCCAGAATTTGATAGTGTGGAGCCATGGCAGTTAAAGTGGTATCAATCTGGATTATTTCTGCAGTGCAGATGCAGCCATAGTGTCTGTAATGTAGTGCTAATTTGGAACTGGGGGGGGGGATTTTAAATGGTAAGTAGACTCAACTTCCCAGGGCTGATCACAGCCCAGGTAAGAGCCTTTCCTTTAAAATGCTAACACTCCCTCTTCTATAACCACCCCAAAAACAGCCCATTCACTGTTTGTCCTCGGCTTGCTTCAGTTGCTGCAAACTGAATTCAAAGTGCAAAAGTAGGTTGCACTAACTCAGTAGTGAGGAGAGGAAGGGGCAGAATCTTGCCCTTCCCAGTAGGCACAGGCAAAAGCAATCTGCTGCAGCATCACCTGACTTGTGAGTTTTTTGTTGTTGTGCACCTTCAAGTTATTTTAAATGCAATCCCACCTCCATGGAAAGACACTGTCATGGTGGGACTATATTATGCATGTGTGTGTATGTGTTGTGTTCCTTCAAGTCATTTCCGACCTATGGTGACTCTAAGGTGAACCTATCATGGGATTTTCTTGGCAAGATTTGTTCAGAGGAGGTTTGCCATTGGCGTCCCCTGAGGCGGAGAGTGTGTGACCTGCCTAAGGTCATCCAGTAGGCTTCTATGGCTCAGCTGAGATTCAAACCCTGGTTTCCAGAGTCATAGTCCAATGCTCAAAGCACTATATCATACTGGTTCTCTTTGAAACAGTGACTTATTTTTATATTCAGTAAATACCAGTGGGTTTCATGGCCGAGCTGGGAATGAAACTCTGCTCTCCATAGTCATGGTCCAACACTCAAACCACTATAGGATGTGGACAAGCTGGAGTGTGTCCAAAGGAGGGTGACCAAAATGGTGAAGGGTCTGGAAACCATAAAGCCCTATGAGTAGCAGCTCAGGGAGATGGATATGTTTAGCCTGCAGAAGAGATGGTGAAGAGGTGATATGATAATCTTGTTTAAATATTTGAAGGGATGTCATATTGAGGAGGGAGCAAACTTGTTTTCTGCTGCTCCAGAGAATAGGACACAAAGCAATGGATTCCACCTCATCTTTAGGAAGAACTTCCTGAGATTAAGAGCTGTTTGTCAGTGGAATATTCTGCCTTGGAGACTGGTGGAGTCTCTTTCTTTGGAGGTCTTTAAACAGAGGCTGGATGGCCATGTGTGGAGGGTGCTTTGATTATGAGTTCCTGCATGGCAGAATAGGGGTGGAATGGATGGTCTTTGAGATCTCCTCAAACTCTATGGACTTTATCACACGGGAGGCAAGCATCCGCATCCCGTTATTAAAAAGTCATTAAATCCTGTCATTATCCTGCAACAACGGGATGATTTTCAGGCGACGTTACACGACATCGCCATTATTCCACCATTATCTTGTGAATAAAGTGGCAAAACCACACCGCTTTTTATTCACAGGATAATGGTGGGATAATGACGACGTCGCGGGATGTCATCTGAAAATCATCCCGTTATTGCAGGATAAAGATGGGATTTAATGGCCACTTAATGATGGGATGCGGACACTTGCCTCCCATGTGATAAAGACCTATGATTCTATGAATAAGATCCCTTTCTATTTAATATTATCCCATCGCCTCCTTTATATGTTTCTGGAAAGGAAATGTTTATTGTTGTTAACTGCCTTTGTGTTGATCTCAGCTCATGGTGACCCTGTGGTTGAGACCTTTCCAAGTCTCTCTGTCCTGAACTCAGTTTCTTTAATTTCATGCCCCTGATCTCCACGATCCAGTCTGGCTGTTGCTTTTCCTCTCTTTCTATTGCCTTCTATGTTTCCTAGTATAATTGTCTTTTCTAGTGAGTTATGCCTTCTCATGATGTGTCCAAATTATGACAACCTCAATTTAGCCATCTTGGCTTCCATGGAGATTTCACCCCAAGACCTATCTGTTTGTTTTTTTGGCTGTCCATAGAATCATAGAATCATAGAATCATAGAATCATAGAGTTGGAAGAGACCACAAGGGCCATCCAGTCCAACCCCCTGCCATGCAGGAACTCCCAATCAAAGCATGCTAAGGGAAATATCACCGCCTAGATTGGTTTTCCACTGGGGCGGTATATAAATAAAATATATTATTATTATTATTAAGGGAAAAGAGCCGATGGAAAAACTGAGGCCAGGATATGTGCCAAAAGCAGACTGAGAAGAAAGCAGGGACAGTACAGGGGATGTTACAGAGGCTTCTTGCTTCTTACAAATGAATAATATCCTCAAATCAAATTTAGACACCTTAGGAGAACTCCTGCCATGGGTTCGAGAGACATGGAACATGTCCCATTCCTGATAGTTTTCTGTTCTTCCCTGGCATCACGCCGGTGACAAGGAAGGCCTCCGCCTTGTCTCAAACAATTACAGACCCGATCATGTTTTCGTTTCCACTGCAATCTCAGCCAATTGGTGTCAGAGATGTACTGGAGCTGTCATGTCGACTGCAGGAGTCGAAAGCCCGGGTTCACTCCAGCCTGCCTGCCAGCCTCAATTTGAGCATGAACAGCTCCTCCGAGGGATCCAAAGGAAGCAGAATGCTTTAATTCCTTTTATAATCAATTAATCATAAAGCTGTCATGATTTTTTTTTAATTTGAAATGCTAAACACTCAGCAACATTTTGCTCCTTTTTTCATGTTATTGTGCATGTGAAGCTGCCAGAAACTTCATTGAGTATGATCAGGTTGGTTGTCGTGTGCCTTCAAGTTGTTTCTGACTTATGGCGACCCTATCATGGGGTTTTCTTTGCAAGATTTGTTACTGATTGGACTAAAACTCAGAGAACTGGGTGACCTTAGGAGAGTCGCATGCTCTCAGCCTCAGAGAATGGCAATGGCAAACCCCCTCTGAAGAAATCTTGCCATGAAAACTCTATGATAGGCTTGCTTTAGGGTTGCCATAAGTTGGAAATGACTTTGAAGGCCCCCAACGACAGTAATAAATACTCACTGACCATGCTGGGTGGAGAATGCTAGGATCTATAGCCCAAAAACACTCAGGATAATTCCAATCTATTGATCCAGAAAGTATGAGTTAGATCAGTTTGTTCAAAAATGCCAACTAAACTGAACAACAACAAAAAAATCTCCCATCGCTACTGAACTGTTATGCTTTTAGTTGTTTCAATTGTGCTGTGTTTTATTGAAATACTTGAGAATTGCATTTATTGTTCCAACTTTGTTTTTCTCGTTCATGTCAAAAAGTACATTGCTTTGACCATTTTGGAGAGAAAGCAGCAGACAAAATATTTAAAATGATAAACCGTGATACACATAGCATGCCTTTAGCCTCCCTTTCCTCCATGTCCCCAAAGTCCATCTGCTGTGCATTTTTTTCCTCCTACAAAGAGAAGGAAATATTCCCTCTGAAATCTTTTCCATCACCATGTTATTTGAGCTAACAATAATATCCATAGAGGGACTTTCGGCATAATAAAGAGCAGGTGCTGATGGTGGGACTGCAAAACAAGAGTCTAGATTCAGAAAATTGACTGTCTCTCCCCAACCCTTTGCAGCTGCAAATTGCTTGAAAGGTACAATAAGAGAATCTTAGATCTGGAAGGTGATGCAAAGGCCAACCTCTCTGCCATGCAGAAATAGACAACTAAAGGACTCCTGAAAGATGCCCACCCATCTTCTGTTTAAAGACCTCCAAAGAAGGAGATCCCACCATCCTCCAAGGCAGTCTCTTGCACAGTCTAAGGACGTTATCACACGGGGCCCAATCCAAACAAAATCCACACGAAATCCCGACCTAATACCTATTATTGGCCCGTGTTTTCACACGACGTCGCACAGAACCCCGACAGAAAGCGGAATGATCTGAGATCTTTTGAATTT
Source organism: Phrynosoma blainvillii (assembly GCA_026167975.1). Taxonomy (NCBI): domain Eukaryota; kingdom Metazoa; phylum Chordata; class Lepidosauria; order Squamata; family Phrynosomatidae; genus Phrynosoma; species Phrynosoma blainvillii. The sequence goes on from JANUYF010000015.1 coordinate 1,729,405, forward strand.
CGGTTTCTTCAGGAATTGCAATTGCGCGACGGGAATCATTTCGCATTTACCGTAGGTCTGATAACCAAATACGTATTGTGGCGCATTTCTCCGCTGTTGCCATGGTTCCAGCGAGCATTCCTCTCTCTGCGCATGTGCAGGAGGCTCATTTCGGCTACATTTACGGGTTTTTTTCTCTTGTGTGTGGACGTTCGATACACTTACTGTAAATGCGCAATGAAGGTAATGACGTATGCGGAAACAAGGGTTATTTCCCATTTATTTTCGGGATGCCTCATTTCCACTTTTATTTCTGCTTTCTGGCCCACGTGTGATAACATCCTATGGTTGCAGCTGCATTGCAGAAATAATCTCGTTTCACATCACTTTAGCTGCCATGGCTCAATGGTATGGAATTCTGTAGAATTGTTGTGGCACCAGAGCCCTCCGACAAAGAAGACTAAATGTCTCACAAAACTGCAATTCCCAGATGTAGCCATAGACAGTGCAATATATTATAGTTTTCTGCGGGTTTTTGGGGCTGTGTGGCCATGTTCTAGAAGAGTTTCGTTCTGATATTTTGCCAACATCTGTGGCTGGCATCTTCAGAGAAACGTTAGAAAGAAACTCTTCTCTGAAGATGCCAGGCACAGATGCTGGTGAAACGTCAGAAAGAAACTCTTCTAGAACATGGCCACACAAAACCATGAAAAACCCACAAAAAACTATGGATGCTGGCCATGAAAGCCTTCGACTTCACAGTGTAATATATCACCTTAGAAGATGACGGAATCTCCTTCTTGGAAGGCCTTTAAATAGACGTTGGATGGACATTTTTCAGGAATACATTAGTTATCTATTTCATGGCAGGGAGTTGGGCTAGGTGGCTCTTGCATTGAGCCACAGCAGCAAAACTAGTATGAAACTGGAGTATTTCTACAATTCAGATGCAACCGAACAGTTTTCAATTAAGAAAGCCTTCCTAAATTAGAGGTAGATTAACCCCTTGAGATTCCATTGATTCATATCCTAGTTTATGGAGGAGCAGAAAACAAACTCTCCCCATCTTCTACATGACTTCTCTTTCAGATGTTTAAAGGTGGCTTTATCATGTCACTTCTCAGTCTTCTCTTCTGCAAGCTAAACATACCCAGCTCCCAAAGGCTTGGCTTCCAGACTTCTGATCAAGTTTTCCATCAACCAAACCTTGGAAGAAACATAATAAAAATGAAAAAAGGAGGGAAGGGAAGTGGTTTAGACCTCCTCCTAGGCTGCACCAAAATCCAATCTGGGTTTTTGAACCCACTTGGTATTTCCTATTCATTGGGACTTCTATGGCAACTGCCTTCTTCCACTGAACTAACTCCCCTGATTTACAATGTAAAAGAAAGACCCGATCCTGCAAAGATCCTTTTTGGAAATCTGAAAGTAAATAGAGCAGCTGGTGAATTTTTAGAAGCTGTTGAAAATTGGAAAAAAAATGTATACACAAAAGCGTTCAAGAGCTTCCACTATTAGAAGACCGACACATGTCTTCTTAAAACCCGGTGGCAGCTTTCATTCTTTAATATAATTTGCAGCTCATTATTTATGACTCACTGTGAGCAATTATTTTTCTTTCCCTATTTGAGACCACCCTCTCACAGTTCTTTTCCTTTTCCTCTTTTCTTTTTCTTCTTCTGCTGCTTGAAATTAACAGAATACTTTTCCAGATTGACTGTTTTCACCTAACCAACACATGATGTTATTGTGTGCCTTCAAATTGTTTCCACATTGTGGCGACCCATTGTGCCAGTTTTCTTGGCAAATATCTCCAGTGGGGGTTTACCATTGCCATCCTGTGATGCTGAGAGAGTGTGACTTGCCCAATGAATTAGATTGTATGTGCAGACAAAATACAGTCTCCCCAAGACTATTTTTTGCAGCCTTCACCTGCTCCAGATTTCTGGGACCACCCTACGTTATATAACATAGAATATAGGCTGAGCTATTGCATTGTCACAGCTATGTCTCTGTAGAATCACAGAACCATAGAACTGGAAGAGACCCAAGGGCCATGCAGTTCAACCCTTAGAGCATCAACCATGCAGGAAGGCACCACCAAAGCTCTCCAGAGAGATGGCCATCCAGCCTCTGTTTGAAAACCTCCAAAGATGGAGACTCCGCCACTCTCCGAGGGAGCATCTTCCACTGTAGAACAGCTCTTACTGTCAGGCAGTTCCTCCTAATGTTTAGGTGGCATCTCTTTTCCTGTAGTTTGAATTCATTGCTCCAGGTCCTATTCTCCAGAGCAGCAGAAAACAAGTTTGCTCCCTCCTCAATATGTTGCTGTTGTTGTGTGCCTTCAAGTCATTTCCAAATTATGGTCACCCTAAGGTGAACCTCTTGGTGGGTTTTCCTGGCAAAGTTTGTTCAGAGAAGGTTGGCCATTGCCTTCCACTGTGGCTGAGAGATGTGACTTGGCCCGCATCACCCAGTGGGTTTCCTAGCTGTTAGGAATTGAACCCCAGTCTCCAGAGTTGTAGTCTAACACTCAAACCGCTATGCCATACTGGATCTAAATATGACATCCCATCAAATATTTAAACATGGTAATCATGTCAGTCCTTAACCTTCTCTTCTCCAGGCTAAACCTACCCAGCTCCCTTGGTGGTTTCCAGACCTTTCACCATTTTGATCGCCCTCCTTTGGACACGCTCCAGCTTGCTCACATCCTTCTTGAGTTGTAATGGCCAGAACTGGCTACAGTACTCCAGGTGAGTCCTGATCCTATCTGAGCTCTGTAGCTACATCTCCCAAGTTTCCTGCCTAAACCTACTTTTTAAGCAGCGCCCCTCTACAGTCATTTCTGTGTTGTTGGAGAGAGGGGATGAGCTTAGTTTTCCTTGTGCCGCAACCAGCATCTGGAACTTGCCAGAAGGAGGTAGTGTTGCTACTGATTCAGTCTTTTGTAGGTGCTAGCTAACGGCTTCTTCATATGACTTAGTAAGTCCACGATCTGGTTTTTCAGCTTGTGAATATTGCCTTCTGTGTGATGACCAAATCATTGTTTATTGGTTTATTAGGGCCATTACTTCTCTCTTGCTGTCCATCCTCAGGTACATCAAGTGGATTACACAGGAGCAACAACAATATGTGTTGGTTAAGTGAAAACAGTCAATCTGGAAAAGTATCTGGAAGGCAAAGAAGAAACTCCTCTGAATAAATCTTACTAAGGAAACCCCATAGGGGAGCTTATCACACACCCAAAAGAGGCGTCTTACCTCTTCCTGGTTTAATCCTCGATCCGGGATACACCCGGATGTTATCACACATAATTTGCCACCAATTCTGCCATAATGCTGCCGTCCACATCCAACCCAGATCCAAGAGGGCATGAATTCCGACTTTAAAAATTGGCCAGCTGAGTGCTCCTTGGATCTGTGCTGGATGTGGCCGGTGGCATCGCAGCATCAGCTGCGAATTATGTGTGATAACATCTGGGTGTATCCCAGATCGAGGATTGAACCCGGAAGAGATAAGATGCCTCTTTTGGGTGTGTGATAAGTTCCAGTGTCACCATAAGTAAAATAAATAAATAAATGATTGAAGGTGCCCAACAGCAGCAACAACAGTGGTCCCCACACTTTAAGTGATGTCTGTCTGTCTCTGTGTCTGTCGCCTGAAAATGCCTAGCACTGAATGCAGCCTAATTTAGTTAATGTGAAAGGAAAGGGTGCTGTCTAACAGTAGGAAGAAACTTCATGAGAAAGTGATATCCGAGCTGCATTTGGAGGAAATGAACCCTAACACAAGATAGCTCAAGGGAGGGGGGAAATGTTGGAAATAAAAGACGCCAACAAGCTGGAATTAACAATGGCATGGAGTAACAATAGGAGCTAATGGAAGCAGTTTGTGGAAGGAATCGTGAATAACCGTGCCACAAAGAATGCATGGCAGGATCCCAAGGCAGACATCCAAAGAATACCAGCTGGGGCATGAACAGGGAGCTATTGAAAGGGGGAATGGAGGTTTTAATAGCATCAATAGAACAGTTGGCAACCACTTCCTTAAAGTGGTTCGCAAAACAAGACAGGCTGCTGAGAGACAAATAATAATGTTACAATAAAATAAAATTCAAGGTGTCTGTATCGCCACCCAGTTTTGACTGATGGCGCTGGGCCAAGGGTTTTGCAGAACAGAGCGTGTTGGCAAGGAGAGCTGGTTGCTTTTGAATACTGCAGTGGAGGTTAGTAACTGATGGGAATGTGAAAGGAAAACCAGAAAGATGGGTCTCATGACAAGATTGGTCTTCAGCTGGTACAGCTTAGAAACACATTGGGCAAATCTTGGCCAAAATGAAAAAGAAGGGGAAGGAACAACAGCATATTTCATACCCTCCAGATGTCCTGATTTGGCAAGGACAATCCTGATTAATCCTTTTTTGTCCCACTTTTCCAGCTTTTAAAAAATGTCCCAATTTCTCTCTCCTCCCAGTTTCCTCATTTGTCTCCAGCTTACTTTGATTGCTGCAAACTGAGTTCAAAGTGCCAAAGTAGTTTGCATTCAATTCAGCCATGGGAAGAGGAGAGGAACGGACAGAATCCTGCCCTTCCCAGTAGTCTCAGGCAAAATAAAAATGCTGCAGCCTCTCCTAGCTTGTCTAATAAGAGCCCTGGTGCAGTGGTTAAATGTTGGTACTACAGCCACAAGGTTGTGAGTTCGATTCCAGGGCTCCAAGGTTGACTCAGCCTTCCATCCTTTCGTAGGTCAGTAAGATGAGTCCCCAGCTTGTTGGGGGCAATAGAAATGTAAATGCTAAATGCTATTGTCTGTTCTACCTCATTTATAACTCTTGACATCGTGTCACATTCCAACATTGCTTGGCCACATGTGTCCCAGTTTTCATCTGTGCAATGATAGAGAGTATAATGATTGGGAAATGGAACTAAAGGAGAAGAAAGGAACAGAATAAATAGAAAAGGGAAGGTAAGCAGACATATCTGCTGTGAAATGAGACATGCAGATTGGGATGGGCTTAAAGGTGGGTCGTTCCGGTGAGAAAAGTTTGAATGCAACTATTTTAGTTGATTCTACGGATCACATTTAAAACAGAAACAACCCCCAGTAGTATCTTTTATTTTTAAAGCTGTGAGATGGGAAGGATTGACAACAACAACAACAAGAAAGGAAAAACTGAGTACTGGAAGTTGCCTCCTTCTCTTGGAAAAGAGATTTCACTCTGGAAGGCTGCATCTGCACTGCAGAAATAATCTGGTTTGACACCACTTTAATTGCCATGGCTGAATGCTACGGAATCTTGGGATATGTAGTTTGTTGGGGCACCAGAGCTCTCTGACAAAGAAGGCTAAATGTCTCACAAAACTACCGTTTGGAGAATTCCACAGCATTGAGCCATGATGGTTAAAGTGGTGTCAAACTGGATTAATTCTGCAGTGCGGATGCAGCTGAAGCCATACACATCCTTTTAAAAAAACTTTGCAGTGTTTACATTTCTACATTGGGCCAGTTGTAGAATTCAGCTTTGCACCTTAGCAAAACACACACAAATGCTTTGCAAAAGAAGGAGGCATCCATAATGCAAGAGCAACATGCCTTTTGACCCAGTGCCTGAAGAAAATTTTATTTACATGTTTGAATCAATCTCACTCTCACACCACCCACGCTTTTGCTTTTCTTGTTTGGGAACTGCCTTTGGACGCAGGATATTGAAGCAAATAAACATTGCAGGTCATTCCCCCTTCCCCTCCAAGGAACATTTCCAAAGGGATATATATATATATATATATGGGGGGGGGGGGAATGTACTCATACCAAAGCGAGATGAAATTGTGCAATACTTTCGTGACCTCATTTATTTTTCCTTCTTTAATTTCCACAATGAAGTGATTCTAGACAGAGCCCATGTGCCTACAAAGTTATCCGGAACAGAAGGCAAAGACAATTGGGTTCATCTCTTGGCAGTCAAAACAAACCCTGAAGCGACAAACTTCAATGCTCCGTTTTTAAGCTGTGGCAGGCTGTGCCCAAAAGGAAATCGGAGATCCGGGCAGCAGCTTTTTCCAGAGTGTTGTCAAGCAGCTAATATGCTCTCCGTGTGGGGTCTAATGGGAAGAAATTCCTCCCTCCTTTCTGACATCTGTAACCAGGAAAACCTGAACTGGAAGGAGGCTGCTGGTTCATAGCCTCCAACATTTTGCAGATGAAAACCAGGCTGAGCAAAATCAGAGGGAGGTCAAGATGGAAAGAAAATTATTACAGAGGAAGAAAAGGCAAAACAGTTTACTGGAAAGGGCAAGGTTCTTCCTCCCTCCCTCATTGCAAACTGTTTTTGCACTTCGAACTCAATTTGCAGCAAACAAAGGACAAAGGGGAAAAGTGGGAGGAAGAGAAAGAAACTGGGACGTTTTAAAAGTAACTGCAAAAGTGGGAAGGGAGGGGATTAACTGGGTCTGTTCCTGCCAATGTGGGGCAGTTGGAGGATATGATAGTTGTTCTTTGGATAGAGAAATGAGGGCAGGAGAGCCATGGACCTACTCAAACCTCCCTGTCTCTCAACACACTTCACAGAGGCTTAATTTAGCTTCCCGAAAAGTACAAGACATAAAGCAAAAGAAGATTCAAGTGGCAAACAGACTTCTTGTCCTCCTGTCCATGGTAGTTCAAATGGGGTCCGACTGCATTCATTCTGCAGTGCAGATGCAGATGCAGCCAAAGGAGGGAGCCAGCTTTTTTGTAAGCTTTACAATGAAATCTGACTCCAGCTCCCAAGTCCCAAGGAGAGAAGGCCCATTGATTCAATTGGATTTACATAAGCCCTCCCTCTATATACCTATATTCAGGTATACAACAGTTAAACAATAAAAAAACAACAGTAGGATACTTCTCTGCGAGCAAAAATTATAACTTAAAAGGTTACTTAAACAAAAGGTCCTTTGCAAAAGGAAAGCAAGGAAAGGACTGGCCTAGCTTCCCATGGAAGGGAATTGCAGAAGATGGGAAAAGCCATTGAGAAAGTTCTCTCTCTCTCTTGTCCTCACCAAGGTAGCCTTTGATGGAGGAAGGCTTCCCCAATAGATTTTATGTTTCTGGGAGGTTTGAATAAAGAGACAAGATAATGTGGACCTAGTCTGCTATTGTGGCACCAGAAACATGGACACACAGATGGTGGACAGGACGGTTTATGTGAAAAAGGTGGAAACATATCCCCAAAGTCAGGAGAAATCAGTGCAGAAATTTCCATAAAATCTGAACATGCCAATGGAACACATATAGGTGCAAAATTTAAAATAATTCTACAATGTAAAGAAAAATACATACAGTACATCGTCATAGCAGATAAGACTGTGAGAAGGTGTACTGAATTATTTGTTTATTGTCATGATATGGCCTAAGGGCTAATCAAGAAATGATGATTGATTGATTGATTGATTGATTGTATGCCTGCTTGGGATGAAGGGATGTCATGAGGATGGAGCAAGCTTGTTTTCTGCTGCTCTAGAGAATAGCACACAGAGCAATGGATGCAAGCTACAAGAAAAGAGATTCCAGCTCAACATTAGGAAGAACTTCCTGAGAGTAAGAGCTGTTTGATGTGGAAGATGCTCACTTGGAAAGTGATGGAGTCTTCTTTATTGGAGGTCTTCAAACAGAGGCTGAATGGCCATCTGCCAAGGCTGCTTTGATTGTGAGTTTCTGCATGGCAGCAGGTTGGACTGGATGGCCCTTGGGGTCTGTTCCAACACTATGATTCTTTGAATATGATCCCTTCCCACTTAACCAGTTGCCTTTTTTATATGTTTCTGGGGGGTTGGACTGGATGGCCCTTGAGTTCTCTTCCAACTCTATGATTGCATGATTCTATGATTGTATGATTCTGTGGCTTGTTCTCCAAGTGTTGCTGAGCTGTTGATGGCAACAGCCCAATTCCTGGACATCAAAAGCAAATGACCTAGAATCATAGAGCTGGGAAGGGTCTTGTGTAACCCTTGCTCATGTACCCTTCCTGGTCCCTCCATCATGGGGATCCTTCTTGGGGAGAAAGCCCTGCAACAGAGCAGCAAGGGGAGGGTGAGCAAGCATGATTTTGAAATAATTTTGAATTAATATTTGAAATGTTACTCCCCAGATAGTTAGCTCTTTTCTCAACTTTAAACTGAGTTTTTCCATCCACAATTTCTGTTCTTCTTTTCTCATATTTTCCAGCAGCATCACTGTCTTAGATTTATTAACTTTAAAACTTGCCAGGTCACCATATTTTTGTGTGTGTGAAATGTGGATGAAGATCTCAGCCTTATAAACTGGGTTTTCAAAAATAAAATAAAATAAAATAAAATATTGTCAGTAAAAGCTCTTAAGTTAAAATTGTTGACCTTCAATATCTATACCTTGTATCTTTTATTTATTATAGCATGATTTAACATTTCTAATGTAAATATGAAAATCAAGGGGGAGAGTGGACATCCCTGTTTCATTCCACTTTGAATATTACATGATTTGCTTATGGCTCCAGTGATCAAAATTTATGGCTTTTGTCTATGTAATACAATTTTTTTGCCCAAAATTCATTTTTTCTAAATCAGCAATCATAAAACTCCATTTAACCTTATCGAAAGCCTTTTTTAAAAAACATCCAGCAAAATCAAAGCTTCCTGCTTCTTATATTGCCTTTCCAAATACCAAATATCCTATCTCAGTAAGAGAAATTTGTGCAGTGATTAAGAAGACTGCATGTGGGAAGATGCCAGGACCAGATGGGTTACATGTGACATATTATAAGTGCTTAGAAGAAGACCTTCTAATACCATTAAACAAAGAATTCAATACTGCAACCTGGAATGGTTCTGCATGATTGGAAAGAAGCAAACATAACTTTGATATCTAAAGAAGATCAGGATGTGACAACAACAAATTATGAACCAGTATTGCTGCTAAGTAATGACTATAAGTTTTTTCTTCTGATGATTTTGGGTGATAGTTTGAAATTTATTCTTCAAGATTTTATTCATAAAGATCAATCTGGATTTCTGGATTTTCCCAGTCATGCTCAGTCGGTTGCCATTAAAACTCCGGATCTTTCCATTGTTGAAAAAGGGCCAGCTGAGCACAGCTGGAACCTAGGCTGCAGTTGCCCGGTGATTCGGCGGCGAATTACAATGCAATAATTCCCACCTCCATGCTGCATCCTGGCTGCATCCTGGTAGGCTGATGTTGAATTAAAAGGTAATGTGATAAACTCCTTGGTCTTATGCAACATTTCAAAAATTGATTTTCATCCATTTCTTCTGAACTTATCTTTTAATTTTTTAAAAAAGGAATTGTTGTCAAAGTGCTAAAGGGCTTTAGCAATGTTATACTAGCTGAGCATTAGGATAACTTTATTGCAGTACTAACATTCCTCTTTCTCTTGCTTCATTTTCTTTCAATCTGTGTCCAAGAAACAATAGCTTTGTTTATTTGGTGGCTGCTTTTACTGAGTCAGAGAGAGTAGGGACACATGGGCAAATGAATGATACATTTCATTTCGTAAAAGTACTGGATCAATTTAAACTGACCCAGGGACTGGGAGTTGAAAAGTGTTTGGTAATACTGATGAATGAGATGAAGAAAATGTCACATGGGTTTCCAAATTAAAATTGGTTTGTTCAGGAACAAAACCTGGCTTTTTAAAGCCTTTCACCCACTATCTAGACGTGCCCTTAATCTGAGATCCCAATCGATGTCAAATGAGATATTCAGTTATGCACCATTATCCAGCTCTAGCCAAAAGGTTCTCCCTTTGAGGCGTGGTCCTCAAGGCAGAATCCATTGCAAGGCAGGGTCTGAGCCTAAAAGGCTGCTCTAAAGATGACCAATACAAGGATCAATTTTTTTACTGAAGTGGAATGCTCCTCTCTGCAATATCAGATACTCATCCCTACACAAAGAAAACCAGCATGTCAAATTGATGTTGTTTTTGTTGTTGTGTGCCTTCAAGTCATTTCTGACTTATGTTTAAATATTTGAAGGGATATCATATTCAGGATGGGGCAAGCTTGTTTTCTGTTGCTCTAGAGAATAGGACATGGAGCAATGGATGTGAACTACAGAAAAAAGGGATTTCACCTCAACATTAGCAAGAACTTCCTGATGTTAAGAGCTGTTTAACAGTGGAATAGGTTGCCTCAGAGAGTGGTGGGGTCTCCTTCTTTGGAGGTTTTTAAACAGAGGCTGGATGACCATCTGTTGGGGGTGCTTTGATAGTGTCTTCCTGCATTGCAGGGGTTGGACTTGATGGGCCCTGAGGTCTCTTTTAACTCTATGATTTTATGATTCTGTGTGCACCTCCATCTGCATCTTGGAGAGATACAGCCCAGGCACATGTTGACCATCCACCAGTGAAAAGTGGGTGCTAGTTTAATGCAGATATGAAAGGTGCCTGGCTAAGAATTGGAGGACCATGAGAGAAGAATAGGTACACATACACTTACAGCCATAGAACCAAGCCTAAAATCTGTCTGCTTCCTATACAAAAAGTTCTGGTTCGCAGCTAGAATTGGAAGGGAGAAACCAGCAATAGGTGAAGTTGTTTTAGCATGTCAATACAGCTACTACTCTACCGTGTAGCCCTGCATAAAGTCCAATACAAGAAACTTCCAGCTGAATTTCCTACTGAACTTCCACGTAGTATTCCCCAGGTCATAGAAGACTAATCCATTCGCTCCCTATAAAACACTAGTTCCCTTAAAGAAAAGAACAGTGGCTACTGTCCTCTGACTTCAGTTTGGAGTGTGGGGAGGGTTATATTTTTTCAGATGTATCACCGAGAGCTTCATAGGTTGGGAGCTGACAGAATTTGAATAGTAAACTACAGCAAAAAGAGGGAGAGGTGAGGGGAGCCAACCCCCCAACTGCAGTGTATTTTAAACCTCACAAACCTCAAGCGTCTTGTTAATTGAAGCGTACGGTTCTGGCAGTTTTTGCTGCAGCTCTCTCTGCAGGAATGTAAACAGCACTATTTGCAATGTCTATGTTATGTCTCCAGCTTGGTATAATTTCCTAAACACTATGGCTGCCAAGAGAACTAAGTGTGAAGCTCTCAGAGAGAGAAAGAGAGAGAGGCGAAAGCTCTCGGAGGAGAGCATCTGAGATGACTGTTTCGGAGGTTGTCAACTCCAAAATCAATGATGAGGGAGGGAAGCCTCAAGAGAAAGGCAGCACAGTTGTCTTGACTCAGATGTAATCCTTGCTATAAGCCAGGCTGCATTGACCAGTGGTCTTCCAAAGATCATAGAATCATAGAAGACTTGGAAGGCGTCATAAGGCCCTTCACTTCTAAAAGATGACCATCCAGCCTCTGTTTAATGAAAGTCCACTCTCCAGTGCAGTCTATTCTACTGTTGAACAGTTCTTACAATATAGAAGTTCTTCCTAATGTTTAGGTAGAGTCTCTTTTCTTGTAACGTCGGTCCTTGGTATCTGCTGGGGTTTGGTTCCAGGACCCTCTGTGAATACCAAAATCCATGGATGCTCAAGTCCTGTTATATACAATGGGGAAATAAAATGGTGTCCCTTATACAAAATGGCAAAATCAAGGTTTGTTTTTGGAAATTTATATCTTTTTGGAATATTTTCAAACTGCGGATGCTTGAATCCGTGGATATAAAATAACAGTGGATATGGAGGGCTGACTGTAATTTGAATCTATTGCTCTGTAGTCTCTGGAGCAGCAGAAAACAAGCTTGCTTTATATTCAATATGGCGTTATTCAGACGGTGAAAATAGTCTCAGTTGAATCTGTGTTGTTCACATGAATTTTGAATGCATCTGATTAAGGAGGGCTGCCAAAACCCCATGCAACTTGAGATAACCGATCTCATTCCCCCCCCCCCCCACCGAGTTTTCCTGAAAGATTCACATTGTCAGCTATGTGAATAACTGGTGTGGTTAGACCCAGGATAACCCAGGATAAAACTCTGCATGCCTTGAACATGTTTTGAATACATCTGCTTCATTAACTCCATTGTTATTTGCAGCGCTGACAGAGGTAAGCCACAGAACTCGTCGAGATGTGGTTCTGATTCAAAATTTGTGTGAACAACAAATCAGGAATGCGTGAGTGGGATTATTTGCATAGTCGCGTTGCAAAACAAAACATACGGATAACCCCTATGACATCCTTTCAAATATTTAAATATGGCTCTCGTGTCACCTCTTGCTTTTCCCCACGCATCCCTTCAGCTATTTACTCAAGTATACAATTGTTCAAGCACAACCAAGGACCCAGTTAACCAAAACAGTTAGCACCCTTGATCCATGCAGCTATGGCTGCTGAAGGTCACAGAAAGAACAGCAGCTCCCTGGACAGAACACATTTGTCCTGGATCCAAGGTTCAATCTAAAAGGATCAGGTAACAGGTGTTGGGAAAGACCGTCTGTTGGAAAGCGGAGAGAGCAGCTGCCAGTCAGGGCATCCAATCCTGGGAGAGACGGATAAACAGTCCATCCGGGAATATGAGAACTTCCATGTTCCACCACCTGGGTCAGTATTTTGGGTGGAAGAGGCTCATTCCAGAACACACCCGACAAAACCACAAAGAGGTGATCTTGCTTTCTTCAACTGCTTTTCAGCAATGGATACAGTAAAGGCAAATTCATGCCAGTCACCTCCTTAATATACTGAATGCAACCCCGAAACTGCTAAGCCCAGGATATCATAGGATGGAACCATCATGACAGTTCGGATGGAATAAAAGTGCTGTAATTCAGTACTGCGAATGGGTCCCAGGTCTTTGTGCAGCTAGAGAGAGGTTTCCTCTCTCTAGTATGCCTCAAAAATCTCATGGCTAACAATCAGCTTATTCCTAGGCTTAGGTTGACATTATTATTTGTTCCAGATTTTGTGGGGTCCCTCCTGGATCTCAGGCTGCCGCTTTGGTTATTCTATCAAGCGGCTTGGATTTGAGCGGCTCCATGTAAAAACAAGCCATTCAAGAATGTTATGACGTAGATTTCCATTGTCTCTGGAATCCTGAAGGCCTCTTGCAGAGTGCTCCATGAAGTTAGCTCAACCGCAATGGTTTAAAAGCCTTTCTTCCAGCATTTGGCCTCCCAGAAGCGCAGGTCATGCGTGTGCTTGCGCATGGATCCATGTGTGCTAAAGTGTAAAGAGAATCTGGCATTTGGTAAGGTGTTCAAGGAAAGGACCCCAATTCAGAATAACTTTTCAAAATATTTGGTTACAACACTGCTCTTGGTTTGTAAATGACTTGGAACTTACCTACATGATTTATTTTTTAAAAAATATATTTTATTCCGTTAAAATAACAAATAAACAAGCACACTGACATAGATCAATAAAACTAAAAACCGACAACATTTAACAGCCATACCTACAACTAACGTCTAGACAAGACTAACATAAAGTTCACTTCCTCATCCAAATTTCATCTAGTCTGGTTTCTCTCTCTCAAAGTCCTTTTCTTCACATAAGTAGTTGCTTACCCATAATTAGTTACACGCAAAAAGAAAGCAAGAAAAAAAACCCCTCTAATTTGTAATTCTGTAATTCTGCCCTCCCTCTGAAGCAGTTTATGTGTTAGGGCTAACCTATTATAGTGACCTTTTACACAAACTTGGAGTTTCAAAACTATTTCATGTATTGATAAAGTTAGTAACTTTCTCCCATTCTTCCTCAAATTTCCCTTTGGGTGAGTCTCTCAACAACATTGTTAACTTGTCATTTTCCATGTATTCCGTAATTTTGGATATCCATTCCATAATATCTGGAGTTGATTTATCTTTCCATTTTCTTGCATATACAACCCTTGCTGCTGTAATCAGGTAGAATAAAATTTTATTTTATCTAAATAATAATAATAATAATAATAATAATAATAATAATAATAGTTTATTTATATTTTCCAGCCTCTCCCTACGGATCAAGGTGGGAGTACAACAGTAAAATGTACAACAATGTACAAAGATATAAAAACATAACAAGAATAAAATCAACAAACCATACTATAAAAACAGTGCAAAATCTAATGCCTTAGAGATGCCCTAGTCACCATTCTCTTCAAATATAAGACAAGGTGATTCAGAGGAATTCACTAAAAGATAGACAAACCTGTTTATCTCTGATAGCTCCATGTGAAGTGGTGGTAAAGGAATACCTAGCTTCTCTAATTCAGGTCTCCAGGGCTGGATGAACTGTGTCCAAGAGTAAAAAAGGAACTTGCAGATGTAATCTCACAGCCTCTGTCAATGATCTGTGGGAACTCATGTAGAAGAGAAGTCCCAGTAGACTGGAGGAAGGAATAATAATAATATAAAAAGACAAAAAGAGGATCCAAGGGACTACCGACTAGTTTGAATTATTGGGCTGTTTCCTTAATCAATCACAATTATAATATCTTTGCTATGGCATTAGCATAGACTCATAGAGCTGGAAGAGACGTCATGGGGCCCCTTACCATGAAGGAATACGCCATCAAAGTACTTCCAACAGATGACCATTCAGCCTCTGTTGCAAAACCTCCAAAGACAGAGACTCCATCACTCTCCGAGGGAACGTCTTCCACTGTCAAACAGCTCTTACCCTCGGGAAGTTCTTCCTAATGTTTAGGGAACATGATTCAAAAGGACTTTTCCAGATTGGAGAAACTGGCCAAAACTAACAAAATGAATTTCAACAGGGATGAAATGTAAGGTACTACAGGTAGGCAGGAAAAAATGAAATGCACAGATACAGGACAGGTGACACCTGGCCTGAAAGAGGCACATGTGAAATACAAATATATATGTCTAGTGCTCTTAGTTAGCAGATCACAAGTTAAACAGGACTCGAAAGAGTGATGTGGCATCCAAAAAAGACAATGCAGTTCTGGGCTGCTTCAACAAGAGTATAGCATCCAGATCTAGGGAAATAACAGTCTTGCTTTGTTCTGCTTTGGTCAGATCTCAAGTGAAATATTATGTCCAGTTCTGGGCACCACAATTCAAGAAGGATATCAGCAAGCTCAGAGAAGAGCAGTCAAGATGATCAAGAGTTTGGAAACCAGCCCTTACGAGGAACAGCTTAGGGAATTGGGTATGTTTAGGTAGGAGAAGAAAAGTCTGAGAAGTGACGTGATAGCTATCTTTAAACATCTGAAAGGATGTCATGTAGAAGATGGACCAAGCTTGTTTTCTGATGTTCCACAGACTGGAACCCAAACCGATGGTTTCAAATTACAGGAAAGGAGATTTCACCTAAAGATTTGGAATATATCTATATCTATCTATCTATCTATCTATCTATCTATCTATCTATATTCAACAATGGAATAGACTGCCTCTGGAGGGCTTTTAACAGAGATTGGATGGACATTTTTTTAGGAATACTGCAGCTGTGCATTCCTGCATGGCAAAAGGTTTGGCTAGATGGTTTTGGAAGAATCTTCCAACTCTACGATTCCATGATTCTACATTTGGTCAGGAAAAAATGCAATGAACACATATAGGATGGGCTGCACCTGGCTTGGCAACAATATGTGTGGAAAGGATCTAGGGATCTGAGGTCTAAAATACACTGCAGTAATAATCCAGTTGGAGGCTGCTTTAACTATCCTGGCTTCGTGCTAGGGAATCCTGGGAATTGTAGTTTGTTGTGGCACCAGAGCTCTCTGACAGAAAAGGCTAAATGTCTCACAAAACTACAGTTTCCAGCATTCCTTTGCATTGAGCCAGGGCAGATCAAGCAGTCTCAAACTGGATTAATTCTGCAGTGTGTTTTGGACTTAGCGATCTAGCACTAAGCCAGGGCAGTTAAAGCAGTCTCAAACTGGATTATTTCTGCTAAACATGGGTCAACAGTGTGATGCAATGGCCAAAAAGGCCAATTCAGATTGAAGCTGCATCATCAGGAGTATAATGTTCAGACTGAGGCATGCTATTCTAACTTCACATTAGGAAAGGAAATTCTTCCTAAAGTGGAAGTCATGAGTCATTCAACAATGAAGTTTACTACCCTCAATGGAAGTTTTTAAAAAAGAGTTTGGATGCATATATTAGGGATGCTTTAGCAGTGAATTCCTGGCAAAGGTTGGACTAGTGAACCCTCGAGGTTCCTTCCGATTCTACAAAAAATGACTCTTCACTTTCCCCATATCTTAGCAATAACTTTTTGGGTTTTAAAAAGTTTGAATAATGTAGTCAGGATTTGGACCATGTGATTTCCTTCTCCATCAGAGTTTGGGAAATGACTTTGAAAAGGTAGTTTGGTCTCATTATGCAATGCAGTACTTTAAAAATAATGCTGTTGGTTGTGATATATAAAAAAGGTAATTTGTTGAGTAAACTGTGATGGCTCATATGGTTGCTCATTACTTTTCTATTACAGAAAAAAAAACTTAGGCTTGGTAAGAGAATGGTATAAAACTTGCAAACATCTTGTCAAAATGCTTCTAAAAATGCTCATAGATTTTAAT
This sequence comes from Phrynosoma blainvillii, assembly GCA_026167975.1. Lineage (NCBI taxonomy): Eukaryota > Metazoa > Chordata > Lepidosauria > Squamata > Phrynosomatidae > Phrynosoma > Phrynosoma blainvillii. The sequence continues at coordinate 1,745,832 of JANUYF010000015.1, forward strand.
GTAATGCTCCTACTTTTCTATCGTAAAAAAGGATCTTAAAATATGGCTTGTTATATCAACCCTATCACTTTTGAGGTGTAACCTTGCTATGCCCTTGTTACTGAAAAAAGTAATTTTTTTTCTAGATGACTATCTTGCTTTGAACTCCAGTCCAAAACATTTCTCAACCAACTGGTGAAGCCACATCCCTTTAACGGAAAAATTCTAGTCACACTTACAAAAGGAGAAAAGTTCTTTTTCATGAAGTTACAATCACAGTATTACCTATTTACAGTTTCATTATTAGAAAAATAATAAAACTTATGAGCGAGAGATCTCCATGACACCTTCCATCCATAGCTTTGCTCAGGTCCTGCAAACTCAGGTCTGTGACTTCTTTTACTGATGCTCTGTACTTATATTGCAGGAGCCAGTATGGTGCAGTGGTCTGAGCATTGGACTATGACTCTGGAGACCAGGGTTTGAATCCCTGCTTAGCCATGGAAATCCATTGGGTGACCAAAGGAAAATCACATTCTCTCAGCCTTAGAGGAAGGCAAAGGTAAGCACCTCTGAACAAATATATAGCTGTGTTAGTCTGTAGAATCAATATGAAAAGAGATCTTGTAACACTGTTGAGACTAACTAAAGGAAGAAGTTGGCAGCATGAGCTTTCGTAGACTTAATTCTACTTCTTCAGATTCATCTGAGATGAGATGCATCTAAGGAAGTAGACTTAAGTCTACAAAGATACATCTGAGAAAGTAGACTTAAGTCTATGAAAGCTCATCCTGCCAACTTCTTTCAGTAGTTAGTCTCAAAGGTGCTACAAGATCTTTCTACCTCTGAACAAAGCTTGCCTTAGGGTCACCATAAGTCAGAAACAACTTGAAGGCACTCAGCTGCACAACCTGCAATGCAGTCTCCCTCTTTTCTCATTACCTTCTACCTTACCAAGCATTATTGTCTTTTTTTGGTGAGTTGTGTTATCTCATATGTCCAATGTATAACAACCTCAGTTTAGTCATCTTGGCTTCTGAGGAGAGTTCACACTTGATTTTCTTTAGGACCCATTATTTGACTTTTTAGCACTCCGTAGTATCAATAAATCTCTCTTCCTGCACCACATTTCAAATGAATTGATCTTCTTTCTGTCAACTTTCTTGACTGTCAAGCTTTGACAACCATACATAGAGATTTATAGATGTAGGTACCATTAATTATAACTAGTAACTATCCTGAGGAGGGCAATCAAAATGTTGAAAGGTCTGGAAACTATGAACCATGAGTAGTGTCTTAGGGAGGTGAGTTTGTTTAGCTTGGAGAAGAGATGGTTAAGAGGTGACATGACAGCCATGTTTAAATGTTTGGATGGATATCATATTGGAGATGGAGCAAGCTTGTTTTCTGCTGCTCCAGAGAACAGGACATAGAACAGTGGATTCAAACTACATGGTGGAGCCTCCTTCTTTGGAGGTTTCTAAACAGAGTCTGGATGGCCATCTGTCACAGAGAATGCTTTGATTGTGTCTTCCTAAATGGAAGAATGGGGTTGGACTGGATGCCCCTTGGAGTCACTTCCAACTCTGGGATTCTATGATTCTAATGCTATCCAATTTTGGGATTTGCCATTTTGTGAGAGATTTAACCTTCTCTGCCTGTTAATTCTGCAGTGCAGATGAGCCCTTAGTTGCATGACAGAGGGTTGGAGTAAATGGCCCTTGTGGTCACTTTCTACTCTATGATTCCCTGATTCTATGAGAAGGGAGGCTACCAATGAATTAATAATGAAAACGATAATGGGATTCATGTATGGCAACCCAGGATCTTAGCAAAAGAGAAAGTACTCAAGAAAGTGTTAGTAACTAATTCTCCAGCTGTTCCCAGGGACATCTGAGAACTCTACTTCTGACCCCAAATGTTGTGAGTAGTAGAAAGCAGCTATCCCCAACTCCACCCACCCCCCTTTATTTTTTTGCAAGCCCTGAAATGTTCAAGCAGGGTAGAGGCGAGCCATGTGCTTTTCATTATCTGAAATTCTTTGTATTGTTTCAGCTTGCGACTGTTGGCTGGGACTATATCGCCTCGAGCAGTTCCCATTTTTAAAAATAATGGTTTCCTCAGTTCCCCCAACCTGGGCCAAAATTATTGCCAAGAAAAGACTCAAGTGTGCTGTTATTTTATGGGGCACTTTAAGAGGAGTTACTGGGTCCCATTAGAACAAAGCTATTCCCTTTTTCTCACCACCAAACCAAAGAGGGAAGAAAGACCCCCTTTCTATAAGGCCACCTTATCCCAGCTTTCCGTGGGAACAGCCTCATGGATGGAGCCAAGCCAACAACAGCTTTCAGTGTGTGCAAGAGTGTGTGTGTGTGTGTGCATGTGCAAAAGGGAGGGGGGGTCACACCAAAGAGATTTCAGCAGTATAAAATGATGTGATGTTATAAACATGGGGTAGCAGAAAGTGTGTAAGGCACATATAATCTCTGTAACGTAATTGGGGAGTTACTGCCACATTATCCCGAAATTGCCATAACTCTTCTTCCCCATCCTCTATTTGTTAGTTCCAGAATTAACTGACTCACAACTCATTTCCTAAAATGAATCTCTGCATATCTTCAAGCTGCTGTACAAGTTTTATTCTGACACAGAGAATAAATTTTGCACTGTCTTCTTAAATGCAACCTCGCATCCAGTCCAGACTTTGTCTCCTCTCTTCTATTGGACTGGGAGAAATCTTGCTGCAGGCCTGCATTCAGAGGCTTGCCAGAGATCTATATATTTCTTGGAAGCAAGCCACAGTTTAATGGTAGAACATATGAAGTCCAGTCCCTGGCAGATCTGGGAAAGATTCTTGCTCAAAACCCCAGAGAGCTGCTTCTTGTTACTACAGAAAGACAATACTGAGCTAGATTGAATAATGGTCTGACTTGATGTCAAGTAGCTTCATATGTTCCTATTTATTAAGCTAGGTATATTGGTGGGACTTGGTCATATCCTTCAACATTTCACAGAAGAAAACCAGGACACATGTGGCCAAGCAATACCAGAGTGAGGTCAATGTCGCAAGTTACTGATGAAGAAGAGTAGAGAAACTAGGAGAGGCTGCAGCAGTTTGCTTTTGTCTAAACGTACAGATAAGATGTTACCCAAGAAGGCACCCGCAGTCAATATTTAATATTTAATCTCAGTTACACAATGGGGGCATGGAATATGTTTGTATTCAGTCTGCTGCGTGGAAACACCAAATGATGAGCATGATGTTATTCAAAATGCCCGAGTCCCAGAGGGAACCCACAACCAATATTTAATAGGGAGATTTTATTTGCTCAATTAAAGCATCCAAGAGGGCTTGGGCAACAAAAAGCAGGGATCATGCCTGTGTATACCAGTTCTGAGAAACAGAACTCCAGAATGCAAAGTCCAGATATAGCTTTATTTGAAAAAGGATATCACCACTCACACAAAAGCACACTCACATACACACTCACAAGAACTAAGGATATAAAAGGTGGTAGCAGATAGTAACTTTAAGGATTGCAGACGGTAATACTGTACCGGTTCCAAACACGAAGGTTTCTATCAGGGGATTCTGTGAAGTGAAATGGCTCAGCCACTGGTAGCAATGCTAAGGAGTCAAGTGAGATAGACAGAGTGTACCATTGCATCTCGCTAGTGACACTGCTGACTATGAAGGAACTAGAAAAGATCCTGAAGTATTAAAATATATCACTGAATACCATGCCATAGTATTCCCTATTTCTATGTATGGATGTGAAAGCTGAATAGCGGGAAAATCTGATAAGAAGAAAATCAACTCATTTGAGCTGTAGTGCTGGAGGACATTTCTGTGAGTATTGTGGACCAGTGGCATCCCTAGGGTTGGTACCACCTGATGCGGGAACTCATGGTGTCACCCATCTCCCATTGACTTTCTCTCATTTCATGCCATACAGAATCCTTAGAAATGCTTTTCTGCATGAATGTTACTCGTAAATCCTAATTGAATGAAATGCTAATAGTTGTGACATAAACAGCTAGCAAAACTAAAATTATGCCTTCAAATTACAATATCATACGCATAACCTAAATGTATTTACATGTACATAGTGAAGATTTGGTTAAAATGTAATGTTTTTAAAGAAATTTTAAAAAGAATACATTTTTTAAAAAATTCAAAATTTTAAACTTTTTGGCCCCTCCTTTCTTCTCCCAGTTAGCTTCACCTCACGCCCACCATCTCTTAAAGCATTTTAAAGAGATACAGGCAAATGCCACAGTCTTTCTGACAAAATACAGGTGTTTGAGCAGAAGTGGTGTCACCTGGTGTGGTCTGCTAAAAAGATCAATAAATAGATCCTAAGAGCAAATGAATTTTGAACTCTCCCTAAAAGCAAAGATGACTAAACCGAAGTTGTTGACTGGCCATATCATGAGCAGAAAAGACTCACTTGAAAAGAGGATAATGCTCAGTAAAGTTGAGGGCAATAGGAAAAAGAAGAAGACCATATACCAGATGGATAGGTTCAATCAGAGAAGCCATGGCAATGAATCTGCAAGAGCTGAGCAGGATGGTTGAGGGTAGGGTGACTTGGAGGTCTCTCGTTCATGAGGCTGCCATGGATCGAAGTCAACTTGAAGGCCACTAACAAGAAGATTCTGGGCCCTTCTCTCCCTTCTGAAAAACTGGGACAAGAAGGGTTAACCAGGACTATCCCTGCTAAATTGGGACAAATGGAGGGTATGGTATTGTTGCACATGCCTCCTTCCTCTCTGCTGTGCAACTTCAGTTATCTAGAGCTCTACAGAAGTGTGTCAGATTCAGTGTACCAGAGAACAATCCAACTCTGTGTGGGGTAGATAAGGCAGTGAAAAGGTAGGGAGAGAAGTGGCTGTATCATTAGTGGTCTGCCATATTTGCTGTTGGCAAGCACACATGCTCTGGGGGCCCACCTGGAAGGAAGGGAGCTATGTGGGAGGTTGAATAACTGAAGCATGATGGAGATTAATGGATTATGGCTTCAAACAGACTCAGAACGTGAGGTAGTTGCTCACTCTACGCTTACATATAACCCAAGAGAGTTACCTATGGGTGAGTTTGAATAAAAGCTAATCCTGCTCCTTTCGTCCTCTTCCTTCTCTTTGGAAAACGGTCTTAATAAAGCAATTAGCTGCATGAAAAGTCAGAGAGACCAGACATCTCATGGAGAATGTTTGCATTTCTCTACTTCCTCTGATGTGTGCAATATTTTAATTCTTGAAGTTGCATGCCAAGGGAAGGAACTGTACTGGCAGAGTCTCTATGCAGCTCATCATAGGGAGAGGGGGTAATGTCAAGGAGTGGAATGGTTAGAAACCCACCGAAGACCCACATCTTGTCAGGGGACTTCTGAAAAGAGCCTTCTTAAACTGCTCCAGCTTTCCACCATTGCAATCTATGGGCCTTTGCAGACTGCCAGAAATAGTGCACATTAAATTGAGGCACTGCCCTGGCTCAGTGCTAGGGAATCATGGGAAGTGTAATTTATTGTGGCACCAGAGCTCTCTGACCGAGAAGGCTCAATGTCCCAGAAAAAAATACAGTTCCCATGACTCCCTAGCACTGAGCCAGGGCAGTGCCTCAATTTAATGTGCACTATTTCTGGCAGTCTGCAAAGGCCCTATATCCACCTCTTTCTCTTTAACCTGGGGAACCTTAAACTAATCAGCCATGTTTCTGGTGTAGGGTTAGGAAACGCATCAAGGGACATGAAGGTCTAATCTGCACTGCAGAAATAATGCAGTTTCACCCCACTTTATTTGCCATGGCTCAGTGCTATGGAATTTTGGGATTTGATGTTTTGTCAGATATTTAGACTTCCCTGTCAGAGAGCTCTGGGGCCACAACAAACTCCAAATCCCAGGATTTCACAGCATTGAGCCATGGCCAAATTCACACTACAAAAATAATCCGGGATGAATCTGGGCTGAATGCTTGTTGTTCACACACGTCCTGAATGCACTTGATGCACTTTTGGGGCTGGGGGTTGGCAAAAGGCCAACTGAACCTGGGATATTCAATACTGTGTCGATTCCCCCCGACTTTTCATGAAAGATCCGCATCGATCCACATCAGCAGCAGCATGAATAAGTTTCCAAATCAATTCGGATCATTCTGTATTGTTCAAGGGAATGGCAGCAGCTCCATTTTATCCCAAAACGATGGCATGTGTGAATAACACAGGGGTTACAATGACATGAAGAGATTCGCAAACCCTAAACGAAATGAGGACAACAAACCCGAAATGCATCAGTGCGGCGATCCACATCTCCTTGGGACAACAAAAGGAGTGTGAATGCCCCCCATGGCAGTTAAAGTGGTGTCAAACTGCATTAGTTTTGCAATGTAGATCCAGGCGAAGAGAGGGAGGCAGGAAGGAAGGAGGGAGGGAGGACAGAAAGAAGGAAGGAAGGAAGGAAGGAAATTAGGAATGAAAAATTACTACCCCCCAGCTCATCCAGCATGCATCCTTAAAGCCAAAGAATTATTGTAATCTCATAAAAGAGGAGTTATTGCAAAATATTTTTTGGTGGGTAGGGAGTGTGCATAAAGATACATGGGCACACCAAGGCAGGGTGTGTTAGATAATGAGAGGCTTTGGCTGTTTGGCTCCTGCTTGGGTTAGATACTGTGGCACAATGCCGCCTTTCAATAATTGCTGCACCATGCCTATTTCCATGAAGCAATGCAGGGGCACCGGCGTGCCAATCAATTAAGCAGCTTCATTGCCACTCATTATGCTAATTAAGTTTGCCCTGAGCTCATCATAACCCAAGACGATTGAAAGGAAACCTTTGAAGTATTCTGAAAGAGAAAAGCGGGGAGAAAGAGAAGGAAGGAAACTGCTCACTCAGCAGTTTTATTCCCTACCCACCTTCTGCCTTGTTTTGCTTACCTGCTGAACATATGAGTCATAGCTTGTTCTCGACTGTTGCGTTTCAGGAAGCATAGAGGGGGAAAAAAGAACGGACGCAGTGAATGCCAACAGCAAAAGGCTGATTTTTATTAGGAGGGTTGAGCAAGCAGGTTGGGTGTGCTTGTTTGTTTTGACACCTCAGTTATTTTCATGATTAAAGGCCCCATTTGTTTCATTATTCATTTGCAGAAAGGAGGAACGTTACCCATAACATATGTGTAGAGAGCCGGCGTGACATAGTGGTTTGAGCGTCGGACTACAACCCAGGAGACCAGGGTTCGATTCCCAGCTCGGCCATGAAACCCACTGGGAGAGCTTGGGTAGGTCATGCTCTCAGCTTCAGGGGGAGGCAATGGCGCACCTCCTTTGCATAAATCTGACCAAGAAAACCCCATGATAGGGTCACCTTAGGATTTCCGTAAGTCGAAAAATGACTTGAAGGCACACAACACATGCACCCTCAACATCAGGGGTAGGCAACCTTTCCCCTTTAAGGGCCGAGGGACTTCAGCTCCCAGAATCCCAGGAGCTATTGGCCAACATGGGACTATTGGCCAACATGGCTGAGGCTTCTGAGAGCTGAAGTCCCTCGGCCCTTAAAGGGGAAAGGTTGCCTACCCCTGCTCAACATGGACTTGTTCGTGGGATGGTTGGTGTCTCATGGACCTCTAGGGCGGAGGGCAAAGACACCATGGTGGCATCAAACGGTCACCAGAGGTAGTCAACTACCCTCCTAAAACACACTGCAGAAATAATCCAGTTTGAGACTGCTTTAACTTCCCTTGACTGGGAATTGTAGTTGATTGTGGCAGCAGAGCTCTCTGACAGAGAAGGCTAAATGTCTCACAAAATAGTTCCCAGAATTCCCTAGCACTGAGCAAGGGCAGTTAAAGCGGTCTCAAACTGGACTATTTCTGCACAGCAATGGAAGCTGAATCAGACACCTACGGTAAATGAATGGATTATGAAATTAAGAGATATGCAAGAGATGGATAAACTATCTAGAAGTATTAATAGATATATGCTATAGAAAAGGACTGGGCTCTGTTAGAAAAGTTCAGCGAATAAGCAGTATAAGAATAGAAGAGTCAATAACTTACAAATTTTGAGATATGGAACATATGAAGTCAATGAGGAAGGAAACAATCTTACTCATTGGGAGTTTAAGAGCATGCAATGATAAGGTGAAGAGAACAAAATCAATTCAGGGAAGAAAGACTAAGAAAATAACATTAATCGTTAAGCTTTCAAGGAAGGTTCAAATAAATAGAAATTTAGCCGTTGTACAGCTTTATATATTGATGAGGATGATAGGTTAGACTTAAGAGCGATTGTTAAGAATTAAGGTTATGCTTGTTTTAGTTATAAGAAACAAAGAAGATTGAAATGTATATGTAGCAAAAGATGATGATTATATGATTGATTTTGTTATGTAAAATGTATCTAATAAAAGAATTTAAAGAGAGAGAGAGAAATGGAGACAGAGATAGAGAAAGAATTTAAAGAGAGAGAGAGAGAGAGAAATGGAGATAGATAGAGATAGAGATAGAGATGCAAAGCAAAGCAAAAGCAGCTTCATTTATATACCGCTTCATATCATGCTATGGGATGTCTAAGTGGTTTACAACTGTAAGCTCATTGCCCCCCAACAGTTGGGTACTGAGATAGAGATAGAGATAGCGATAGAGATAGAGATATATTCCAAAAAGCAAACCTTGATTTTACCATTTTATATAAGGGACACCATTTTACTATGCCATTATATTTAATGGGACTTGAACATCTGTGGATTTGGATATGCGTGAGAATCCTGGAACCAAACAAAACCTGGAACCGGTACATACCAAGTACTACCCATGTGAAACTGTGGTTCAGCAATTGCCTCTTTTACATCTCACAAAGTAAAATCTCTTCCAGTTTCAATCTGGCTTTCCTTCTGGGCCATGACGAAGAGGCAAACCTGTGATTCAGGCTCCTTTCCCAGCAAAGAATCCTTCCTTGGGAAGCAGAGGGCTTTCCTTTGGCTCAAATGCACCTTTCCAGCCTGCCCCCAGTGTGAGACCTGCGCCTTCATCCATCCAGCTGCCCTTCCCTTCATTGTCACTCAGCAACCAGATATTTTATATGCAATGCTGGAGACAATGGAGCTTTTCATGGGGGGATAAATCAGAGCCTCGACCCTGATATCCCAACAGCTGTCAGATACCGGAAAAGCCCCCCCCTTCCGGCCCACTACGCTTCCATGTCCCACAAGGCTCAGATTTAAAGGATTTCAGGGATATGCCCATACATTTCTCCCTCTCTTTCTCTCTCTTCCCTTGAAGAGCTGAACAGACCTTCAGGAGCAAAGAGAAAGGGAAGCAGGGCAAGTAGGGAGATGTTCAGTGGGTTGAGAGGGACTGTTCAGGAATAGTCCCAGTTTACCAGTAACTTTGAAAATAAATAAATAAATATTGACATGCGGTATAGCCAGAAATAATTAAATATAATTTCATCATGTAGGCTCTCCTATCAAAGCATTTTCAATCTCGAATCATAAAATAAATGTATTGATGATAACACTCATTCCAAGTGTGATCTTGTAGCACCTTTGAGACTAAAAACTGAAAGAAAGAAGTTGGTCTTCTTTCTATCAACGAGTCTCAAAGGTGCTCCAAGATCTCTCTACAGACTGATTCTACAGACTAACAGGGCTATATCTTTGAATTCATTCCAGGTGTTATGGGTTCCAACTGAAATAATAAAGATTATGCTTTCAAAATCCTTTTTAATTGGTTGAAATTTGTTGTTAATCCTCCTATATTAGTCCATCTCTGATTTGAAATAAGCATTATCCCATCTCTGATTTATGTAACTCCTCTAGTCTTTTAGTCTTTATTATTATTATTATTATTATTATTATTATTATTATTATTATTTGGGGTTATCCTGCTCACAAGTTTCTGCCTACAGTTAGTAAATTAATCACTCTATCAGAACATTTATACATTTCTGTAGATTTTAGTGAAATATTTTTTCTTTATTTAGGCTTGTTAGAGAAGCAAATCCTTAGTTTCATGAATCAGTCTGCAAGGAGTTCTTGTAGTACCTTTGAGACTAACTGAAAGAAAGAAGTTGGCAGCATGGCAAGTCTACTTCCTCACATGCATTTGGACATTTATGTTTAGTGAAGTTCAGAACAGCATTTTAAAGGTTATTCAGGTTCTCATGCCCCATTAAAGCTACATTCTGAAGCTTCATTCTGAAACTAGAACTTTGCCAGTACTCTCGTGGCTCCCATTGACTATAACTTTTCTCCTGAATAGCATTTTGGAAAGCATGAAAGCACATGAATGAGTGTATATGATGCAAGAGGATCTTATAGCACCTATATAGAAGAATTAAAAGATATAGCCATGTTAGCCTGGAAAATCAGAATGCAAAGGGATTTTGTAGCACCTTTGAGACTAAAAGAAAGAAAGAAGTTGATAGCATGAGCTTTTGTAGACTTGGGTCTGCTTCAGGCTCACATCTATGCAAGCTCATGCTACCAACTTCTTTCTTTCAGTTAGTCTCAAAGGTGCTACAAGATTTCTATGTAGAAGAAGTTGTAACATGAGTTTTTGTAGACTTGGTCTGCTTCTTCAGAGGCATGGAGAGAAATGATGCCCAGAAATGACTTTTAGAATTAGACTTTATGACTACCTATGGAAATGCAAAACCATTGTGGGACAAAAGCAGGAGGGAAGATGTTGCCTACAGCCAAGGTGGGTGGTTGTCCATATGAAATAGTGGAGTGAGTTTTGGAACATGGTGTGGGCAGGCTGGGAAGCAGAAAGGACATATGTTAAACTGGCCAAGAGTGTCCAGTGCGTAGTGTGCCAGGAAGCCATTATCTTGTTCAACCCACTGTTCACGAATTGGAGCTTGTGAATATATTGTAATTCAGCTGCTTCTCTTTCCAATCTCTCTTTGTAAGTTTTTGTTGTTGTTGTTGTTGTTCAAGGACAGCTGTCCTGAGGTCAGAGATGAAATGTCCAGAAAAATTGAAGGGTTTTTCAACAAGCTTTTGGAGTACATAGGATGTTGCCTATGAGGACAATAATCTGGCTGTTATCTGACCTTTCCCCTTGTGAATGTGCGAAATCTACAACTAAAGGAGGTTTGACAGATTGCCGTCTAACCTCTCTTTAAAATGTCCCAGCTAAAGAGAGTCTTTCTCCATCTCATAGCCCTTGGTTCAATTACTCTTTACCATCTTGATTGCTTCCTCTGGTCACAATGTAATTTTTTTGGTTTTTTTGTTAAACTATGCTGCCTAGAAAGAAGCACAGTATGCCACTGAGCTCTGATGGAGCAAACTAGAGTGGTACTATTACTTCCTTTGAACTGGACACAGTATTTCTGTTGGATTCCCTTAGGAGTTTTCTGCTGCCACATCCTGCAGGTAACACCTGTATAGTTTGTCTTCTAGTAAGGTCCCTAGAACCTTTATGCACATACTGTTATTGGGCTAGTCAATACTTTTTTGTTGTTGTTAACTGCCCTTGAGTTGATCTCGACTCATGGCTGCCCTATGAATGAGATCTTTCCAAGAGGATCCTCTGTCCTCCCCTGCTTTGCTTAATTCCTGCAACCCTTTAATACCCATAGTGGCCTCCTTAATAGAGTCCCTCCATCTGGCCTGTGGCCTTCCTCTCTTCCTACTTTCCTCCACCTTTTCCAGCATTATTGTTTTTTCCAAAGAGTCCTTCCTTCTCATGATGTGTCTGAAGTATGACAGCCTCAGTTTGGTCATCTTGGCTTCCAGGGAGGTCTCCAGCTTCATCTGCTCCAGGATCCATTTGTGTGTCCTTTTGGCTCTCCATGGGATCCTCAGCACTCTTCTCCAGCCCCACATTCTCTCAGATGCATTGTTTTCTTCCTATCTTCTTTCTTGACTGTCCAGCTCTCACATCCATCCATGGTAATAGGCCAATATTTACCATCCATCTAATATCTGTGAATCTCATTTTTCCGGCCTAAATGTAGAACTTTACAATTGAATTTTACTTAGTTTTGGCACAATTTTCCAATCTTTTACTGTCATCTTAAGTCAAGTTTATGTCTTCTGAGCTACACCTCCTAGTTTGGCATTATCGACAGATTGCATGGGCAGACTTCTTCCTTCACCCAAATCGTTTATATGTATGTTGAGCAACACTAGGTATAGGAGGGAACTATGGTACTTCACTTCGAAAACAAGGAACTATTGGCAAGCATTCTTTAGGTTTGGTTAGTCAACCAGCAACACAGTCACCTAAGAATAGTGTCATCTAGCCCACTTTTTACTATTTTATCCAGATACACATTCATAGCAGTCCTTAACAAAGGCTTCCAGAAATCAAGATATGCTACATCTACGGTGTTCCCCTGAACCACAAAATGTGTAACTCTGTCAAAAGAGATAAAATTAGTCTGGCATGGCTTGCTTTTGAGAAACCCATGCTGGCTCCTAGTGATCATACTTCTATGTTATCTCTCTCTGGGAACTTTTGTTGTCAGAATTGGATGAAATTTACAAACATACTTGCTCCTTAAACTGGCTTCAAATCTGCCAGGTTTCAAATAATAGATTCATGGAGGCTTGTCAGTTTATGGGGTTTCATCACTGTTAAACATAATTAACTGTTGTGGGGGAGTTCTTATGAGAATGACATATAACATAGAGATAGTCCTAGTTAAGAAAGTTGTAGAATTCCAGGAAGAGAGATGCAGTGTTTTCTGTGAGAGTCTTCATATTTGACATGGGGAGGTGAGTTACCTCCTTTTCCTCTTCCTCTGCCTGTTTCTCATCTAGTTTGCAGATCCAACAATGGCATACTTCATAGAGCTGTCACTAGAATCATAGAATTGTAGAGCTGGAAGAGACTAGAAAGGGCCATCCAGTCCAACCTTCTGCCTTGTAGGAATAAAACAATCAAAGCAACTCTGACAGATGGCCATCCAACTTCTGTTTAAAAGACTCCAAAGAAGGAGACTCCACCAAGGCAGCATATTCCACTGTTGAACAGCTCTTACTGTCAGGAAGTTCCTCTTTCAGGTGGAATTTCTGGAGTCTCTGGAGCAGCAGAAAACAAACTTGCTCCATCTTCAATATGACATCCTTTCAAATATTTAGGCATGGCTATCATGTCACCTCTTAACCTTCTCTTCTCTAAGCTAAGCACACCCAGCTTCCTAAGCTGTACAGTGTTTTAGTAAATTCACTAAGTATTAATACTTGAGTTTTGCAGGATTCTACCATATCCTTTTTTGGGTGTGTGTGTGTGTGTGCCTAAACTATATTTCTAAATGTTTGACTGCAATGCTAGCAATTTGGGAAAAATTGATATGGGGAGAAGAATTCTTATTTGAGTGGCAATGGCTCATTTTGCATCTCCATCACTACACACCTTAGGGATCAGGAAGGTATGATAACACTTTGTTTTGGGCTCAGTTGACATCAAAGTTGCTGGAAGTTCTATAGCAGAGAGGTGAATGATGGATAATAGAGTAGGGCTGCCAACAATGTAACTATTCACCTCTTAAACTACTGATCAGTTGAATTGAACACTATCATAAAATAATCAGGATAGAGAAAATGAGAAAGAGTCAGGATGAGAACAGTGGTCTTGATCCGTTGTCTGAGTATTCTGGGGTTTGGTGTGGTAAGAGAAAAACAGAGGGGAAACAACCAGAACAAACAAAAACACGTCTAAGTTATAATTAGGTTAGGTTCAGCTCTGAAATGCTGCTTTTTGCTTATAAGCAAAAAGAATATTCTGAGCAGGCAGAATGTATCAACTGGATCCCTTGGCTCGAGCAAAGTGCAAGATGTTGAAAAGTGTCATATAAGGAAAGCAAGGGCCTTGTACTCCATGTCTGAAATTCCTCATCATGCTTAGCAAATCAGGCATGCTCTCACCACAAGATTCATAAGAAAGCCAGATTATAGCGCGGACACTGAGCTTAATTTCTAAAATGAGAAAGGGGAAGGGTGTGGGGAGGATGTGAAAGTCACATCCTCAGCCATAAGAATTAGAAAAATGCTTACACTTCATGCTAAGTCCTGAGATACTCTGAGACAGACTCTTAGGATAACCTAAGCATCGTAGTAATTTGATTTGATTTAAACCTTGTATTCAAATATTTTCTTTTAACATTATTCTATTATTATTTTATTGCTTTTAACATTTTTGTATATATTTGAAATGGTCTGGAGACTTATTCAATAAAGAGATTTCTACTTTCTTAGGATGACCAAACTGAAAACTGGCGACCGTTCATGTCCCTTTAATGGTTGTGTAGAAGAGGGAATTTCACCCGGTGTTGTTTGTCATGCAACCAGGTAACAAGCAAGACCTACTCAAATTCTTTCTTCTGAACAACCATTAAAGGTACAAGAACAGCTTCCATTTAGCAATAGCAATAGCAATAGCAATATTGCTTCATGGTGAACCCAGCACTCTCTAAACAGTTTACAATCTGTAAGCCAGCCAAGAAGCTGGTAGTGATTTTTCCAACCTACGAAAGGATGGAAGGCTGAGTCAACCTTGGAGCCCTCTGGAATTGAACTCACAGCCTTGTGGCTGCAGTAGCGGCATTTAAACACCGTCCCTGGGGCTCCTTTGCACCACAGGGCTCCTCACTTTTCTTTCTGTCAAACCTAGGTATCTGGCCTTTTTCTTTAAAGCACTGCTGACATCTAATTAAATAATCTTTAAATGAATAGAATCATAGAATCATAGACCTATTAAATGAATAGTTTAGCCACTAAATCCACAAGTTAGTTGTACCCGAATGCATTTACACTCATTTCTTTGTTTTCAGACAATGTCAACACATGTCACCCATCAAGGTCTATCCTAGAAAAGATGTTTCCCTCTTTAGTGGGAGAGGAGGAAGGATGCCGCAGCTAAAGATGGTGACTGTTGTTTCCAAGGAAACAACATTATGTGAATTATTCCAGCACAGGCTAGAGCTTTGGCAAACTTTCAAAATGCAGCTTAGTTTCTACAGACCAAGGACCTTATCACATGACACTGTGAAACTGCAATTGTACTGCGATAGTCCTGTCCTTGCTGGGAGCTTGTTGTACAACATTGTGGCTCTCTTGATGCTGTACCACTGTTGGGTCATCTGGAAATCAATACTTTCCTCACTTGAAATAATCCATTAATGACCAGCTATCCTGCTATGGCTTGGAAACAACTTTGGGCACAAATGTCTCATTCCGTTTCAAAAAGTATTGGGAGCATAGTCAGCATAGTGTGGTTTCATTGCTCCTCTCTTGGACATCTTTTGGGGATCTCCAGCAGGGGAAAAAAAACATATTACTTCCAATTATTCAGCTGGCAGGACACTAGGATCACTAGGAATTCCCAAGAGAACCTTGGTACATTCATGTCCCATTCTCTGCCATAGATAACATTTTTAAAATAAGAGGAGTAGCACAATAATAGAAACAATGTGGTGAAGGGGTTTGAGCATTGGACTACTGCCCACTGAGCAATGGAAACCCACTGGGTGACCTTAGGCGAGTCACACACTCTCAGCCCAAGAAAACTCCATAATAGGTTCAACTCAGCACTGCCATAAGTTGGACATGACTTGAAGGCACACAACAACAACAAAGCACAACAGTGCAATTCCAACGCAATCCTATTAATACCCAGATAAACCACAGCCTACAGGTGAAATTTAAGGGGTAAGTAAAGAGTAAACATACAAAAATTTAAAAAATAATATATAAAAGCAGGCAATTGCTGGTTTGTGAGATACATAGGGCATGGTTTCCACCATTCCACCACCTTTCACCATTTTGGGTGCCCTCCTCTGGACATGCTCCAGCTTCTCAACAACCGTTTTGAATTGTGGTGCCCGGAACCGGACACAATATTCCAGATGAGGTCTAACTAAAGCAGAATAGATTGGTACTATTACTTCTCTTCATTGGGATTGTCCCTGCCAAATTAGGACCTTTAGAGGATATGCAGCAGGAGGTGGTCAAGTTAGAGAGAGGGAAGAGCTGACAGTGCATCATCTCTCCTTCAGAGGCTTCTTTTAAGTGTGACTTTTGTCAAGGAGTTCATTCTCCTTTCTCTTTCTCCCCCATCCTAATTCACCCACATCTTCTTTGGAATGTGGTGCTTCCCTGAATTTTTCCACTATGATCATCTAGAGGTGATCAAAATACTCTCACTAACATACTTAACCTTGTGTCCAGAGGAGGTCGACTAAAATGGGTCTAGAAACCATGCCCTATGTGGAATGACTTAGGGAACTGGGTATGTTTAGCCTGGAGAAGCGACGGCTAAGAGGGGATATGATAGCCCTCTTTAAATATTTGAAGGGATGTCATGCTGAGGATGGAGCAAGCTTGTTTTCTGCTGCTCCAGAGAATAGGACCTGGAATAGTGGATGAAAGCTATAGGAAAAGAGATTCCACCTCAACATTAGGAAGAACTTCCTGGTGGTAAGAGCTGTTCGACAGTGGAAGATGTTTCCTTGGAGAGTGGTGGAGTCTCCTTCTTTGGAGGTCTTTAAACACAGGCTGGATGGCCATCTGTCGGGGATGCTTTGATTTTGAGTTCTGCATGGCAGAATGGGGTTGGACTGGATGGTCCTTGGGGTCTCTTCCAACTCTATGATTCTATGGTTGATACCACCAACGTCTTGAGAGCTAAAGAAGTGATGACAGGGAATGATTGCCATAAGTTGGAAATGACTTGAAGGTACACCACAACAACAAGAAGAAAAGGGGGGAAATAATCTATGAAACACCAAGTTGTGGGCAGATATGGAAAAGAGGACACTGAACAGGCATAGTCCTGCCAACAATATGATGTTGCAGCAGACCACACTTGTAAATACTTTGAATGGAGATGCAGTCTGATCCTAACATGCCATTTTATGAACTGTTCTCCCAATTTACTTTGGGGGGGGATGCATGGAAGGGAAAGGAATTGGGTATCCCAAAGAAAAAGCTTAATTTCCTAAATAATGACTCTTTTTCTTGTGGCCTGGGTGGGAATATACATACATGCGGAGGAAGAGTGGGGTTTTTCACCATTTGTGTAGCGGGTGGGAATGGAGATTTATTTTAATTTTTGCCTCCCCTGCCATCATTCCTGCCATTTATTATTATTATTATTATGGCGCTACAGATGTTAATAATTTCAACACTGTGTTTGGTTTGTTTCACAATGGCATCTGCTTTGGATTTGCTTTGTGGCCTCTTACCTCCATGACACTTGGAACACAAACATGCGAATTATGCACAAAGCCAGTGTGGTTTTTATTGCTGAAAAGAAAAAAAGAAAACAGCAAGAAAAGAAAAGAAAAGAAAAGAAAAGAAAAGAAAAGAAAAGAAAAGAAAACCAGTGCCAACAACCAGCAGGCTCTTGACTTGAGCCCATTCATGGCTATTCTTCTACATTGCACAGGTATATTAAGATACCAGTTTGAACAGGTATGTTAAGATTCCACTCCTGTATTTATATGGAGGTTTTATTTCAGGATGGAGAATTTGGATTTTCCTTCCACATTAAATGGAGGTAAAAAGCAGGGACAGTGGGAAAGCAAGAACAGAAAAAGATTCTGCCTTCCATTGTTGTTTGTTGTTGCGTGCCTTCAAGTCACTTCCAAGTTATGGCAACCACCGTGGGGTTCTCTTGGCAAGATTTCTTCAGCGGAGATTTGCCTTTGCCGTCCTCTGAGGCTGAGAGAGTGTGACTTGCCCAAGGTCACTAGTGGGTTTTCATGGCTGAGTGGGTTTCCAGAATCCTAGTCCAACACTCAAATTGCTACACTACTCTAAAAGATCCTGAAAAAAGTAAGAAAAGGGTTAAAGCAAAATTGTATGGTTTTGAGATTACCAGATCAGAATTTGAAACAGAATTACTTTTGAATGATGACCACTAAATAGTCAGAATGTTCTTTAAAACTGTGATGAAAGATGAGCAAGGAGTGTATGGTGAAATGGGCACAATATATTGGTCTTAATATACTAATGGATCAGTGGGAAAATATGTTGAATAAAGTTTTGAAATTTAAGTTAAGATATGAAAGATTATTTTTATATACAAGATGATATACTTAACTCCAGAAAGGATTTCTCGGGTGTATAAAGGTACTTCTAACCTATGTTGGAAATGTTAGAAAAAGAAGGTCCCTTTTGTCATGTTGTTGGACTTCTGAAAGAGCAACAACAACAAAAATATACACAAATACATAAAGTGATGGAAGATATTTAAAATTCAACTGAGGCCTGAATATTTTTTTTTTGCTTGGAATTTTGGAAGAAGGAACGGAAAAGAAGAATGGGAAGGTTATATAATATATGATAACTGCAGCCAGATTGTTGTATGAACAACATTGGAAGGACTCAGTCATTCTCTCCCCAAAAGAATGGCTTATAAAGCTCAGTGAATTTGCAGAAATGGATAAATTTCTGCAGATTAACTAATCTTGCAAGAGAGGAAACTATAAAGTATTTTATAGATGAACAGAGTTTAGTGATTGATTATTGGAAGAAGAAAAGGGGAGAGATATTTAGTTTAGGATTTGCAGAACAGTACAAATTGTATTTTTATTTCTTTCCAATTTATTTTACATATTCTCCATCAACATCCCAAGTTCTATTTCTTTTATTTTCCCTGTTGTCCTTGTTTGCTGCCACTTCACAGGGAATTATTCTCCATATGAATCTTCCTCTCTCTCCCCATCTCCCCAAATATGTATATTTTTCATGCCAGCCAGTGTTTCTTCTGTTTCTGCTTCACTGTAGCAGCACTGCATTTAAATTCCTATCTATATAGTCTATTTTTCAGTTAGCTTGCTTTCCAGAGATTTAAATGTTTGAATTTACTACGTATGTTAAAACAATAAAACCCTTACTTGTCATGGGTATTTTAAACTTATTCTCCCTTGTATTTCAGCTTCAGTTCTGTAAAGAAAAACCCTGGTAATGGCACTTTCCCTTCCATTTCATTCCAGATTTCCCAGCTTTTATACAAACAAAGAGAGCCAGCATGGTGTAGTGGTAAGGAACAGCCCTTATAATAAGGACAGCCAGCATGATGTAGCGGTTTCAATGTTTGACTGGAAACCAGGGTTCGAAACCCCATTTGGCCATGGAAACCCACCTTTTGCAAGTCACACTCTTAGCGTCAGAGGTTAACTATGGTTGTTGAGGGACAAAGGCAGGAGTAAAGTTGTTGCCTGAGGCCAAGTAGATGTCCATATGAATGGTGGAGGGAGTTTTGGTGTGCCCAGGCTGGAAACCAGAAAGGAGATGTAATAAACTCGCCAGGAGTTTATCCTTTCTTATATCCAGCAAGCAAACACCAAAAACTCCCTCCTCCATTGATATTCACCCTGGCCTTAGGCAACATCTTCCCTCCTGCCTTTGACCCCCAACAGCCATCCTTAAAACTGAACTTGTCACCTCATCACATACCTACAAGTTTTGCATTTCTATGGCTATTCATATTGTTTGATTATAAAAGTCCTTCCTGAGCAACAGATCACTCCATGCATCTGAGGAAGTAGTCTGAGGGGTGAAACAGACTGCCCCAAAGCCACCACCCCTTTGAGCGTCAAATCGGGGCCACAGCAAATGCATGCCACACACCCCTAGCTGTTTCCCAGTGCAAAAAGAAGTGGGAGTGGGGGGAAAGCTGTTTCTTTTTGCACTGGGAAAAGGGCACCTTTGATGCTGCGGCATTCTTTTTTTACATTTTTGCAGCGTGCGGCATGTAATCGCTGCATCGTCGAAATGTCGCAACACTGCCCACTGTGTGGTCAGGTGGGCGGCGTGATGCCAGCTTGGAGGTGGTGTCGGGGCATGCACATCGAGCCGGTCTGTTCAGCCCCTAAATCTATGAGAGCTCAGTCACTTTCAAGGGTGCTGCAAGATCCTTTTGCGTACTAACATGGCTATGTCTCTGAATTCCTGAAGTCAAGTCAGAGATGTCAGAGATTGAACCTAGGACTTTATATATGGCAAAACAGTGTTCTACCACTGCCTCTGTTCAACCAAAGAAGTGATCTCTTGCCAGACATCTTTGTCCTAGTATTGTCTAACACTCCAGGTCCTCATGGAAAGAACTATCTTTCCCTTCAGTGCTACCTGATCTTTCCACCTGGAAATGCCACAGTTGCACCTGGAACCACTACACGAAAGCCATATACTTGTTGCCTCCTCTTCACAAATCTCCTTACATAGATTTAGGAGATTGTTACTTGTAGGATTCCCTTGTAAGTTATGAAAGCCAGCATATGACTGATAGATCTCCTGCCACTTTTGAGTAGGATCCAAACTTCCTTCCACTGTTTCAACTAAACTCTTCCTCTTCCTCCTCCTCCTTCTTGGTGCCTAGAAACACCAAAAGAACCTTTGCTGGTTTGTTCAAGAGATAAGTGGATTTTTTGGTTGGGAAACCAAATCAGACCAAATCAAACCAATCAGACAATGACCTGGGATTTTGTTATCTCTCTGTGCCTCCTCTCCATCCCTGATGCTTCCCATCTGCTCTCTAACGCTGCTGGATGGGCTTCTCAGAATAGTTGCCCTACCCCCATCCATAGCTCTCTTTCTCTATAATGTTAATGGCTCAGATGCCGGAATCCGGAAATCAGGCTGCTTGCCATCTGCTTGACTTGTCTTTATTGATGCTACTTATGAGATAATTGGCCTGTGCGGCCTTGGTAGCAGCAGTTGCGTTCCTGGACAATTAGCATCTTTGCAGGGAAGAATAGGTCTTGATTCTAGGAGAGCGTGAGCGACTGGGCTGCGAGTCCTCCTCCAAAATATGCAAACCACAGCTTGGCAGGAGCCAAAGTTGCTTGGTTTTATGCAAGTATGCATGCGTGTGTGCAAACACACACACATACACACACACAATGTGAACAGATGTTGAACAGCTGGGGACTACTGTTGTAGCTGCTGCCATCCTCTTCATCCCCACTGCACCATTACTGTGCATTGTTTGAAAAGTACAGGAGATCCCACCTTCGTAGGCGTGAGATAAAATTGGCAAGAAATGCATAGTATAAATCTAAATCGTGAGCAGGCAACTGGGACCCTAGAGGGGTGCATTAGCCCCCCCCCCCAGGAGACATTGGAGAGCCATCACTCTACCACAAAAAATATATATACAAATTGCCCCCCCAAAATGTTTTCTGCAAGGATTGGGGGATATTTTTATCATGTGTTTAGGCTCTCAAGGGCTCTTTTAGTTTAGATAGCAGCTTTTTTAAAAACAACAACAGGAAAGGACCCAAAGTGTCTAGATCAAGAGAAGTAATAGTGCCACTCTATTCTGCTTTGGTCAAGCATCACCTGGAATAATCTTGTGTCCAGTTCTAGGCACCACAATTCAAAAAAGATGTTGAAAAATTGGAGCGTGTCCAGAGGAGGGCAACTAAAATGGTGAAGGGTCTGGAAACCATGCCCTATGAGGAACGACTTAGGGATCTGGGAATGTTTAGCCTGGAGAAGAGAAGGTTAAGAGGGGATATGATAGCCCTGTTTAAATATTTGAAGGGATGTCATGTTGAGGAGGGAGCAAGCTTGTTTTCTGCTGCTCCAGAGAATAGGACTCGGAACAACGGATGCAAGCTACAGGAAAAGAGATTCCACCTCAACATTAGGAGGAACTTCCTGACAGCACAAGCAAGTTAAACTGGCTTTCCTGAGGAGGATGGAAATTTAAAACAGGCAGCATCCTGATTTTATAACAAGGATTTAGCTGCCGAAATCACCACCTGGGTGCAGTCCAGGGTCCATCGCCGCTCCCAAAGGTGCTCTGGCAGCCATTTCCTTAAGCTGGAAAACTCCCAGCTTCAAAAGATGCCACGCTGCATGCTCCTGGGAACAACAATAGACCCGGACTGCACCCGGGTGGCGATTTTGGTTGCTAAATCCTTGTGATAAAATCAGGATGCTGCCCGTTTTAAATTTTCATCCGGCTCAGGAAAGCCAATTTAACTTGCTTATGCGATAGTCTCCACAGACTAACACAACTATGTCTTTGAATCATGACTAAGAGAATGCCGCCAATATTTGCATCCTATATTTTCTGAAGAATGCAAGGTAGTGCACAAATTGCTCTCCTATTTTTATTTTCCTCATAACAACCCTGACAAGTAGGTCAGGCCAAGTGATAGCGCACTGAGCCAGTGTTGCAAAGTGTGTTTGTAAAATGCTTCCCTGTCTCATCCCTTTCCCAACCGCCCCAAAGCCAAAAAGAGGAAAGCAGGCAGGCCATCGTGAGATCGTGCAGGGCTTTGTCTTTGTTTTGGCTCCGCTTTCCGTGGTCTGAAGGAAGAGCACTGGTTGCAGCTTCATTTCAGATTTCTTTTTTTCTTTAAACAAAAATTCCTCAAAGGACGAGTACAGTCAAAGAATTTGCACAGCTGAGAGTGACTCCCTTTTGTCAGAGGAGATGCCGCATCGGTAATTAAGTTGTTCAGTGTGAGCATAATTGGTGCTGTCTGCTGACAGTGCTTCTGCCACCCAGATGTTGGTTGAAGTAGGGGGGAGTGTAAGCCTCTCTGGTGGAACCATTTTTAATAGGAAGGAAGGAAGCAAGCAAAGAAATTGAGGCATTTTCCCATTTCTCCTAGCAGCGTTACTAGGCATCGTGGGTGTAGCACACTCGGCTCCTATAGGATATAGAGCTGCATCTGAAAAAAGCTAATGCAATTCTAGGCTGCATCAATAGAAGTATATTAAGCATTAAGCCTGTCTTTGCACTGTCTTCTTGGATCTTCCTTAGGAGGTCTTCCAGGTCTGTGAGGTTTTCTGCTAGTATTATGGTGTCATCTGCATATCTCAGATTGTTGACGTTTCTTCCTCCTATTTTCATCCCTCCTTCTTCTGTGTCCAAGCCTGCTTTCCTTACAATATGTTCTGCATATAGGTTAAATAGGTAGGGTGAAAGGATGCAGCCTTGTCTGACTCCTTTTCCAATTGGGAACCATTCTGTATCTCTGTCTTCTGTTCTGAAAGTAGCCTCTTGTCCTGAGTACAGATTCCTCATCAGGACTATCAGATAGTCATATATTAATTTTACTATTTCTATTTCTTCATTGTCTAGGTTGAACTTGTGAAGGTCCTCTTTGGTGGTCATTATTTTTCTTTTCTTTACGTTCAGCATTAAGCCTGCCTTTGCACTTTCTTCTTGGATCTTCCTTAGGAGGTTTTCCAGGTCTGTGAGGATTTCTGCTAGTATTATGGGATCATCTGCATATCTCAGATTGTTGACATTTCTTCCTCCTATTTTCACTCCTCCTCCTTCTATGTCCAAGCCTGCTTTTCTTACAATGTGTTCTGCATACAAGTTGAATAGATAGGGTGAAAGGATGCAGCCTTGTCTGACTCTTTTGACAATTGGGAACCATTCAGTTTCTCCATCTTCTGTTCTGAGAGTACCTCTTGTCCTGAGTAAGATTTCTCATCAGGACTATCAGATGGGTTGGCATTCCTATCATGTCTTTAAGGGTCTTCCATAGCCTTTCATGGTCTAAGCAGTCAAAGGCTTTGCTGTAGTGCCGTTATACATCTGCAATAACAGTCTTGGGATTTGCTCAGTAAACTGAACTGGAGGCTTTGAATTCCCTAGCCAATGGAGTCAAGTATTCCTGGGCTTCACTTATACCTTCAGGATTTGGACTTTTTTCTTTACAGCAGTCGAACAGAAAATTGTACACTCTGATAGTTCTTAAATAAATAGGTTGCTTTTTGAAAGTGGAGCTATTTTCATAACTTAATGGTTTTCCCAGATATTTTGGGAAACAGGCTTTTGTTTGTGTTCTTTCCATTATTCAAGACATCATAGTCCTGGGGTGCCATTTATTTGGGGGTATTTTGACCTAGCAATTGTGTCCTGCTAAGTGTCACTCTTATTATTGTTAGTAATGGTGCATCCCACACTCTATAACATCTCATGAAAGAGAAAATGCTCATTGGCAGAAGACCTTGGTCATTGGCAAAGGCTACGAAGGCTGCTTTCCATCTGCTAAGTGACTCATGCCCCATACAGCATTGGGTCGGTGATTGACTGGAACCGATTTCAAGACATTTCTATTTCATTTGTTTTCCTATATTTATATCTTTCCTTGTGCCAAAGCAGTATTCACAGAGCTTGTTGAAGTTATTTTCTTGGACTATAACTTCCAGAATCCCCCATCATACCAAGATCACTGGCATTCTAATTTTCTGCATGGAGTCATCATATTTTGTTGTTCCTGCATGTCTTCAAATGATTTCCAATTTATGGCAAATCTATCACAGGGTTTTCTTAGCAAGTTTCTTCAGAGGGGTTTGTCAACTGTCCTTTTTGTTTGTGGATATATTCAATAAAAATCTGCCATTCTTCCTGGAATGTTTTCCTGGTTTTATGTCCTTTGTTGATTTTCATTTGGATGGATGGATGTGAGAGGTGGACAGTCAGGAAAGAGGATAGGAAGAAAACCAATGCATTTGAGAGAATGTGTTTCTGGAGAAGATGCTGAGGATCCCATGGACAGCCAAAAGGACAAACAAGTGGGTCCTAGAGCAGATCAAGCCAGAGATATTCCTAAAAGCCAAGATGACCAAACTGAGACTGTCATACTTGGATATATATCATTTGGTTTCAGTGAATGACAAACCTCATTCTCCAAGGAAAAGGATGGAATTTTTTTTTAAAGGAGAACAGAAAACTGTTTATATACTTCCCATATAATTTATTTACTATAAGGCTTTCCTTATTTATTTATTTCATTTCATTTCAGCCTTGCTCCCAATATTGGGCCCTTCCATTTCTGGCAGCAAGTGGAGTTGAAATGTCTATCACAAATCCCTTAACAGAGATTCCTTCTTGTGTACATGACAGTAGGAATATTAAGTTGGAAGCCAAGTAGAGCTGAATGCTCTTTATTTCCAACGTGTGGATAAGCCAACCCTTCAGAACGTTTTCTTCTGGTTGATAGATGAAGCCTTTCAGACCTTGTCCTTGCTATGGCATTCTTCTGGAGATATAGCAAAGGGCACCCTCTTCTAGTGGCCCAGTGGTTCCCAGACTTTTTACCCTTGTGACCCCCTTTCCATCCATTTACATCCGGGTGTCACCCTCTTTGCACTTGACATAGTATATGAATACTATATATATATATATATATATATATATATATATATCTTGTATGAATTTTAATGCTGTAAGCTGCCCCGATTGTTCGTCAGAGGGGCGGGATAGAAATACATTTATTATTATTATTATTATTATTATTATTATTATTATGAATGAAATTATTTTTTGTTTAGTGTGCATATTTTCATTCACACATTCATGTATATTCATATTTTAACATCTTATAAAGAAAAGGTCTGGAAACAATGCCCTCTGAGGAGCGACTCAGGGAGCTGGGTATGTTAAGCCTGGAGAACAGATGGTTAAGAAGTGCCATGATAGTCCTATTTTAGTATTTGAAGGGCTGTCATATTGAAGATGGAGCAATCTTGTTTTCTGCTGCACCAGAGACTAGGACATGGAGCAATGGATACAAATGGAATTGTTGCTTCTGCCTCATACTATTTTCCTTGGAAATGCTTGGGAGACGTGCATTGACATACCAATATTTCTATTAGGTTCTTCAGATAATCCAATATGCGCATGAATGATCGTTTCAGGACTCACTTGTAAAAAATTGCGTTATCAATGCATTAGGACAGGGGTAGGCAACCTTTTTGAGCTGGGGGCTGGGCTGCTGTCCCTCAGACAATTGGGGGGGGGGGGCGAAGCACCATAAATAAATAAATAAATAATAAAATTAAAATTAAAAAAAATTAAAAATTAAAAAAAATATGCATGCATACTCTCTTAGTCCCAGAAAAGCCATGGCAAAACCCATGTGGAGATTTTGCCAAGAAAACCCCAAGAACAAGTAATAACAACAATAATACCATCATGGCAGGTGGCGGCGGCGGCAGGACTAGCCTGGGGTCAGTCCAAAGGCCTCGGGGGGCCGCATCCGGCCCCCGGGCCTTAGGTTGCCTACCCCTGCATTAGGAGATATTTTGATATCCACATAAATTGTCATATTTCTCCATTTCCAATTGCAGTGTAGTCTATGAATGTACCTATAATCATATATACGGTTGAATTGTCATTTCTCTTTCTTCCCCTTTCCCACTGTACTTTCTGCAGATAATGGATGGTTTCTTTGAAATGGGATTCATGCAGGTGGTGGGCCAGTGGATGGGTGCCACTGCCAGATTTTTTGATAGGTAAGATGAGGAGAATTCACACACAGAGAGAAAAAAAAGCATGTACTCTATGCTGCAACAAGGAAGAGCTAATCACACAAATGCTTTACTGTGGCAGAGATCAGTTGGAGTGGGAAGAATCACGATTCACATATAATAAGGAACTTGGTAATATATGAGACTATGAAGGTTTATCCCTGGAAATCCAACCATTACTGGGAGGAGGAGAAGGTTGGGCCACTAATAGTCTTGGACAGTGAGTATCTCATAAGAAAGTGGCTGATGAAGGCATAGGGTGCCTTTACAGAGAAACAGACACTCTTCAACAACCACCTGAGTTGCACAAGGAACGTGGTGGAAGAGGCATTTGAAATCTTTGTAGTGATGCTTGACACCATCACTGGAAGTTGCAGAAGAGAATGGTTTCCAACAATACTCTCTCATGGATCTAAATGTTTCCGAGACTTAATGTTGCTAGTTTTGTTGAAAATCTTCTTCCAGTACTTCCTAATAAAATTTAAAATGTTATTGTGGGTCGGAAAGGACATTGACCACAAGCAACCCTAGAGGCTGCCACACAATTTTTGGATAATTCTCCGAAGGAAACTAGAAAAGAAAAACAATTAAAAACCACATTGCTAGCACTTCAAGCCAATGAACGCCAATGTAAACAACAAGGCACAATCTCCAAAAGGGGGAGACCCATTAAAATGTTTAACAAGGGCAGTTCCCAGCAAGGACAATGCCATTATTGCAAGAAAAAAGGACATTGGGGAAAAATGAGTGCCACAAGAGACAGTGTGAATTTGCTAATTCTATTCCTGGCCACTCCAGCAACAGAGTAAATCACCAGCCCCTAGGTATGAATCTTCTCAATCCAAAGGTCAAGACTTTCCATCCTTTTCTGCTCCAAATGCTTATGACTACAAGTCTTTCTGGTTCTGATTTAGTCTGGTGATGCCATAAGGTCTCTCTCTTCCAATGACTGCTTCTACTCCTAAGATTATTCATGAACCTAAATTGGAACTAGAGGATACTGGGACAAACTATCCTTTCTTCATGGACATTGGTGCAACTCTTTCAACACTTTGAGCGTCTGATTTTTCTTTACCTACTACTGATGTTATTGTAAATGCTATTGGAACAGCTATCTCTCCTTTCCTGACAGTTCTTGGAGATGTTACCTTTGGGTCACTCTTGGCTGAACATCGTATTTCTTTGTCCCCAACTAAGAAAGTGCAAGGGCAGGCTTAAAGCTGAACATCAAGAAAACCAAAATAATGACCACCGAGGACCTTCACAGGTTCAGCCTAGACAATGAAGAAATAGAAATAGTAAAAGGATTCCCATACCTGGGCTCATACATGGATAGAAATGAGGACTGCAATCAGGAAATCAGGAGAAGACTAAGAATGGAGAGGATGGTTATGAAAGAACTAGAAAAGATCCTAAAATGCAAAGATATACAACTCAGCACAAAAGCTAGAATCATACAAGCCATCATATTCCCTATTACCATGTATGGATGTGAGAGCTGGACAGTTAAGAAAGAAGATAGAAAGAAAACCAATGCATTTGAGAGAATGTGGGGCTGGAGAAGAGGGCTGAGGATCCCAGGGACAGCCAAAAGGACAAACAAAGGGGTCTTAGAGAAGATCAAGAGAGAGATATCCCTGGAAGAAGCCAAGATGACCAAACTGAGGCTGTTGTACTTTGGACACATCATGAGAAGGGAGGACTCTTTGGAAAAGACAATAATGCTGGGAAAGGTGGAGGGAAGGAGGAAGAGAGGAAGGCCACAGGACAGATGGAGGGACTCTATTATTAAGGAGGTCACAGGTATTAAGGAGTTGGAGGAATTAAGCAAAGCAGTGGAGGACAGAGGGTCTTCTTGGAGACGCCTCATCCACAGGGTTGCTGTGGGTTGAGATCGACTTGAGGGCAGTTAACAACAACAACAAAAACTCCTCTAAACCTCCTGGGATGAGATTTTCTATGTGAATTAGTAATATATATTACTAGCAATATATTATATAGAGAAGTAATATATACTTCTATATATCAGGCATTTATGTAGACTTGCACTACAAATGTTCCTAAAGTAATATCTCTGATGCTTACTGAGGAACCTCAGGACAATCCAGTGAAACTACTTAAAGGGTTTCCTTTAGACCTGGCCTCACTTCCTGAGACTTTATGGGCACTGCTCCACTCTGCAGAACTTGCTATTATCCATACCAACATCTCAGCTTACCTCAATATTGTTTTTCCAAAGAAGCAGACGTAGGAATTCATTCTTTGCTACTACCCTAGTTCTTCCTATTTCTCACTGTAACACACCTATTCTACCTGATACAGAAGGGGGCCTCACTGACTCAGAACGGTGGAGGTTTGTTCAATACCTTTGTCATTCCGCAACAGAATATGGAGAAACAGAATGGTTCCCAATTGGCAAGGGGGAAAGGTAAGGCTGCCTTTTATCCCCCTACTTGTTCAATTTATATGCAGAAAGTATCATACGACAAGCAGGTTTAGTCTTAGAAGGAGGAGGGATGAAGATAGGAGGAAGGAGCATCAACACTCTAAGATATGTAGATGACACCATACTACCAGCAGAAAACATCACAGACTTGGAACAAGTACTAAGGAAGGTCAAAGAAGAAAGTGCGAAGGAGGGTTTGCTGTTGAACATAAAGAAAACAAAAATAATGACCATGGAAGACCTATTGAGACAATGAGGAAACCAAAATAGTTAAAGATTTCTTGAACATTGAATCAAACATCTATCAGAATGGAGATTGCAGCCACGAAATAAGAAGACTAGGAATGGAATGGGCAGCTATGAAAGAACTAGAAAAGATCCTAAGGAGTAAAGATATACAACTGTGCATTAAAGTTAAAATCCTCCAAGCCATTGTATGCCCTATCACCATGTATGCATGTGAGAGCTGGACAGTGAAGAAGGAGAGTAAGAAGAAAATCAATTCATTTGAGATGTGGTGTTAGAGATTAGTGCTGAGTATGCCATGGACAGCCAAAAAGACAAACAAATGGGTCCTAGAACAGATCAAGCCTGAACTCTCCCTAGAGGCCAAAATGATCAAATTAAGGCTGTCATATTTTGGCCACATCATAGGAGCCCTGGTGGCATAATGGTTAAATGCCTGTCCTGCAGCCACTCACTCATAGACCACAAGGTTGCGAGTTCAATATTAGTCAAGGCTCAGGCTAGACTCAGGCCTGCATCCTTCCGAGGCCGCTAATATGAGTGCCCAGCTGTTGGGGGGCAATGAGTTTACAGTTGTCAACCGCTTAGACATCCCATAGTGTGATATGAAGCGGTATATAAATGAAGCTGCTTTGCTTTGCTTTACATCATGAGAATGTAGGACTCACTAGAAATGACAATAATGCTAGGAAAAGTAGAGGGTAGTAGAAGAGAGGAAGGGCATATGCCAGATGGCTAGATTCAATCATGGGCCTGAATTTACAGGATCTAAGCAAAGCAGTGGAGAACAGGAGGTCTTGAAGATGTCTCATCCACAGGGTTGCCATGAGTTGGAGTCAGCGCAAGGGTAGTTAACAACATTGCACACTTCCCTGTTGTTCCTAACCCTGCTACCATTCTCTCATCCGTTCCACCTACAGCAACCTACTTTTCTGTAATTGATGTGTGTTCTGCTTTCCTTTCTTTTCCAGTTGTTCTTGAGTCACAATCCTTTTTGTGACCAGTTTCAGGGCAGGCAACTGACATGGACCAGCCATGGGATTTTTTGATAGCCCCTCTCTCTTTTCTCAATTTTTAAAACATGTACTTGGCTCTATTTCACTTCCACATTCCACTATAGGCATCTGAGGAAATAGACTTAAGTCTACGAAAGCTCATGCTGCCAACTTCTTTATTTCAGTCTCAAAGGTGCTACAAGATCTCTCTACATGCTACATTCCTCTGTGGTGATTCAATATGTGAATGATTTATTAATTTGCTCCAACTCTGAACAGGAATGCAAAGAAGACACTGTACACCTCCTCTGTGTCTTGGCAGAAAAAGACCACAAGGTGTCGCTTAAAAAGCTCCGGTTTGCTTTGACTCAAGTTACTTTTCTGGGCCACTTGGTTGCAGATGTGTTGTCCATTCCTTGACCTTTAACCAAAAGATGTGTTGTCCATTCCTTGACCTTTAACCAAGCATATGTACATTTCTGGGTGCAGCAGATTATCAGTGACAATGAATTCTTAATTTCTCAATCCTTACTAAACTCCTTCTTGATTCTTTACAAGATTTTGTTCTGAACCTTCCAGAATGGACTGAAGAGTGTGAGAGTGTTTTTGCTCAACTCAAGCTCCTCTTAGCTTCTCCTCCTGCTATTGGAATCCCTGATTATACCAAAAGATTACCTTATTCTGCCATGAACAAGATTGGGTGGCTGCAGGGCTTGTGTGCCAATCTTTTGGTTTCCATCTCTGTCTTGTTTGTTTCTCGCTGGTATTCACTCAGTGGCTTGAGGTCTCCCTCCCTGCCTTCAAGCTGTGACAGCTGCTGCAGAGCTATTAGAAAAGGCTCAAAGTCTTTGAGCTCTTTAGCATCTCTTTTACAAGTCCATCATACTCAGCATCTGTCTGTCAACCAACAAACCAAGTATGAACAGGCTTTGTTAACTAATTCTAATATGAACATCACTGATTGCAATGTACTTAACCCCGCTACTCTTTTCCCTCTTCCGGATGACGGCCTTCCGGATGTCATTCCCCATGATTGTCTTGGTTTGATTGACCAGTGTCCTAAAGCATGTCCCGCTCCCAGGGATGTCGCTTTAGATAACTCTGACTTTGTTTTTCATGTTGATGGTTCTCATTCCCATTCCTCTCAGGGCACTCTAATGGCTGGTTATGGTTTCTATGTTGTTTTTGCCTACTGTTCAGTCTCCCCAAGCAGCTGAAATTATTGCTCTCACTAGACCTTGTGTTCTGGCTTCGGGGTCTTCAGTAACATTCTGGTCTGATTCAAAATATTCATGTAATGTGTGTCACATAACAGGTCAAACCTGGGCACAGCAAGGCTTTCTGACCTCAGCAAGAACACCTCTTTCCGATGGCCCTTTAGTTGCTGCCTTGTTGACTGCAAGTCACTTTCCTTCTCGTGTTGCTGTTTGACATTGTTATGCTCTTACTGGCACTACAGATTCTGCTTCTGTGAGTAATGCTGCAGTAGATGATACTGCCAAGATATTTATTTATTTATTTATAAAAAATCTCAACAAAATCCAACACAATTAAAATAATCCACGGCACCCTTGGGGATCTTGACAGCTATTTATTTTCCTCTTGATGTTGTTTGTCTTTAGCAGGTTCAGACGGATGCTTTTTCGGTGAGAGGGAGGCATGGGCTCAGGTGGGATGTCATCTTTTTTATCTGGTTCTGTGATCTTCTCGGGGGAGTTGCGTTGCATGCAAGCGGTTTGGGTTTGAGGGCGAATGGGAGAATTGAAGGGGTGCTATTCCATTGTTGAGGGACTTTTTGCTCTCTTGCAAACTGGTTTAGTTGGACTTCTGGGGGTTGCTGGTTTTCAGTGTTGTCTGTAGAGATGCTTTAAAAAAGTGTTGTCTGTAGAGAAATCTTGTAGCACCTTTGAGACTAACTAAAGAAAGAAGTTGGCAGCATGAGCTTTCATAGACTAAAGTCTGTGTCCGCAGTGTTGTCTGGTTAGGCTTTACATTTGCCTAGCTCATATAAAAGCCCTTCTATAGTTAATAATTGATGGATCTGACATATAGTTTTGGATTTTTGATATCTGTTTGAAGGATTCATATCCAAGGGTAGCTATGTTGGCCATATAGCAAAGTACAATGACATCCAAAGCCCACAAAACAGCAATACTTTTATTGGACCAGGCAAAATGCACAAAATACATGTTCATTATTTGAGTACTTATACCTTGCTCTTCAGGCGCTAAGGCTCTCAGACCATCTTATAGATTGCTAATTTGACAGTTCCCTGCCCTCAGGTTTACGAAGTCATGACACAAAGGGAGAAGGGAATGGCAATGAGGAAGGGAATCAAGTTCAGCAGATACTTTCGCTTCTTCTCTCCTTCCAAGGCCAGGGCAGTGGCAGCTTTCATCTGCGTCTGGGTTTAGAACAGCAATGGCAAAAGTTTTAGAGATGTCTGGGGGGCCAGACTTCTGGGGGGAAAACCCAATGCATATTCTCTCAGCCTCAGGCTAGCAATAGCAAACCCTTCCTCTGATGAAACTTGCCAAGAAAACTCCATGATAGTTTCACCTTAGGGTCACCATAAGTTGGAAACGACTTGAAGGAAACACATACACAAGTCACGCTCTCTCAGCCTCAGAGGATGGCAATGGAAACCCCCCTCTGATGAAGCTTGCCAAGGAAACCCCATGATAGTTTCACCTTAGGGTCTCCAGGAACGACTTGAAGGCACACACAAAGCACACTCTCTCAGCCTCAGGCTAGCAATAGCTGTTGGGTAAAATGTCTCTTTAAGAAGTGGTAAAATAATTTCTATGGCTGTAAATGTTAAATAACACCAGGTGTCAACCCTAATGGTATCACCACTGTATATAAGGGCTCTGGAACCTAGGGCAGGTGTGGGTTGAAGAGAGGAGTTTGTTGGAGAAGTAGATTGTAGCAGACAGTGTATGTTGATAGAAGTCTGAGCTTCTGTTGTAAATAGTTTGTATATGTTTTGCAACAGGAAGATAAAGGCCTGCAAGGACTTTGGAAGAAGCCAACTGTGCCTGTGCCTTATTTCAGGTTGGTCAGTGCTTTATTGCCAAATACTGCATACTGGGTTGTGTTTCTGTACTTTGCTGTGAGCTACTGTTGAGGTCAAGTACAATGTTAGCACCTCTGTTTGGGTCTAGTTTTTGTTTGTTTTGGTCACTGCACACCTTCAGGACACAGGAGAGAGCAAACAATAGCAACCCTCTCCCCAATGAAACTTGCCAAGAAACCCCCATGATAGTTTCACCTTATGGTTGCCAGGCACTGATCTGTCCAGGAAAAGGTCTGGGAAGCGGGAGGAATGTGTCCCTCCCAGCCCCTTTCCTGGGGGAATGGTTGCCTGGCCAAGGCATGCATGCACCCACCCACCCACCCAGGAAAGGGGCAGGGAGCCAGATAAAGGGATGGGAGGGCAGAGGAAAAAGAGGGGCACACCTGCCTGCTCCTCTTCCCCCACCCACCCATCTCTGTGTGCCAACAGAGAGAGCTCTGTGTGCCAAAGAGGGCACGTGTGCCATAGGTTTGCCACCACTGGTCTAGAACTTCTGCTGCAAGTTTTTGAAGCTCCACTGGCTTATTCTTCAGGCAAGAGTGTTAAAAATCATACAGGACAGAGGAAAATATGATGATGGTATATGTGGATTAATGTTCAATAAAGGTAAAGGGTAAAGGTATTTCCCGTTGACAAGGTTGTCAAGTTATGTCGGACTGTAGGGGGCAATGCTCATTTCCGTTACTAAGCCAAAGAGCCAGCATTGTCAGAGACTACTCTGTGATCATGGGGCAAGCATGACTGCACAGAACACTGTTACCTTCCCACCAAAGTGGTACCTATTTCTCTACTTGCATTTGCATGCTTTTGAACTCTACTTGCATTTGCATGCTCTGGGTCCTATTCTCTGGAGCAGCAGAAAACAAGCTTGCTCCCTCCTCAATATGACCTCCCTTCAAATACTTAAACAGGGCTATCATATCACCTCTTAATCTTGTCTTCTCCAGGCTAAACATACCTAGCTCCCTAAGTCTCTCCTCATAGGACTTGGTGGTTTCCAGACCTTTCACCATTTTGGTCGCCCTTTTCTGGACACGATCCAACTTGTTAACATCCTTTTTGAATTGTGGTACCCAGAACTGGACCCATTGTGGGAGGACATGGGAGAGGGTCTTTTCTGGTGACACCCTGGTTGTAGAATTCACTCCACCCTAAGTTCTTAAGATAAAGGATGGGAAATAAATATTTGGATAAATAAATTTTAAAAACCTCTTTACACACTCTCAGCTCCCCAAAACTTCATCCAGATCTTATCAATCGCTCTCTTCCTAACTGGTTCTACTTCTAACTGTCTCTATTTTGGACTGGCCCCAACTTAACTCTTTACAGATAAGACTCTGTTTTTTATATTAGTCCCCTGTAGACCACCTCAGCTGAATGGACTGAGTATTGGACTGCTACTCTGGAGACTGGGGTTCAATTCCCAGCTTGGTTATAAAACCTACTGGGTAACCTTGGCCAAGTCACATGCTCTCACCCTCAAGGTGAGGCAATGACAAGCCTCCCCTAAACAAATCTTGCCAAGAAAACTTCATGATAGGTCTGTCTTAGAGTTTACATACATCAGCAATGACTTGAAGGCACACAACTACATGCAGGTTTGCCCAACTTCTCACTTCACACATAGGGTTTCCATTTATTTCAAGAGAAAGCCTTTCGCCCAGCCTACTTCTCAACTGAGAAAGGTCTTTGGACATAGAATGGTTTAACTGAAAGGGGTTAAGGGATTTTCCATAGAGTTGGGGAGAAGCATGGCTTTTGTAGGGGTTTTTTAGGGAGTGGTTAAATACTGGTCCTGCATCCACAAGGCTGTGAGTTCGATCCCAGGCAGTGCTCCAAGGTTGACTCAGCCTTCCATCCCTTCATTGGTTGGTAAAATGAGTGCCCAGCTTGTTAGGGGCAATTGGCTTACAGATTGTAAACTTCCTAGAGAGTGCTGAGTTCATGATGAAGCAGTACAGAAATGTAAATGCTATTGCTATAGATTTTATGGAAGTTCAACCACCCAATGACTATCGCCTGCTGATGAAAATAAATTATTTCCCTTCCAGTCTCAGTACTCCACCTCAAAATGACAACTGTGGAGGAGCAGCCTTAAGAAATACAAACAGTGCATCTAAAATGTCCTCTGAAACAACAATTTGTCAGCAAATCAGTTGCTAATGAAAAACAGGGCACGCTTCCTCTGAGTGGGTATATGGGAACAATCTGAGAATATTTATTACATGATGAAATGTGTCTCCCATCTTCCCCGCATCACCACTGAAGAATCAAAAGTTAAAAGATGTCAGCTAGCTAGCAATGGCAGGCGAACTGTTTTTCCATGTCTGAGCTTATATAACATGAGGCTGAACTGGCGGAAGGAAAAAGCCTGGCTGGAAGTGAAGGAGGTTTTTCTCAACCCACCCCACAACTTTAATGACTTGCACACATGCACAACACCCCATTTTGCTGCTAACGGCAAAGGGGGTAAAGAACTGCCAGCTGAGACAAGGCTGTGACGACAAGAAAGAACAGTGGCAAGCAGAGTTAGATTTTTTTTGCCAGTTTTCTTTTCAATTTTCTACTGACTTTCATTTTGAAACCCACACATAAGAAAGCCATTAATATCCATGGCAACTCAAGGAACGGAGTTGGGGGGGGCGCTTTTAGGTTAGAGAGGAACTTGAAGAACCTTCCCAAAGAGAAGAGAACCAACATCATGTGCTTGGAATGCAATAGTAGGATCTCTGTTTTGTCATGCAAAACTCTGCTATATAGGCATATGGATAATACGTATGTGTAACACGGGTATATCATTTGGTTTCAGTGAATGGCAAAAATCATTCCCCGAGGAACAGGCTGGGAGATGCTTCCAAAAAAGAAAAAAAGAACAGACAACTGCTTATATGCTTCACATATAATTTATTTATTATAAGGCTTTCCTTATTTATTTATTTCATTTATATTCAATCTTGCATCAAATATTGGGCCCTTCCATTTCTGGCAGCAAGTGGAGTTGAAATGTCTACCACAAATCCCTTAGTAGAGATCCCTTTTTGTGTACATGGCAATAGGACTATCGAGTTGGAAGCCAAGTGGAGCTGAATGCCCTTTATTTCCAAGGTGGGGATAAGCTCATCTTTCAGAATGCCTTCTTCTGGTTGATAGATGAAGCCTTCCAGACCTTCTCCTTGCTATGGCATTCTTCTGGAGATATAGGAAAGGGCACCCTCTTCTAGTGGCCCAGTGGTTCCCAAACTTTTTACCTTTGTGACCCCCTTTCCATTTACATCCGGATGTCACCCTCCTTGCATTTGACTTAGGACCTTATCATACAGGGTCCAAGCAGTCGCATCCCCATCCCATTGCGCTTCCTTCAGGTTGCGGGAAATGTAATTCCCATTTCGACCAGGAAGCCAAAAGTCGCGGGATGATACGGGGATGCGACAGGGATGGGCGGGGTTTCCCTGCGACGTTGTGTGATCGAACGGGGTAAGGAAGTGCGATGGGATGGGGATGTGACCAGGGTGCGATGGGGATGGGTGGGGTTTCCCTGCGACGTTGTTTGATCGCACAGGTAAGGAAGCGCGATGGGACAGGGATGCCACGGGGATGGGACTCCTTTAGACCCCCATGTGATAAGGTCCATAGTATATGAATGAAATCATTTTTTGTTTAGTGTGCTTATTTTTATTCACACATTCATGTATATTCGTATTTTGACATCTTATAAGGAAAAAGTCTGGAAACAATGCCCTCTGAGGAGCGACTCAGGGAGCTGGGTATGTTAAGCCTGGAGAACAGATGGTTAAGAAGTGCCATGATAGTCCTGTTTAAGTATTTGAAGGGCTGTCATATTGAAGATGGAGTAATCTTGTTTTCTGCTGCTCCACAGACTAGTACATGGAGCAATGGATGCAAACTACAGGAAAAAAGATCCCACCTCAACATTAGGAAGAACTTCCTGACAGTAAGAACTGTTTGGCAGTGAAAGATGCTCCCTTGGAGAGTGATAGAGTCTCCTTCTTTGGAGTTTCTTAAACAGAGGCTGGATGGCCATCTGTCAAGGTTGCTTTGATTGAGAGTTCCTGCAAGGCAGAGGGTTGGGCTGGATGGCCCTTGAGGTCTCTTCCAACTCTATGATTCTATGAAATAGCTCTCCTCCTCCTCTTCCTCCTTAAGGCAGAGGTTACAAGTGCTTTCTTTGCCTTTCTCTTCCCCTCAAGGGCAGAAAAGATTTGGGAAGCAAAGGAGAAAGAAGGAGCCTCCAAGTCTCGTGCCCCCCTTGAGCATCTTTTGCATCCACCTGAGGGTCTTGTCCCACAGCTTTTTTTCCTGGCTAAGGGTCTGTTCTTGCCTTTGGTGTCATCTGCAGATTTCATAAGCATGCTCTCTATTCCATCATCCAAGTGATTGATAAAGATATTGAATAGCTCTGGGCCAAGGACAGAACATTGTGGCACTGTGCTACTTTTCAGACAGAAGAGAAGCCATTGTTGAGCACCCTTTGGGTTCAGCCGATCAACCAATTACTAAGCCACCTAACAGTTGCATTCTCTAGCCCACATTGTACTAGCTGTTTTGCAAGAATGTCATGGGGGGAACTTGCTGAAGGCCTTACTGAAATCAAGAAACACTACAACCACAGTGCATCATTGTTATATGTCCATGGATGGCCACATTTGAGAAACAACCTCCCTCCATCAGAGTATCATCTGGCAAGTGCGTTATCCAACATCACTTGTTTGGGTAAACAACCATGTAACCTTTCATGGCTTTTGCTGGAGCACCTGTTTGACTAGAGCATCTCTCACTTACATTTTTGGCCAACAAACAAGATGACTATTTATAGTGCTTGCAATTAAAAAAAAAAGTGTACCTTACCATAGCAACCACAGTGTCCATGAACTGCATAAGAGACAAAAGCTTTGCCTTGTAGTGGAAAGAAAGAAAAAAAAAAACACCCGTGTGATGTCAACTCCTGCTGTTGGAACAACTTGTTTTCTAGTTTCTAAGCATCCCTCTCCCTTTCCAATTGATAGTTATGGCATATTATTTATCTGCACTCCATTTTTTATAAGCCTTTGTTTTGATATTTTATTTTGTTCTATTATAGCTTAAAAGATGCACGGAGAAAGAGAGACATTGCCTACACTTGGCAAGCCAAGTTGACCAAGTTTGGTGCCCCTTTTCCCATTTCGAACTTTTTTTTTCCCTCTCATAAAATACACAGGATTTTAAAACATCTGAGTGGGGAGGAAAATTGTTCTGGTGAACGTGTGTCTATAACATTTTATATCCAGTTCAATCCCCAGAATTTCAAATATTCTACGTCCTTCGTGATCAAAGGATCAAAGAGTTGGCAATGCTACAAATCAGAATGAAGAAACAAGGTCTGCCATCAGTGTGGAAGCTTAGCTCACAAAGGATGATGTAGTGGTTTGAGTGATGGATAAGGACTCCAGGAGACTTGGGTTCAAATCCCTCCTTGACCATGAAACCCACTGGGTGACCTTGGGCAAATCACACTCTCTCAGCCTCAGAGGAAGACAATAAACCCTTTCTCAGAAAATCTCGACAAGAAAACCCTCAGATAGGGTTGCCAGTGTATGTAGTGGTGTGAGTGTTGGACTAGGGGTTTGGAAGACCAGGGTTCAAATCAGTGCTTAGCCATGGACATCTATTGGGTGACCCTGGACAAGTCATACTCATACTTTTAGCCCAAGAGGGAGGCAATGGCAAACCTCCTCAGAATAAATCTTTCCAAGAAAACTGTTTATTAGACTTGACATAATGACGCCAACAAGTTCTGCTATAGAAATCTGTGTTACTATGGTATGGCAAATACATTCATCCCTCTGTATCCACAGATTTTTTTATCCATAGATTTAATCATCCATGGCTTGAAAATATTTTTTATATTTTTTAAAAACACATAAATTCCAAAACGCAAAACTTGATTGTACCATTTTATATAAGGGATATCTGTGCTGGTCTAGGATGACCTGAATAACTGAAACACCATTTCACTCTGCCATTGAACTTAAGCATCCATGGATTGAACATCCATGGATTTTGGTATCCACAAGTGGTCCTGGAACCAAACTCCACCAGATACCAAAGGCCCCACTGTTTAGACAGAAAAAGCCTATATGTTGTTGCTTTTTTTAAAAAGCAGAGATCAGAAAAATGTGCAAATTATTATAGATGTACCCCTACTTTGAGTACAGGAGTATCTGCCCCAAGGGGCATGCC
This sequence comes from Phrynosoma blainvillii, assembly GCA_026167975.1. Lineage (NCBI taxonomy): Eukaryota > Metazoa > Chordata > Lepidosauria > Squamata > Phrynosomatidae > Phrynosoma > Phrynosoma blainvillii. Next base: position 1,785,055 of record JANUYF010000015.1, read on the forward strand.
CACTGTCCAGTCTTCCCAGAAATCTGATTCTCTGAATATTGCAATAGCATTAGCATTTACACTTCTATACCGCTTATCAGTGAACTCAGCACTCTCTTAGCAGTTTTCAATCTGTCAGCCAATTGCCCTCAACAAATTGGGTCCTCATTTTACTGACCTATGAAAGGATGGAAGGCTGAGTCAACCTTGGAGCCTCCTGGGATCGAACTCACAACCTTGTGACTGCAGGACAGGACTGGCATTCTACCATTGCACACCAAAATGCTCTAAAGCTGAATGTTGTGACTCTCTTTGAAGTAACGAAGTGAGGCATATGCCAGAATAGCACTTCTCTTGGTTAAGATGAACAGTACAAACTATTAATTGAAATCTCCATTTTTGAAGGTCTGGAAAAAGTACGTTTATTGAAGCAAGAATTTCAATTGTACAACCACTGCGCCACTAATCCAAATGTTTATTTTAAAATGTATATTCTGCTTTTACATAAATACTCACATTGGAGATTTTCACACAGCCAAAAGTGATGGGAGCATAGCAAGATACTCCCATCACTATTACACAATTGTGTGATTATCAGACAACGTCGCACGACGTTGCGATAATTGCATCATTATCCAGCGAATAAAGATGAATTCCCATGAATGAAAAGCAGGGCTAGCATTCCTCTTTATTCACGGATAATGCTGCAATTATCGCGACGTCGTCTGATAATCTTTGTGCAATTGTGTGATAGCGATGGGAGCATTCTGCTATGCTGCTGTCACTTTCGACCATGTGAAAATCTCCATTGGTTCATCACACCAGTTTGTAACAACATTATACAATAAACGAAGTAAAAAGATGCTAAGAAAAAAAAATAACTTTATTACTGTATTGAAAATTGCATGCCTGTATATATAACATTATAGAAGAGAAAGGGTGGATCAATAAGGCACAGTGACAATCTGTGTGTGTAAGAGTGTGTGAGAGAGATAGGGGAACTGGTGGTTTGCAAGAACTTGTTTTCTGTTGTCTTGGAATATACACAGGAACATAAGCTCTACCTCAATCGGGAGGAGGTTGTACCGAAAGAATAATTGCATCTTAATTAAGGCAGCTGTGCTTCAAAATATCAGACAGATCCCAGCTGTGTTGCACTGGCTAAATGCTGCCAAGAGATCTGCATCCCCAATAAGTCCAGAAATGCTATTATCTCTCACAACAGAGTTCTCTTATTGCCGTGAGTCTAGCTGTGCTGGGAAAGCGAAGTTCTCTAGGATCTGGGATGGATTAGTCTGGATAGCATCCATGGCGATGCCAGACCTCTTCGTGGGCTGCGAAAGAGCCCCTCATTGTGCTGAGAAAGCATATTTAAGCTGTGATTTGCAATATTATTATTACTGAGATGCAGATTCAAAGAGGGGGGGGGGAAATCGAAGGAGCATAATAAGTGGAGAAGGAAAAGAATGTTAAGGATAAGGCATGGCAAGAATAATATTCACATGAAAGCATTTTTATGGACATCTGTTTTCTTTCTATGTGGCCGTTTTTGTGTGTGCTTTACCCACTTTATTCTCCAAAAATATTTCCCTATGCTTAGGTTACTCTTCCTACAGACCGTTTCAGGACAAATATGGGTAAAGTATTTGAGCAAGATATATAGGCTAACATGCTTCTGATTCTCCAGTGTTTTCCTAGATAGCGTCTAGTTCTTGGAGGGAATGGTTGAATTTGGGCCATCAAATGTTCCCCAGCATTTCCTGAAATTTTGTCTGCTTCACTTTATCTGCCCTTGGGTAGCTTAAGTGTACATTTTATGTAAATGTAATTGCACTGAAAAATGAGATCCCTTTCACATGACACAATTATAGTGGTTTGATTCCACTTCAATTGTCATGGTTCCATCCTAGGGGATGCTGGGATTTGCTGTTTATGAAGAGGCATTTAGAATTTTCAGCCAGAGAGGTCTCGGACCTTACAAAACTACAAACCCTGGGATTCCATAGGATTCACCCAGGGCAGTTAGAACAGAAGTATAGGAGATTTTCAGATGATGGGAAAAACCAGGGATAAAAGGGATTATCCTGGAAAAATCGTGCGATTGCACAGAACTGTTTTTGGATGCCGCTGCACCCATCCTGAGCTGTTCTTGTGAAGAACCCAGCATGGTCCAGCAACAACGCATTCATGGGGAACTGGCATGACTGAGTTTCCAATAGCGCAATTGAAGTGCGATTACATTAGTCCGAAAAGCAATTGCACTTCAATTGCGCTATTGTGAGAGCAACTAGGGACATTTACCCATGCTGCATTTTGGCAGAGGCAATTCGTTCACATTGCTAGGAGTGGATTTCAGTCTTGTGGTGAGCTATGGGGCATGATTTTGTGTGCACTTGATAGAGTTAATGTGGTACAGTAAATATTTTCTTTAATTTTATTCTGTGCTTGATGGAAACATTAATGTCAGACATGCGCTGTAGAGCCGAAATGGTGCATGCGCAAAATGATCACCCACAATGTAATAGAGATTCATTCATGCATGTGTGCAGAATGCAATTGCACAATTAATTAGGTTTTATGCCATCATTGTCATGTAGTTATGTGACCGTGTGAAAATAACTATTTCTATAGTGCTACTGTTGCGCTACCATCCCAAAGCGCAATTGTTGCTGAATTGGCCATGGCATGATAATCTCCTTTGTGCTATAATTGTTTGGTGCATGCCTTTCTGCCCATTCCATCTAACATTTTGTTTTCCTTAGGTACCTTTTCCTGAAGAGGGGGCCACTATGAAGGAGTTTGCTTCTGAATTTTTAATCGGAAGCTCACAACCCTCTTCTTGGATTCTATAGTGGGTCTCCATTTGCTTGGAGGCAATTGTGGAATGTGAATGGCTTTTCCCATAAATATTTGACTGATGACATTAAGGTGGGGAGAAAGGGTAGCACCATAGGTGGGCTTGGAATAGACTGACCAAAAGGGGTAAATCATCATTTGTAGACATCTAGCCATTCTAACTGGTAAATCAGTGGTTAAATGCCTGTACTGCAGCCACTCACTCATAGACCACAAGGTTGCAAGTTCAATACCAGCCAGGGCTGAGGCTTGACTCAGGCCTGCATCCTTCCGAAGTCGCTAAAATGAGTACCCAGCTTGTTGGGGGGCAATCAGCTCACAGTTGTAAACCGCTTAGACATCCCATAGCGCGATATGAAGCGGTATATAAATGAAGCTGCTTTGCTTTAAATCGGAGTGAGCTTTGTGGTCCACTGGAAGGGAGGGCTTCTGCTGAGGAGGAAGACATTTGGATAGAGGATGATCTAGATGGTTCTGAGACAGAAGCAGATTTTTCCTTCAACAGCAACAGGTGTTGATGAGGCAGGAAGACTGCTGCTGAAGGTGGAGACATGTATAGGACTGAGTTCATTGCAGTTGGTACTGAGAGTGAGGAAGAGATCAGCACAGTAAATAGGATTGGTGCTATTGTTAAGGTGACATTGATAGATGTGGTCGCATGAGTATTAATATTGTTGATGGTACTGGGGCAGGATGCCTAGTGGTTTCTCCATTTAATAGACATGGAGGCAGTGATGGTGGCATTTGGGATCGATAGTATCATTGTTATTGAGATCATAAGCTGTAACATGACTTGTACCCTCTTGGAGAGGTGGGCACTGATTAATCATAGTCCAGAAGTGGGATGCAATGATAATGGCTTCCCCTGTCATAGTAATAAATGGGTAAGTGGGAATCCCTGGAGTGGAATTGGCAGTCCTGGGAGTAATAAGATCTGTGGTGAGAGTTAACCACCTCCCAAGAACAAGAATATTAATTACTCTGGGAGTCTTGTATGTATTGGTGGTCTTGATGGTACCAATCAGTGCTTCTCTGATGCTGGTTGTGGTATCGAGGCTCACCGTCAGAACATTCATCTGTGTTATGACCACTCTGCAATGATGGAGGCAGAGGAGTTGGGGGTACGTCTCCTTAGAGAACATGGCTGCTTTCCAGGAGGGTGGAGCACCTCCTCTACCTTGGTGGATCATGAGTTGTCAGAGACAATTCAGGGTTAAAAGAGATCAGAAGAAGGAAATGGTGGAATTGACTGAAGTACACAGGTTTGAGGCACTGATGTCATTGATTGCTTTTGCTTGTTCTTCTTTTGAGGCTCATCTTCATGTGGTTGCTTAGATTTGCAACTCTTCCTTGCTGATAGTGTCCAAGCTTGAGGTGTGAGCACCATTCCTGGAGTAGAGGGCTCAGTTGTTACAGCTGTCAGTACTGAGGAGGAGGCATGTACCAACAGAGGCAGAAGATGGTACTGTGCCTAAATCTCCAGATGTGGAGGCCATGAGGATGTTGAAGAAGCCAGGGGACTTACAGATGGACAGTCCCAACACTGATGCTGAGAGCTGAACCTAATGTACCATATGTTCCCAGAATAGAGAGTGGAGAGGGGGTGCTCTATTATGCCTTGCCTGAGGGGTAAAACCAAGACAAATTTGGCAGTAAACAAAGTTCACTTGGTCTGTTTCCACTAACAATCACATGAATTCACAGGCATTGTTTAGTTTTTTTACCATAGTGCCTAGATAAACAGTACTCGCAGTCGGAAGGGCTTAAGTATACACGAAGCCTTGCTGAAGTCACATTGCTGTGCTCAAAGAAGCTGTTCAACCACCTTGAGCCTTCCTTCATTTATTTTCTCAGCAGTATTTGCTAAAGTGCATTGATCTTCTGATCAGGTTCAACCAAAGAATAGTTCTGTCATTGGGGGAGGGGGATGAAAGTTTAACACCTTTGATTTATTGCCTAAATATCAAGAAGAGCCTCAGCTTTTAATAAAATATGTCAATGGGCCAGTTTGGCTGTAAGGGGATGAGAGTCATGCCAACAATGACTCTTCCTCCACATGTTGACTTGGTAAGCGGTTATTTTGCTAGCCAAATAATTATTTTAAACCACAGTTTTCCTTCACATCAAAAACAGAAACTAGGATTTAATCTTAGCCTCCAGGCCATGACATGAATCCTGGTTTCAAGAGAAAATTCCATTTATACTTGGGAAACATTTTGAATAAAGACCGTGAGGCCATAGGGCTCTGTGATCACATGTATAGTCTGGCTGAATATCCCTGCTACTCGAGCCAACAAAAAAAAACTACTCAGATAATAAGAGAAAAGAGCAAAATTAGAACATAAGTCTTTAGCTAGCTAGCTACACTATGATATAACACACTGTGGTGGACAAAGTAGGACTGAGAAAATGGAGACTAAGAACCTTATCACACTAAAAACAAACATGGCAGGCAATGAATGAGAAGCACATTTCTCTTTCTGTCTCCCCATGACATTGAGGCACTTTTGTTCTCTTCCAGTCGTAAAAGCATTGGAGAGGGTCGTAAAAGTGTCCCTTTTGCCAAACTGGAAAATCAGTTTGGCAAAAGGGATGTTTTTACCATGCTCTCCCTCACTTTTATGACCGGAAGAGAACGAAAGTGCTTCGATGTCATGGGGAGACAAAGAGAAACGTGCTTCTCATTGTTTGCCTGCCATGTTTGTTTTTAATGAGATAAGACTCTAAGGAGATTATCGCAAAGCAAAAAAACTCATCCTTTCCCTGATGGGATAAGGTCACCTTATGGGTTGCTATTGGGTGTTATCGCACACTAAAACGCTGCCAATGCTGCTGGGCGACTACAACCTGCAGGCGGCCTGTCTCCCAGCCATGTTTATCCTGCTGATTTTGAAGTACGGAAGCTTTCTGTACTTCAAAATCAGTGAGCCAAGCGTGGCTGGGAGATGGACTGTAGTCGCCTAGCGGAGTCAGCAGCATTTTGGTGTGCAATTACACCCGATAGCAACCCGTAAGGTGACCTTATTCCTTAGGGGAAAGGACGGTTTGTTTTGCCATGTGATAATCTCCTAAAACCACACATTTAGAAGAGAAGATAGAGCTAGTCCCCAAAGTCTCAGCTATTTAGGGGGGATGCAGACCAGGGCGTCGGGGATGCCTGGTCCGGAGCGCCGCGGGACCTCGGCAGCCGGACCGCGGCGCTCCTGCAGCGTCCCTGGAAGGAGCGCAAAATCAGCGCTCCTTCCACAAGACAGGGAAAGTGCGCCCTAAACACGTAGGGCGCACTTTCCCTGCCTTTTCCACTGCAGCGCGTGCGGTCGCTGTGGCGGGAGGTTGCCCCGGAAGCGCCAGCCGTGTGGAGGGCCAGCAGCTCCCAGGGCGACCTCAGGAAGAGGAAGGAGCACCGCTCGTGCGGTGGCTCCTCCTCTTCCGGGTATTGCAGACGACTCTTTTAGTCGTTTGCCGAGGCCTTTAGAATGTTCTGAGGGATAGCATTTAGCAATAGCATTTACATTTCTATCCAGCTTCATAGTGAAATAAGTGCACTCTAAGCAGTTTATAACATGTAAACCAATTGCCCCCAACAAGCTGGGTACTCATTTTACTGACCTACGAAAAGATGGAAGGCTGAGTCAACCTGGAGCCCCCTGGGATCGAACTCACAACCTTGTGGCCGCAATACTGGCATTTAACCACTGTGCCACCAGAGCTCCTACGCAGGCTTATAACCATATGTGTGATGCATAAAGACCACAAAGAAGAAGCAAATCTTCCTCTGTGATTGACTGAAAATAATCTTGACATACGTTTGAGTGTTTCCTAAGTTAAGAAGCAACTCCATCTATAATGACAATGAATGAATTAGGCTGAAGGCTAGAGTAGGACTCTTCCACTGACAGGGAACTTTTGACATTTTCTGTTAAGTAATTCTTCCCTCTCTCTCCTAAAGTGATACGGTCCCAAAAGACTCTGCTGTGTGCTTTCTCTGGGCTTGCAGCTTGGCTCCCACTTGGCTATCTTTGCCATGACGCACTATTGAGTCTTGAACTGCTCATCTAACACGACAGAGCACGTTGTGTCTCCAACACCAGCTGCTGCCAGACACAAATATGTTCCAAATAGATCGACTCACCACTCCTCCTCCGCTGTCACTGCTCAGATACATTTTAGGCCTGTTCAGCATGGGCATTATTATTCTTATTATTGAATAATTAACCCAGCTTCAGATCCCTTTCACTGATGACAGGAGACATTTTTTCAAGATTGCTGGCAGTATTCCGCTTGCCATCTTGCAGTGGGCGATTATTATTTTTGCAATGTACTGGATGAACAAGAGTTCTCTCTTCATGAGCAAAAACAGAGAAGCAGGCATCAAGAGTCATCGACGCAATTTGCAATGTATGTTTTTGGCCGTTAGGTGACCATCTGGGCTGTTCGGTTTTATGGTCAATGATTGTCTGACCAAAGTCTTGTATAAATTCATTTATTAAAACAGGTTTTTTTTAAAAATGCACACTTTACATTTGGATCTTTTAAAAACAACTAGCTAAAAAGGAATAACAGTCCTTGGCTTATACTGATGCATTTCATTTAAAATGCTGCCCAGTAGAACCAAGCATACAGATGACTGCTGTGTCTTCTTTCTCTCCTTTGACTCTCCCATTGGAGTTTATGAGTATCATGTAGAAATAATGGGAATGCTGAATAAATAAATAATACATTAATAAATTAATCTGTTCCACAGCAGTCAAGGTCCTGTGTGTCTGTTGCGTGCCTTCAAGTGGGTTCCGACTTATGGACACCCTAAGGTAAACATATCATGCAGTTTTCTTGGCAAGATTTGTTCAGAAGAGATTGGCCCTTGCCTTCCCCTGAGGCTGAGAGCTTGTGACTTGCCCAAGTCCTAGCCTTGCCTTAAGTTCTGTTAGGAGTTGATTGTCCTCCATCCTTCTATTCCCTTTCCTATTATTTTTTTTTTAGTATATGTTTGCTCTTGCGTCGCTTTGACATAATCCATAAGAGCTTGAAAGCAGGTGGGAGACACTGTCCAGAGGATGGAGGTGATGTTCCTTCATAATTATATATTCTCTTGAAAGACATAAATGAAAACTAGGGATTAATGTACAGGGCTGGATTCACTTTTGCACTAAGGACTTTATCGCACTGGTAATAAAACTGGCTTACCTGAGCTGGCTTAAAATTTAAAATGGGCTGCATCCTGATGCTATCAGAAGGATTTAGACACTGATTCCCGGGTTCCCTCCTCAAAGAAAACGCAGAGGTGGAAAGCAAACTCCTGGTTTTGCAAAGAGGTGTGCTGAGCATGGATCTGGGTGGCGATTTCAGTGGCTAAATTCTTCTGATAACATCAGGATGCCACCCGTTTTAAATTTTAAGCTGGCTCGGGTAAGCCAGTTTTATTATGGGTGCCATAAGCTCCTAAAGATATTGCATAGCAAGACCCTGCAATGCAGTTATCTGACAATCCACATAGATGAGACCATCTTTTTAAGATGTTGATTAATTAACAATGACACGTTAGTGTCATCTGTCATTTTTTTTTGGTGAATTATTTCAACATATGTCTATAACTGCACCCACATGCACCCCATGTTCTGATGATTTAAAAGCAGTATATTTTCCGAAATGTCACTTCAAGTTTCCAGGGAACTAAAGTTTATGCAGTCTTTATATATAAAAAAGTGGCTCATACTAAATGTATAGGCTGAGTTGTGATTAACAATTGTTGAGAAATAAACACCTAAAAAAAGAGCTACCTTATCGAAGCTAAGAAAACCAAGATTTATTAATGCTGTTGTATAGATATGCCAGTGTGGCGTAGTGGTTTGAGCATTGGACTATGGAGACCAGGGTTCAATTCCCAGCTCAGTCACACACTCTCAGCCTCAGGGGAAGGCAATGGCAAACCTCCTCTGAACAAATCTTGTCAAGAAAACCTTGTAATAGGGTTGCCATAAGCAGAAATGACTTGGAGGCACACGACAAGGACAACCACAACCACAACCACAACCAGATATGATGGTCTAGATTCCAGTATAAGAAAACACATAGCTCTGGTGTGTGTGTGTCCATCCAAAAAGGCAAATAAAGAAAAAGTTCCTTCCATTTTGTATAATATAAAGATTATCAGAACAGACCTGCTATGTGTTCACTGTTCATGTACACTGCAATTTGTTATTAATGTGTAATTGGAACAGACAATGTATGTAGAGAGATTTTGTAGCACCATTGAGACTAACTAAAGAAAGCAGTTGGCAGCATGAGCTTTCGTAGACTTAAGTCTACTTCCTCAGATGCATTTAGAACAGATAATATTTACCATAAATTTTGATTTGAGAATGTCCCATCCCGCTGAAGATACAGACTGGTAAGGTTACAGCCGTGTCCCTCAGAGTCTTATATAGAGATTAGATGTGCTGTTAAAACACTCTGTTCCCACTGTGGATGTCTATGAGGTGCCTTGGTCCACTCTTGCCAGAGGAAGACTAGGATTGGGAAGGGCCGATATGAAAGACCTGGCCGAGATCAGAAAATAGAAGGACGTAACTCTGAACACTAAAGTGAAGATCATCCAAGCCATTGTATTCCCCATCACCATGTATGGAGAGCTGGACAGTAAAATGAAAATCAAATCTCATTTGAGATGTGGTGTAGGAGAAGAGTGCTGAGAATACTATGGATGGCCAAGAAGACAAACCAATGGGTCCTAGAAGAGATCAAGGCTGAATTCTCTCTGGAAATCATAGAATCCTAGAGTTGGAAGAGACCCCAAGGGCCATCCAGTCCAACCCCATTCTGCCATGTAGGAACACAAAATCAAAGCATCCCGAATGACAGACGGCCATCCAGCCTCTCTTTAAAGACCTCCAAAGAAGGAGACTCCACCACTCTCCAAGAAAGCATCTTCCACTGTCGAACAGCTCTCACTGTCAGGAAGTTCCTCCTAATGTTGAGGTGGAATCTCTTTTCCTGCAGCTTGCATCCATTGTTCCGAGTCAATAAAAGATGACTAAACTGAGACTGTTGTACTTGGGCCGCATCATGTGGAAAAATGAATTATTAGAAAAGACAATGATGCTAGGAAAAGTAGAGGGCAGTAGAAAGGGAGGAAAACAACATGCCAGATGGATAGACTGATGGGGGAAGCAGACGACTGCTTCCGGGACGCCGCCGGACGGAGTGCCGGCGGAGCGGAGCCTCCTCACTGCGGCGCTCCTGCGGCGTCCCTAAAAGGAGCTCCAAATTGGCGCTCCTTTTAGATGTCAGGGAAAGTGCACCCTAAAAGCGGCGGGCGCACTTTCCCTGACTCTTCCGCCGCAGCGCGTCCGGTCGCTGCGGCAGGAGGCTGCCCCGGAAGCGCCGGCCGTGCGGAGGGCCGGCAGCTCCCAGGGCGACCTCAGGAAGAGGAAGGGACGCCGCATGTGCGGCTGCCCCTCCTCTTCCGGGTCTCGGAGACGGCCCTATTAGCTGTCTGCCGAGGCCCTCAGTCAGGGAGATCATGGGCCTGAGTTTGCAGGACCTAAGCAGAAAGGCTGAGGATAGGGGGTCTTGGAGATGTCTTATCCACAGGGTTGCCATGAGTCAAAGTTGACTTGAAGGCAGTTAGTAACAAAAACAAAGTCCTTTTCTTATCCACACTGGTTGTCAGTGCTGGAATATTCCTTGGGATTGTGACAGCTGATGTTCTACTCTCAGATTTCCTCAGATTTCCAGGCTTTCCTAGCAATAGCAATAGCAATAGCAATAGCAAGTACATTTCTATACTGCTTATCAATGCACTTAAGCACTTTTAAGCAGTTTACAATGTGTATGAAGCCTAAAGAACTGGGTAAAGTTTTCACCCCTCTTTCTTTTGAATGAAACTGAGCCTAGAGATCCACATGGGCTTAATTGGGAGAAAATATTTGAGGAAACAAGGAGATTAAGGCTAAGTAAGAAGTTAATACTGTCTGGGAAGATTAAATGTAAGTTATAGAGAAGTATCTTTGTAAATTGGGTAGCGTATCATGTGTTTTTATGTTTCTTGGTTTTTGGTAGTTGTTTTTTCTCATTTTTGTCTTTTTATTTTAAATGTTGTAATGTCTATAGGTTAGTTTTTTAAGATTTTAATGTTGTTATGTGTGTTGTATGTTTTTTCGTGTTTTTGTTTTGGCAAATGAAATTTATTGAATAAACAAAAAACCAAAACAAAACAATGTGTAATAAGCCAATTGCCCCCAACAAGCTGGGGACTCATTTTACCGACCTACGAAAGGATAGAAGTCTGAGTCAACCTTGGAGCCCTGCCTGGGATCGAACTCACAACCTTGTGGCTGCAGAATTGGCATTTAACCACTGCGCCACCAGGGCTCCTAGATGTGCTTTCACTTGAAAATTTAAAAGACGACCTAGTTCATTGTCCTCTTCTGAAGTCATATTTTTAGTCAGCAATTTTGTTTTGTCACAGTTCCCTAGAGCATGTCCCAAGTGCTTAATTTTTCCCCCCAGGAGAGCCTTCAATGTGTTGAATGGGTTTTGTGTCATTATCGAAAGATCATCCACACTTTTTACTCTCACCCCATAGATTCTGTCCCCTGGTCTGATTATCTCCCAATAAGGTTTCCAAGACCACAATACACAGTTTACTGTTTGTTGCTAAATTTTGAGCATCACTTTGCTTGCGTGGGAGAATAATGGTATGTTCCAATCCCTGGTGTCCTCTTTCTTGGGAATTGGAATTTGTTGAGCATTTCCAGTCTGTGGGTCATTTTTTGTTGTTGTTTTCTGTATTTGTTGTCAGATTTTAGTTACAACATAAGTGGATTCTTTCTCTGTAGCCCGAAACGACTCTTTTGGTATGCCTGGTAATTTCTTTCTCCCAAGTGCTTTGAGTACAGCTTCCACTTCACTTTCTAAAATGGTAGGTTCACCTTCAAATAGTTCTTCCTTGATTCAGTCTGTCTTCTCTTCGTCGTTTTTTCTAGTTCTTCATTGCAGAATTTCCATTGTCTTTTTATTTATTTTTTCTTGATCATGTAATGTGTTCCCCAGATGGTCATTTAGCATCTCCACTTTGGGTTGAATTTCCCTTTGTTTTCTCAGTTTCATTTGTCCTCCTGTTTGATTTTTACTACCTTTGCCAGATGAAGAACCCGGTGGAGCTTTGAAAGCTTGCAAATGTGTACTTTGTGCATCTTGGTTGGCCGATAAATGTGTCACTGTTTTGTGGATTTTGGATGTTGTTGTACTTCACTCAAAATGTTGTTTGTTTTCCTAAAACAGCTTGGAAAAACACTGTTTGTGGGGAAAAAAGGTCCGTACAAAATCAAACCATATTGCATCACTGTGCTGCATAAGAGGAATAATAATTGGTGATGGTGGGGAATCGAGGGGCTGGCTTTTAAAGCAATTACCAAGGTGCTAGGTAAACATCATTTGCTGTTAAAGCCCTGACTTCTTGCTTTAGACAGAGGTCTGCAAACAGCGGCCAGAAAATGAAATGTATTTGTCCTATTCCTTGGCTGCAAAACTGGCTGCAGAATTTCAAAGTGACAGGGATTGTCAGAATGTAAAAATGCATAAGGATTAAAAAGCAGGGGATGGGGATGTTTTGTTGCCCTAGAAACAGCTGAGATCCCATTACCATTCCTTTGTGACCCATTAACCTTCTGCATAGTTTGGTGTCAGAATATGTAAGAAAGCTCCCACAAACCTGGAATTTCACAGCATGTGGAAATCCTACTGAGTCAAAAGAGGTACCTCTCTGGGTAGCAACTAAGAGAGGCCATACTTTAAGCATCACCAGATCTCCTGAGGCTCAGTCCATGGAGCTGGGCCAAGAAGAACCTGGTGGCATTTGCTGAGTTTTTCCTTAAAAGCGATCTCCAGCCTCTCCCATATCGTATAATTCCCCTCTTTCCAGGTGTGCACTTTCAAAAATAAGTTTTTTACAATTGGATCCTGCAGAAATCGTTTTGCATTACCACAAAAATGTTGTGTTGTAATGGCTCATAGGAAAGATGTGGAGGGGAAAAAAACTACTTGGAATTGATCTATTTTTTTCTCCTAGCAACAAAAGATATAGCTCCATTACACTATAATTTCAGTTTAATGAAGGATAACTTCACTCCTTTTGCAGTGCAATTACGACATTCAGTTAATTCTCTAGTTCCAGGGAGGTGGCTTCACCAAATGTGAGAAGAGGAATGGTTTGCATCATGGTGGGGTGAAGCAACAAAAAGCATTAACTACCCTTGCAAAGCTGGATACTTGTTAGAATGGAAATCTAGCTACTCTATATACTCATCTATAAAGTGTAGAAATTTTAATGGGGAAAAATGGAACCACAAAACCTGGGTCGACTTATCCATGGGTCAATGTCAGTACTGTATCTTGATTTTGTAAATTCCTTGCCATCATTCTTCTTTGCTTCACCCTTTATCGCCTTAGTTACATGTCCCTAAGTTTTACCATCGACTTATCCATGGGTCATATCAAAATCCATAATTTGGGTGCCAAATCCTGCCCCCAACTTAGACATGAGGTCAACTTAAAGTTGAGTATATATAGTATTTTTGGTGGCCAGGTGGACGTGTCTTGGAACTGCAACTGCTTACTTTTTAAAAGTAACCTTCCAGTAGTACAATAGTGAATTAATTCCCTGTTTTGAGGATCTGGCTACATTTGCTGAGATTCCTGAAAAAGTTTAAATTGAGTTGTCCTTCCCCATTTGCGGACTTGAGGTCTACCGTCTCGCTCTTCGCAGGGAGGGACAACTGCCATATGTAAAATGGCTGTGCGCATTTCAATGGGACCCCAATATTAGCGAGCCACCATTTTTGCGGTGTGTGTGTGTGTCCAGAATGGATCCCCACGAATTGGGAGGGCAACTGTAGGTGCAAAATGATTCCATGGACTATGTACAAAATGGTGGGTTTTGCAGGAAGGGCCAATTAACTACATCCCATGATAAATCATTACACAGTGATCATCTGCATATAAAAGTATGTAATAATTAATTAAATTTGAAATGTTATAGATGAGTTAGAACTAGAGTACATTCTATGTCTGTAGCTTGAACCAGCTCTATTGTATGCCATCTGTCCCTGTTGATTTCTAAAATTGGAGATTCATCTTCATACAGTTCTTCCTCGAATTAATTTTTCATCCTTTCCTCTCTTTCATCCTGGCAACATACCTTCCAGTGTTTCACAGATGAAAACCAGGACACTTACAGACAAGCAACAAGAGTGTGGTCAAGGTAGTAAATGTTTTTAATGAGGAACACACTACCAAGGAGAGGGTGCAGTCCATTGAGAAAAAAACAAAATTCTGCAAAATTTTTCTCTCCTCTCCTTTCTGCTGAGTTAATTGAATACACTTTTGTTTTTTGCACTCTGAACCAGTTTACACCAATTCAAATAAGCTGGGGACAGAGGGGGAAAGTGGGAGAGAAACTGGGACATGTTAAAAGCAGCTGGGAAAGTGGCATGACAGGAGATCCTCCTGTCAGATTGAGACAGTTGAGGGGTATAAATTCAGCAGAAATTGAATTAAGCCCTTGAGCTGAAAAAGATCCCACAAAGTGAAGTTGAGCTAGGATGAAGGCTACCCGGTGCTTTGACAGTCAGGCAGCTAGGTCTCTGGAAGTACTGCCAGCAACTAGGGAAGACAGTGGCCTCCATTGGTATCAGTGATGAGAGCCAGTATGGCATAGTGGTTTGAGTCTTGTAAGTTTATCGCATGGCACTTGCAGGAATGGGAACAGAACGGCACGGAACAGAGCAAGAACATGTGTTATCACACAGGAGAACGCCGCCAATGCTGCTGGGAGTCCCCAAGCCATTCCCCATCTGTGCTATGGCAGCTGATTTTGAACCACGATTTTGAACCGGTCTTCAAAATCATCTGCCAGGACGGCTGGTGAACTTGCGGACTCCCGACAGTATCAGCAGCATTCTGCTATGCAGTAACATGTATTCTCGCCCCGTTCCATGCCGTTCTGTTCCCATTCCTGCAAGTGCAGTGCAATAAACTTATTGGACTAGGACTTTGGGAGACTAGCGTTCGAATCCCCACTTAGATATGGACACTGACTGGGTGACCTTAAGCAAGTCACACTGTCTTAACCTCAGAGGGAGGCAAGGGCAAACCCCCTATGAACAAATTCTGCCAAGTAAACCCCTGTGGTAGGGTCGCCTTAGGGTCTCTATAAGTCAGAAACAACTTGAAGGCTCACAACAAAGACAAAAAATGTGGCCATTTGGCTGAGAGATGTCAAGCAGTTCACCAAGAACGTAGTGCTGCAGGTTGAATACAGCTCCTCTGGTGTGATACACAACAGTACAGGAGGTTCTTCGTCTGGCAGTAGAGAATACAGCACACAATCAGTATTAAATGGAGATTAAAGTGAGGAATATGTTATTTCCACAGCTGGACTGAGTGCAAGACATCTGGGCCAGGGGCTTTCCTGAGCCGGGAAGTAAAATATGCAGTGAGAGCTTTCTTATTTTGACTAGAGTTAAGCAGCAGGAGACATCTTAGCAACTGTAGCAATTGTCAAAAATGTGTGCATTTTTGGGTGCCTCCTAAAATCCCAATTATGTATCCTAGAACTTCTGACCATATGTATAGAATGAAAACGGTCAAACCAAACCAGATTTGCTCAACATTGCTTTGTCTTAGTGTTCACTAATGTCCGTTAGACTCCCATCCTACATACACTGTTTTTAGAGTATGATCCTCTGTTTTGGGCCACAAAATCTTAGGGACTATATCTGGTGAAGAAACCAGAAGGAGGGAGAAGCTTGACTACCAACCATGAAGGTTTAGTCTCTTACAACTCCATGCTTCTCCCTGGCGATTGCAGAAGGAAAAGCCATGCAAATTGCATGCAAATATAAACATGGCACTTTGCATAATTTTTCAGATCACAGAATTGAGTTATTTTTGTTTCTTGGTTCAAAAAATAGATTGCCCCCACCCCTTAGTGTGTACAGACAGAAAACATATCAGGGGTAGCTGTTGTCCATTTAGCAAATTCAAACAAAAATCCATCAGTAATACCTTTATTGGCTAACCAAAATCCTCAAGAAGTCTCCATGTGTTTGCATCACGAATATGGAACATGGAGACTTCTTGAAGAATCCATTGTTCTCTGCCACAAAGAGGCCTGGTGACAAATGGAGACATATTGGATTGCAAAAGAGGGGTCCCTGTTGAGATGCAAATGAGTTTTAAATTTCCTGGACTTTGCAAATCTCCCTATAGCCCCATGGACAGGAGGAGGCGGATCCTGCCTGCAAAAGATATCCTCCACACCATATACTACCATCTTAACTAAAGACTGAAACAACATGTAGGCATCTGACTAACATCTCCAATGGCCTGTTTGGTTTGTAATATCTTGCCTGATGAAGAAGCCCATGGAGCTTCAAAAGCTTGCAACAAGGATATTGTACATTTGGGTTGGCCAATAAAGGTATCACTGACGGATTTTTGTTTGAATTTGTACAGACAGGTTTGCCTTAGGATTCCCATTAGTTGGCAAAAGCATGAATGCACATAGCAACAACAATAAGCTGCTCCCACTACCCATGTTTGCTTTTCTGATCAACTCCCCCTGTATGGTCCATGAATAAGAGGCATCCAACATCAACATGAATAAGAAGCATCCAATGTCACCATGGCTTACTTTCCTTTTATCTGTTTCTTTGTCATTTGTTTTAGCCCAGTTCTTCAAAAGGCTGCAGTTAGGATTTTGTGTGCGTGAGTCTGTCACGTCCAGCAGGATTCTCAAGTTCAGAAATTCAGACTCAGTAGTCGAAACTCAGAAGCCTTTATGAAGAAACGATGGATTCAGTCTGTTGACTTTCACTGTCACAACTAACCAGCAAATGCTACAGCTGCATAACGGAACTGCACACAATTCAGACATCAGGTAGACTTAAATCTTATTTGTTAAAATTAATAAACACATTTCCCCTGTTTATTCCCACACCAATTCTTTTATTTGTTGTTAACAGGCAGCTGCTCTCTCTCAAATGCTCCCCTTCTTTCCTGACTTATCTCAGCACCTGGATTACATTCATAGGTTTAAAGCACAATTCTAAAACATTCTTAAAACCTACCATCATTACTACATATCCCATTACTACATTAACAGGAGAGAAGCATATGCAACTCCTGACAGAGTCGTCTTCTTCCTCATTTCTCCTCTTGTCTGTTCTGAAAACAGGCTGACATTTTTAAAACGGAGAGAAAGAACATCATGCTGCAGCTATCCATATGGAGCCTGGGCTCATTCTATACCATCGGAATTATTGCTCACAAAAGCAGGACAGTGTGACTTTGGAAACATTTGCCTACGAACATAACCACCCATGAGCTGCCAATACATTGCCAAATAATTTGCCCATAAAAGACAAATGTATGCTGTAGCTAACATACTAGAAAAATGGACCCCAATGAACTGAACAGCCCTGACCAAAATAATCTCAGGGTTGACTCTTGGTTTTGGGGATGACTTCCCCACTCTCAGCCTGGTAGAGTGGTTTGAGTGTTGAACTATGACTCAAGACCAGGGTTCAAATCCCATGGAAACCCAGTGGCTGACCTTGGGCAGTTGACACTCTCTCAGCATTGCAGGAAGGCAAAGGCAAAGCCCACTTTGAACAATGCAAACACTGCTTTAAAACCTCTACCACCTTTTAAGGCAGCTCATTTCACTGTCAAACAGTTGCTTCCATCACAAAGCTTCTCATAGAATTATAGAGTTAATCTTGTTAATTTTCTTTATTCAAAATTGACAATTTGTTCATCCCTGTTAGTTCCTTCAACTTAGATGGCTACTCTTCTTTTGTAGGAACAAAGTCCTCATTCCATTTCTGAGCATATGATATCCTTGCAGTTGTGACTATGTATTGCATTATTCTTCCATGTCACCTCTCCAATTATTTGTCCATTGTTCCCAGCAGAAAAAGTTCAGGTTTCAGTTATGTGCGTGTCTCTCTGGACGTTTTCACACAGAGCAAAAAAGGGAGTCGTTCCTACCTCCATCTGGCCCCACTCCGGCTCTGTGCAGGAAAAGTTCACATGACGTCGCAGCAAGCCCCTCCTCATCCTTCGCCATCCCTGCGCCATCCCTACCTCACTCCGGGGTCTTGCTCCACGTGTTCAAACTACGTCGCAGCAAGCCCCGCCCCATCTTGCGCAATCCCTGCGCCATCCCTGCCGCTAGCCGGCTTTAGCACCATCTTTTTAATTCCTTTTTTAAAAAGGAATTACAGGCGCTTCTGCCGGAGGCAATCAGGAGTCATTCCGGCGGCTACTGTTTTCGCCGCCGGAATGACTCCTGATGGCTTCCAGGGGGCTTCCAGGCGGCTTTAGAGCCGCCTGTGTGAATACGTCCTCTGTGTGTAATTTTTTTGTATCAAGCTATGTTAAATCCAACATTTCATAGAATCATAGAGTTGGAAGAGACCCCAAGGGCCATGAAGTCCAATCCTCTGCCATGTATGAACACACAATCAAAGCATTCCTGATAGATGGTCATCCAGCCTCTGTTTAAAAACCGCCGAAGATGGAATCTCCACCATTTTCCAAGGCAGCATCTTCTACTGTCAAACAGCTCTTACTGTCAAGAAGTTCTTCCTAGGTGTGCTTGGGACCACTGGAGGTAAGAAGTCTTTCTTTGGGGGGTCATCATAAGCAGGAGAACATTTTCTCCATGCAGACGCAAAATGAGGATTCTGTGCCCAAGTAAGCTGAATACCACTTGTAAAGCAAGCTGTGTGCATTATGCAATTTCAGGCATAATGCACATATTTATTCTGCTTCTGTTCATCCTGGTGACAGAGAATAACTTACACAGGGCAGTGAAGAATAAAACCTATCTTATATCAAACCCTTTTCTCAACTGAGAATGATCACCTTGTCTTACAGTGTCTCTTGGGCAGAGAGATTCTTCATTATCTGCTGCTTGAGATCCTTCAATTGGAAATGCCAGATACTGAATCTTGGACTTCATCTGTGAGTTCCATGTTCTGGGCAATGATGTCTCCTATAAAGGTCCACTTTGTTTAGCATACAAACCTGCTTTATATGAGGCCCACCTGGCTTAGGTTTTGCTACTCTTCAGTTCAGCAGGTTCTTATGGAATGGTCATTCCCACAAATACTGACTGATCCTTTTAATTTGGAGTGATTTTTTGGGAGTGAATTTGGGGCCTTTTGCATTCAGACCACATACTCCGTGGTCAAAAGTCTTGATCTATACATAGCTATATATGTGTTAATAGCAGCCACAGTCAGGGGGGATACTCCTCCAAAAAATTTCCTCTGGATAGAGGACAAGACCAAGGATCAGCCATACCAGCCCCAATTTAAACCCTGCTCCCCATGAGAAAACACCACCAGAGGTGATTTCCATAGGTCTGCCATTTTCATAGGTCTTCCATAGTCAAGCCATTTTTAAACAGACTCTAATATCACCTAGATCCTGTATCTTAACTATTAAAAAATCATTTTAATGAAATTTGGGACATATCTACAGGAGTATGCATGTATTGTGTGCCTTCAAGTTATTTCTAACTTATGGTGACCCTAAGGCAAACCTATCATGGGGTTTTCTTGGCAAGATTTTCTCAGAAGAGGTTTGCCATGGCTATCCTGTGAGGCTGTGAGCATGTGATTTGCCCAAGGTCACCCAGCAGGTTTCATGGCCAAGTGGGATTTGAACCCTGGTCTTCAGAGTCTCATGAAATTTGAGGCATTTCTACATGGTCCATTAACTTTGGTTTTCCTCCTTCCTCACCTCAACCTGACTTCATGGTGCAGGTTCAAAGCCCCAATTTGACTGTGATCTTTCTTCACCAGGGAAGGCCAGTTCCACATTGCATCTGGGCTGTCCCAAGTTTTCAAATCTTACCTTTTGCTCCAGATCTTCCAGGAAAATCTGGAGCGTGTTGGTATGAGCCTGATCCTCTGAGGTCACAACTAGGCACCCAGCTATGTGAGTGATGCTGGGAGCCTCATTTTCAACCTGAGAATGAGCAGCCTATGCCAGAAGCAGTGGCACAGTGGAATAATGTGTTAACAGATGCCCGGCATTGTACAGGAATGCACACTTAATGGGGGAATTCAGGTCCAGAATATTCTGAGAGCAGCTTGGAATATTCTGGCCAATGTAGACCTGCCCTTAAACTAACTGAAAGAAGCTATCTGAACTGTAGCGATGAGGTAAGGCACCCAACAAGAACCCTAAATCTATAAGACTGAACATATGGAGTGGAGGAAGGATGACTGAAACATGCCAGAAGTTAAGTGAAATATGTTTAAAATCAAACAGTTAAGACAAGGTTACGCAAAAATTATATTTGCACTATATTTTAAATTAGAAGAGAAGTAGAAAGCTAACCAAAGTGAAAGGAATAAATGAAGGAAAATTTACTTATTCTGGGAAATTTCCTTTGTGAAAAAATTGTTGGAGATGTTTGTAGACTAAACAAATTTGTTTACCAATGGAGTGACATTGGAATATCACCGCCGCCACCTCGTGGTTTTTTGGAAAATCGTTGGTGAGAGAAAATAAAATGGAAAAAAATGAATGGGGGAAATACCTTTGACAGTAACTTGGCAGGAGATCTATTTAGTTTATGCTCCAACTATAGAGGCAGAAGAAGAAGAAATGGAAAGGTTCTGTGTTGGAGTCAAGGAAAAAATTGATCTCAACAAAACAGGACTTCTTGTTAATCATAGATAATTGGAATGCTAAAGTAGGAACCAGAGCAGAAACAAAGATTTTAGGAAAATTTAGCCTAAAATGAAGAAATGAAGCAGGAGAGCAACTGACTGAATTTGGTGAGGCTAACAGTTTGTTCATTGCAAACATACTCTTCAAGCAACTAAAGAGTGACTGTATATATGGTCATCACCTGATGGCTTTTATAGAAACCAGATAGACTACATAATAGAAAGCAGAAAATGGAGAAGCTCATTCTGTCTGCAAAAACAAGACCAGGAGCAGATTACAGCACATAACCATGAACTACTAACATCAAAAATTAGAGTAAAGTTAAAGAAGAACACTGAATCAAAATATAACCTGAAGAACATCCCTGTAGAATTAAGGATAATGTATAAAAGTCATCAGCACTACTAACCCAAATTGATTGGGAGCCAGAAGAACATTGTCGGGAAAGAAAGCAAAAAGACACTATCTGCAGGCAAAAAGAGAGAAAAGCCTCACAGATGAAGCTCTTCAAGCAATTAAGGATAGATGAGGAGCAAAAATAAAAGGGCGCAGAAATAGGGTCAGAACCCTAAATTCAACTGCCCAAGTAAAAGCGTCAAACAGAATCCTGAAAGTAATCAATGAAGATAAATAAAGGATGGCAACAAAAAAGGAAGAACAGGAGACCTCTTCCAAAGACCTGAGAAATCAAAGGGAAATTTAATCCAAGAGTGGGGATGCTATATGAACAGCAGAGGAAGATGTAACATGAACAAGTAGAAATAAAAAGACAATGGAAACAATACACTGAAGAATTATATTAAAAAGATGAAAGGGTAACAAACTCATTCAAGGAAGAAACATTCAAAGATGAACAACAATTTTAGAAACTGAAGTGGAAATTGCACTCAGATGATTCGAGAGAAATTAATCAGCAGGAACAGAAACAACTTATAGAGACAGGATCTACTCTAGTTCTAACTAAAATATGGCAACAAATACAGAAAATAAAACCATGTCCCATGGGTTGGAAACACTCAATATGCATTCAGATCTCCAAGATAGGAGACACCAGGCAGTGCAGTAACCACAGGACCACTGCATTAATTTCCCATGCAAACAAAGTGATGCTATATTTAACCATATAGAGAACAAGAAATGCAGATGTCCAGGCTGGGTTCTGGAAAGGAAGCAGCACTAGGGATCATACTGCAAACATATGTTGGATAATGGAACACACCAAAGAATTTCAGAAGAAAATCAACCTGTACTTTACAGACTGAAGCAAAGGAATGGTTTTCCATTGCCAAGGAGGACAGGCAAGGCTGCGTTTTATCATCCTATCTGTTCAACTTGTATGATGAACATATCATACGTAAAGCAAGATTAGACTCTGAGGAAGAAGACATGAAAGTTAAAGAGAGGGACATCAACAATTTAAAATATACCGATGACACCAAACTACTATTAGAAAAAAGCAAAGACTTGGAAAGATTACTGATGAAAGTCAAGGAAGAAAGTGCAAAGGTGGGTTTACATGTAAGAAAACATAAATAATGATCACAGATGATTTACATAATTTAAACAGACGAAATAGATCAAGATTTCCCATACCTTGGCTTATTCATTGGTCAAAATGGAGACTGCAGTCAAGAAATTAGGGGAAGACTGGAGGGGGGCTTTCTGCAAGAGCAATAAAACACAATTTTGCCCTGTCACTCATTCATAGAGCGACCATAAGTCAAAGTCAACTTGATGCAATTAACAGTAACTAACCAAAATGGCAAACAATTGCTTAACCAAAATGATTGGTGGAGTTTTGCTCCTAATAAATGTAAAATGCAACCCTATAAATGACTACTTGGAAGTGACGCTCATTAAATTCAATGGGACCCACTTCTACATACTTCTTTCTGGATTGGACTGAGGCTATCACTGCAATTCTATACTCTCTTACCAGGCAATATGTCTCATTGAACTCAATGCAGCCTCCCTCTGAGTTGATGTAGAGAGGATTATACTACAAATGTTGCTAGCCTACTTACTAAGAATAATCTCTTCTTCTTTTGAAACACACACACACACACAAGGGGGAAGGCATTTTTTAAAAAGGGGGGTTGGTTGTCTCCCAGAGGACAAGTAAGAAATTCAGAAATAACAGCTAGGAAGGGAAAGAAGATAAATAATTTAGCTCTAAGAATAACTGAAGCCTGATAGTTTGCCAGCATTAGAAGGAATAAAAAAGTTATGAGAATCTGACCTTTTTTGACACGGCCTTTGGAAGGTTGAAAAAACAAATGCAGAACAGAAGAAAACAGTTTCAAAGTAATGTGCATAAGTACATTTTGACGGGAATTATTAAAGTATGAAAACAACTGCGTGCATGGATCCTGTTAACTGAAAATAAAGATTTTCGGCATATTCAGTCAATCAACCCATAGGTTTATACAGATTTGATGCTTTGCTGGATATGCATTCCTTTTTAATAGAACAGTACTTAAGAAAAATAATTAAAGTTTTGTGATCCCAAACTCATGAGCCCACAGCTCTTCCACATATAAATCCATGCCTCACAAGCCAAACTTTACATAGTATAGTTTACATAGAATCATAGAGATGGAAGAGACAATAAGGGCCATCCAGTCCATGCAGGAACTCTCAATCAAAGCACCCCAACAGATGGCCATCCAGCCTCTGTTTAAAGACCTCCAAAGAAGGAGACTCCACCACTCTCCGAGGGAGCGTCTTTCATTATTGAACAGTGTTGTATGGAAAAGCTTGTTGGAAAATAGATTGTGTCGCAGTGTGGAATGTTTGAAAGGTTGTTGGAAATAAATGCACAAAGAAAGGCACATTAAAGAAAATGTTATTGTCCCCAGTGTCCAGGTTCTGTGAAGGATATTCATTTTTGTTGAAAAAGACAAGATTTTGTGTGCAAAGCTAATACCTTGGGCTGCATTTGCACTGCAGAATTAATGCATTTGAGACCGCTTTAACTGCCATGGCTCAATGCCATGGAATGCTAGGATTTGTAAATTTGTGAAATGTTTAGCCTTCTTTGTCTGGTGCCACAACAAACTACAAGTCCCAGGATTCCACAGGATGGAGCCGTGACAATAAAAATGGTGTCAAACTGCATTAATTCTGCAGGGCAGATGCAACCAAGAAGTGCTTGAAAACTGCCTTCATCTGCATTCTCTTCCTAGAGACCAAAGGGGGATTTTTTGCGTTTCTGTTGCCTAGAAAGGAATGCCAAAATCATAATAGCATAATAGGTAACAAAATGGAGTGCTAAATATAAATACTGCAGAATACAAATTTTAATAAAAGAAAGAGGGGGAAATCTTCACCCTGGAAGACTGAATGAGCCCTCAAGGAAAAGTTAAGTGTAGAATGCAGATTTTTGTATGTTTTCATAAGGGAATTGAAAATGTGCACTGTTGAGTTTGGGGCAACGTTATTGAGAGGTTTATG
The DNA here is from genome assembly GCA_026167975.1 of Phrynosoma blainvillii. Lineage (NCBI taxonomy): Eukaryota > Metazoa > Chordata > Lepidosauria > Squamata > Phrynosomatidae > Phrynosoma > Phrynosoma blainvillii. The sequence goes on from JANUYF010000015.1 coordinate 1,809,094, forward strand.
TTGGACAAACATTGTGAATTCAATTATATATCAAACAGAGACCAAATTAAGCCGTTATTGCTAGATGATGTATTTATTTGTAGCTGGCAATTAAAGGTTACGTGGTGCAGCAAAAAAATCTATATAAAATTTTGAACCTTACAAAGCAGGCATATAAATAGTCATTTGGCCTCAACTGCATTCTTGAGTCTCAAAAAGGAGCCTTTTTGCCCTAAGCAAAGAAGATGGGTGGCAAGCGGGTCAAAACTTTCCATATTGCTAGTTGTTTTCTTCTTTTTCCCCATCTCTAAAATACAAAAAAACTTGGGACAATCCATATGGATACTTCTTGGCTCTTTAAGAATGAAAGAAGTACTGCTTTGGATCCAGATCGAATGGAAAGTGAAGGAGTGTATCATGTGCATTCCCATAGCCACATTCCCAGTAGAATCCATTGTTATGCCACCGTTCGAAGCAATGGTTTAACCCACACACGGAGAAAGAGAGCTTTTCTCTTATTTGTAGTCGGAAGTTGAAAAATGTTGAAAATTCCATCATGATGCCCTGAAATCCAAAACAGACAAACAAACAGAAAATACTAATAAAACCTGACAGTTACGTTTATGAGCCATGACTGCAGGTCTATGCACAGTTACTTGGGAGCAAGTATTGAATTCAGCATTGCATATTTACCAGTTTTTTCAGTGTTCACATTGCTTCAACCTTCCCATCCCACTCTAAAAGTTTTCCTCTCTTATTTCCTTTCTCTTGGTTCCCAGTTTTTAAATGATGATGGATGATGATCATCATTATACTTTCAATTCTTCTCCTTTGTGTGTTTGTGCCTTCACGCTGCCTATTGACATATTATGTGACCCCATGAATTTTTCATAGAATATTATTACTAGTCTTTTGTAGATTTTTCGGGCTATGTAGCCATGTTCTAGAAGAATTTATTTTTGATGTTTCACCTGCATCTGGGGCTGGCATCTTCAGAGAGATGATGTTGTTTGTTTGTTTGTTTGTTTATATGGTGCCATCCATGTACATGGTGTTTTACAAACAATTACTGAAGAAAATATTTATAATTATTCCAATAATATAAAATACAAAGGTCCAAAACACACTACAGAAATAATCCAGTTTGAGACCAGTTTAACTGCCGTGGCACAGTGCTAGAGAATCCTAGGAATTGTAGTTTATTGTGGCCCCAGAGCTCTCTGACAGAGAAGGCTAAATGACTCACAAAACTACAGTTCCCAGAATTTCCTGTCATTGAGCCAGGGCAGTTGATGCCATCTCAAACTGGATTATTTCTGCAGTGTGTTTTGAACCTTAAATACAATTTAGAAAAACAGAGTGAGAGAGAGAGATAATGCATAACAAACCAAAATAGTCAGAACAGATAATTGACTATACTAAAGATATAAAGCATTTACCTAAAATTCCAAAAGTTTTGGAAAACAAATTTTGGATTTAAAAATAGTGAGGGAAGGAAGAATCCGCACGTTTATAAGAAGATGAGTTTACAGGGAGGTTTTCTTAGGTAAGGAAGACTTTGCTCTTCTTCAAGCCAATATTCATTTTCGTTTGAATCATATTTGATGATGTGACCAAAGTTTGACAGCCTTAATTTAATCCTTTTGGGAATGGGGGCACGGTCACACCTGAGGCTCTCCTTCTCCACCTCCTGTCAGCTTATCTCTTTCTGGTTTATTTCTGCTTTATAGAAAAATAGAACAATAATAACTGGCTAAGAGTGTCTAGTGTTAAAATATGGGTGGTGTGCCAGGAAGCTATTATCTCTGTTCAAACCACTGCTTATGAATGAGAGTTTGTGAATATATTGAAACTCCAAGGTAACTGTTGGGAGATCATATGCTCTCCATGTGCCCTTTACCTGCTGCCATAGTTTTATCCATCCTGAAGGTCCTGATGGAGCTGAGCTTGCCTCTTCTTCTTCTCCCTCTGATTCCAGAGCAATGGCAGTTGGGATGGAGGGAGAGCCCTTCATCTGCTTCTAGACCTAGGCATGGTGGACCTGAGCCTGCCTCTTCTTCTTCTCCCTCTGATTCCAGAGCAATGGCAGTTGGGATGGAGGGAGAGCCCTTCATCTGCTTCTAGACCTAGGCATGGTGGACCTGAGCCTGCCTCTTCTTCTTCTCCCTCTGATTCCAGAGCAATGGCAGTTGGGATGGAGGGAGAGCCCTTCATCTGCTTCTAGACCTAAGCATGGTGGACCTGAGCCTGCCTCTTCTTCTTCTCCCTCTGATTCCAGGGCAATGGCAGTTGGGATGGAGGGAGAGCCCTTCATCTGCTTCTAGACCTAAGCATGGTGGACCTGAGCCTGCCTCTTCTTCTTCTCCCTCTGATTCCAGGGCAATGGCAGTTGGGATGGAGGGAGAGCCCTTCATCTGTTTCTAGACCTAAGCATGATGGAGCTGAGCTTGCCTCTTCTTCTTCTCCCTCTGATTCCAGGGCAATGGCATTTGGGATGGAGGGAGGGCCCTTCATCTGCTTCTAGACCTAGGCATGGTGGACCTGAGCCTGCCTCTTCTTCTTCTCCCTCTGATTCCAGAGCAATGGCAGTTGGGATGGAGGGAGAGCCCTTCATCTGTTTCTAGACCTAAGCATGATGGAGCTGAGCCTGCCTCTTCTTCTTCTCCCTCTGATTCCAGGGCAATGGCAGTTGGGATGGAGGGAGGGCCCTTCATCTGCTTCTAGACCTAGGCATGATGGAACTGTACCTGCCTCTTCTTCTTTCCTTCCCAAGCTAGAGCAATGGTAGTTGGGATGGAGAGAGAACTGTTCATGATGGCCTATTATACAACTATTCAAATATGGCCAGAGATAAAGTGTGCAAGTTGTGGGGGAAGGAAGCTGAACAGCCAGCTCTGAAAGGACAAATTATTCTGCTCCACCCTCTTCCCCTAATTCCTGTCCCTTGTCCAATCCTTATCCCTTCCATATGCTCTACTCCCTTTATTATTTCTACATTGCATCAGGGAGGAAGTATTCACACTAAGCCACAGGGATTAAAGACTGAAGCCATAGCGAAGCCAGAGCACATCCATCATATCCATCTGTTTTCTATTCCAACTCTTCACACCTGCTTTTATTTATTATTCCTCACTTGGACAAGATAGGGCTCATTTTTCAGACCTTAAAACCTTTTTATTCAGAATAGTGTTATCAATGTAGGATTTTTTTGGGGGGTTGTTAATGAATAGAATCTCCTCTTCAGCCTTTTTTGGGGAAATGACAGCCTATGATGTGATTTGAAAAATGACAGACACAACAGGACCTTGGCTCTTGTAGGGGGCACAGAAGTCTTGAGAGCTGGACAGCTCCTTCTAGTATCTCTCTGAGATGGATGGACTCATTACAATACAGCAACTGTTATGGTAAGATTGCATTGCCACAGGAACTTTTTCGTAAATGGTGCTTTGCAGGTGATCTATGGGGGGGGAGGGAAATGAAACATTTCAGTGCCATTCTTTTTCATCTGTCAGCCACTAAAGATAAATTTCTCACATTTCCCAACACTGTGATGGTTTCACAAAAGATGGCCTCATGCTCCTTCCTGAATGAAGTCATGCCTGAAGACTTGCATTCATGTTTGAGGTTTCAGGGAGATCCATGGCTCTGGAAAAAAATGAAGCTGCTTTGGAATAGGGATGGTAATTCTTGATTTTTTTCTGTCCCAATGTGTGTTTGGAAAAATCCATCCATTTTTCTTTCCACAGTGTTGGGAGGTGTGGGAAATTTTTCCCTTCCAAGGTGACGGGAAGATGTCCAGCTTTTGTAATACAGGACCTTGCACAGCATTCTCTGAAAACTGCCCAGGATTGCTTTGAAAGATGGAGGTGGAGGAGAGAAGACTTGTGGAGGGGGTGAGTTCTGGATATTAGGCATCTGACAATCTCATTTCTGTTTTCCCACAACTTCCCTCTCTCCAAGCCCCAATCTTGACAAGAGGCTTTGGAAAAGATGTTTCAGCTGTCAAAGTTGGGCAGGGGAGGAAGAGGAAATGGAAAAGTATTTTTTCTAGTCAAGATTTCTGTGAAAAATTAGGACTTGGTGGAGTGAAATTGCAGGGGGATTGGAAACTAGATCATCTCTTGCAAAACGTCCGCCCCCACCCACCCCCAAGCTTTCACAGAAATATTGACTAGAGGCTTTGGAAAGATATTTTATTTATCAAACTAGTAGGATTGGGGGCTGAAGGAGGAAACAGAAAAACATCTCCACATCCTAAAGAATTTTCTACATATTGCCTGAAAGCTCCTTACAATATCAAAGAACTTTTTCTTTCCCACTCCCCAAGTCAGTTTAAATTAACCCAGTCCTTTCTGAAATGAAACATGTTAGTTGCTTACCTATGTGTTTCTGCAGTCTTGGAAATAGTAAAGATGGCCAAATAGAAAAACAGCTATTGTTTCCAAGACATACATTCAACAGAGATCAAGCAAGAGGAAGAGGAATGTAAGCACATTCTTTGCTTGATCTCTATTGAATATGTGTCTTGGAAACAATAGAATGTATGCCTTGGAACCAATGAGTCTAACCCTTAACTAGTATAAAGCTAAAGTGCTTTAGAAGTATGTAAACTGCCTCATAATTTTGTAGTAAATAATAACATAATCTTGAATTAAATAGCTCAGTAGTAGCTGCTTTATTCAAGATTATTAATTCACTAGAATCTGTCCTGGGCCCAGTGCTGTTCAACATCTTTATCAATGACTTGGATGATGGAATGGAGGGCATACTTATCAAATTTGAAGATAACAGAGAATTAGGAGGAAAGGATCAAAATTCAAAATGACCTTAACAAACTAGAAAGCTGGGCCAAAACTAACAAAATGAATTTCAACAGGGGGGAATGTAAGGTACTACACTTAGGGTAAAAAAAAATGAAATGCACATATATAGGATGGGTGAAAGTTGGCATGATACATTACACATGAAATAGATCTAGGAGTCTTAGTGAATCATAAGCTGAATTAGCAATGTGATGCAACAGCCAAGAAAGCCAATGCAATTTTATGCTGCATCAATAGAAGTATAGTATCTAAATGGAGGGAAATAATAGTGCCATTCTGTTTTGCTTTGGTCAGGCCTCACCTGGAATACTGTGTCCAGTTCTAGGCACCACAGTTCAAAAAGGATGTTGACAAGCTGGACTGTCCAGAGGAGTGCAACCAAAACAGTGAAGTGTCTGGAAACCATGAAGCCCTATGAGAAATGATATAGGGAGCTGGGTATGTTTAACTTGGAGAAGGGAAGGTTAAGAAGTGATATGATAGCCCTGTTTAAATAATTGAAGGGGTGTCATACTGAAGCTGGAGCAAGCTTGTTTTCTGATGATCCAGAGACTAGGAGATGTAGCAATGGATTCAAACTACAGGAAAAGAGATTCCACCTCAACATTAGGGAGATCTTCCTGACAGTAAGAGCTGTGAAAGGTGCTACCTTGGAGCATGGTGGAGTCTCCTTCTTTGGAGATCTTTCAACTGAGGCTGTATGGCCATCTGTCACAGGAGTGCTTTGATGATATGTTCCTATATGGCAGAATGGGGTAGAATGGATGGTCCTTGGAGTCACTTCCAATTCTAGGATTCTGTCGGGAATGCTTTGCTTGTGTCTTCCTGCATGGCAGAATGAGGTTGGACTGGATGGTCCTTGTGGTCTCTTCCAACTCTAGGATTCTATGATTCTGTTACTGTTCGTTGGAAGTTTTAAACAAAGGCTAGATGGACTTCTTTTGGGAGCCTTTCAGTTATGTATTCCTACATGGCAGAAGTTTAGACTGGAGGGCCTTTGTGGACACTTCTACTTCTAAGATTCTCTGAATCTTGTGGAAGTAAGGGAAGTACTGTAGCCTCTCTGAACCTCCTCCTCTTATGATATTATAGACTGCCAACTTGAAATCTTAATGATGTTCTTACAGCTCTCATGGAGAAAACCTTCCAGCCAATGGCTACTTGCTACTTTTTGTTTTTTTACCCTTAAGCGTACTTTCTTTGCAGTTTACACCTCTTCTTATGACTATCTGAGGGTGCATTTACACTATAGAAATCATGCCGTTTGACACCACTTTAAGTGCTGTAAGTCCATCCTGTGCAATCTTGGGATCTGTAATTTTACATGGTCTTTAGCCTTCTCTGACAAAGAGTGGTGGTGTCACACAAAACCACAAATCGCAAGAATCTGTAGGACAGATCCATGGCAGTCAAAGTGGTGTCAAACAACATTATTTCTGCAGTGTAGATGCACCCTGAGAGGTTGGGGCGAGTTAGGCCAAATAAATAGCTGCCAGTGAGCCAGTGTGGTGTAGTAGTTTGTGCATTGGACTATAACTCTGGAAACTAGGGTTTGAATCCCAGCTCAGCCATGTAAACCTGGTGCGGTGACCTTGGGCAAGTCACACTCTCTCTGCCTCAGAGGATGGCAATGGCAAACCCCCTTTGAAGAAACATGCCAAGAAAACCCCAGGATAGGTTTGCCTTAGGGTCGCCAGAAGTTGGAAACAATTTGAAGGGACACAACACCAACAACAACTAGGGCACATGCCTCAGAAGTTCATAGTACCGACCTTTGCGGGGGGGTGGGGGTGGTGGTATAGTTTTATACAGATAGGGTTTTTTTAACCTTGTAAAAATGCAACAGACAATTTGTGCTTTATATGCTAAAATATTTTCTTTTGCATTTGAATCGGATCTGGCAGTGGGAAAGGGAATGCAATGAACAACTCAATGAACATGGTTATTAATGATAGGAGGAAAAGGATACAATAACATGACTTCAGAGCGTAATACACCCAACCGGAGTGACTTGGGGAACTTGCAGGTATAATACGCTCATGCCTTCATTGTAACAATAGACTGCAGTTCAGCTTTCTAGAGCAGAACTGCAACTGCTGAAGATCCAATAAATGAATGTATCATTTTGCATCAAGTATCTATTCAACTGTAAAAAAAAATTTTTTTTAATTGCCTCCATCTGCATTGGCTTAATGACTGATTAAATGACTAATCAAGGAAGTCTTAATTAAAACAATTTTTTTTTCCTGCGGAAGAAGAGCATGGGGGAAGGGCGAGAGGGAATGAGGAGGAAAGCACTCATTAATGCCTCACAATGCGTGTCAGATTCCATTTGTGTCATTTGCTGACAGTCATCAAATGAGTAATTATGTGCAAGGTCATTTTTGCTATATATATTTTTAAACAGAATTCAATACATCATTGAGCTTTGGTTTATTTAGGCTTTGGTGCTCATTTTGTCTGAGACCAAAGAGGGAATTAAAGGATGCTGAGACGAAGTAAGTGGAAGAGACAATATTTCTTCTATTATCATCAAGAACCATGCTAGGGCACCTTGAGTTCCTGTATTGGGAGGAAGGCAGGGTATAAATAAATAAAATAGATAAATAAAATAAAATAAAATAAAATAAAATAAAATAAATAGAGCTGTGTTTAGCTGTACCCACATCTTGAGGAGTCAGGTGCATATGTGACTTGCTGAAGGTAAGGGTTTGAGCTCAAAATTCAGGCAACAGAAGGCCAAGCTTCTGATATTCATATGAGCCTTGGGCTGCAGAAATAATCTGGTTGGACACTACCTTAACTGTCATAGCTCTGTGCTATGGAATTCTGGGAAGTCTTGTGAGACATTTAGCTTTCTTTGTCAGAGGGCTCTGGGGCCACAACAAATTACAAATCAGGAAATTCTTCCTAATGTTTAGGTGGAAGCTCTTTTCATGTAGTTTGAATCTGAGTTCAAAGACCTCCTGAGACTTTTAGAAAAAGACTCTGAGCACTGGCTCAGCAGGTGAAAATGATTTGGCTTCTTGGACCATGGTCTGTGGTTTCATGAAGATGGACTTATGGCAAGTGATGGGTTGCACCTAACAACAATTGGCAGGAATGTTTTGCTAAGAGTCTCACAAATCTGATCAGGAGGGCTTTAAGCTCAGTTATGTGGGGAAGGAGGCAGTATTCTTGAGGGCAGGAGTTCATCAAAGGCTGGAGATAATAGCAAGAATATAATACAGAGAACTGGGTGAACAGTAGAAGAACCCAAAAGTAGGAGTTAATTGACTCATAGTCCTAAATGTCTCTATACTAATGTACAAAGCATAGGAAATAAACAAGATGAACTTGAGCTCTGAACACAGCAAAGCAAATATGATATACTGTTCACCTCCACTATTCTTCTCTTCCTTCCTGGGCTGTGTCCTTCAAGTGGGAAGATAGTCAAAATGACAACCTGTGCATCAAGATCCTTCAGCTTCCTACCCAGAGCCTTTGTGATATCCTGAAGACTATGCCTTGCAGTATTATTGGTTGAAACCTGAACACACCCAATGCCAGGTAAGCTAAATCAAAACTCCAGAGTCTCTCCTGACTTCCTGCCTTTCTGTTTCCGAATCTAAAAATCTAGCACAACTGCCTTTCTTTCCACGCAGCTCAGGGCAACAGAGATTATTCCATGTTATTCCCACAATGCTACAAGATGGGTTAGGTTGATGGATAGCAAACACTAACCAGCAACATTCATTCAGTCAGTTTCATGGTTCAGTGTGGACATGAGGTACCCCACATCTCCTCGCCTGCAATCTGTGCACTATACCACATTTTATTCATAACCACAGCACTCATGCCTTTGATTTCCATTGCTGACAAAAATTGCCACCTTCTCCCCACTGCCCCAAATTCTATACTGATTCATGTTACAATCAGTGGCAGTGGCTGTCACAAGAACAATGTGTTTCATATCACATCACAAAAATTACATATGAAACAGAAATCTTTCTCTGCTTGAATCGGATGAGCTCTCTCACTCTCTCTCTTTCTCTCTCTTTCTCTCCGCATGTGCATGTGTGTATGTGGGGAGGGTAAGAGGAAGGGCAGGTGGAAGAATGTATCACATTTTTAAATGGCAGCACGAAACAGTGAGATGATTTTGGCTCCACATTCTGCTTCTCCAATGCATAGCAATCTTTGCTATGGAAAAACAACAAATACCCTCAGTTGCCACAGCTGAGTCTAATTTACTTAAAATCATATATGAAAATAAGGATGGGATTTGCCCCCCCCCCCCCGATAGGTGGGAAGGGATTATATATGCCAATTTTCCATTCGTCTGTGACTAGTGTCTAAAACATGCATTCTTTTCAAATGGTGCATGTAGCCTAGAAAAACACTGTTGTTGTGCCAAAAGAAACTTATGTCATGACTACATGGATTGGACCTTACATATTTACGATACTGTTTCCTTCCCTTTTCCACTGGGACATCTCAGGGCTTATCTGGATGATCAACTAAGCCACATCCCAAATTCATTTTACCATTAATGCTGTACTAAAAAAATCCCTTGTAGCTCTGTTTTTCTGCCTTTAACCTCCACCCCTCTATACACCACCTTCCATCCTTGGTCTTGATCCTACATGAACAAGTCCAAACTACTTAATTTCAGTATAATCAATTGTTATGTTTATGGTGGTCTTTCAGTTCTCTAGAAACCTTTCTTATGTTACTTATCTGTCAAAAGCAGCTGAAGCTTTGTGTGTCTATGACAGAACCTCCAACACAATGCAGGACTATGGGATGTTGGGTTGTAGGTCTTTGCTTAATCTATACTAACCACAACCAGTAAGGGGTGCCTTATATTTTGCACCATATGTTACAGTGGTTCATCACAAGCTTTAAATTCCTCAATAGTGTCATTTAGGCTGTGGGTCAAATTGGAACTTTTGACCTCTCCAAACCTTCCATTTTATGGTTATAAAAGTTCAAGTGGTGGTGAATTGTCTGTCCTGAAAGCTTCCAGGAGCAACAATTCCTTTTAAAAACAGGCTTCAGTCCTCCTATCGCAGTCAGCATTCAGAAATACTTATTTTTGAAGGCCAGAAGTAGACTTCTAGACACTCCTGGGTTTTTCTGGCATTTTTGACAGTCCAATTTTGACCGTCCAGTTTTCTCAGGGGCAGAAAATTGACCTCCAGAATTTTTGTAGTGGTTCATCCCTGTCTTACAACACAATCCTGCAGATGCATCATTGTACATATATATCATCATCAATTTGGAAGGAGTTCGAAGCTCCAGCCCCCCATATATGCAGATGATTTAGCATATATGACCCTCTGGATAACAGCTACAAATTTATTTATTTTAGGTGGGCTAGTGAAAGAGTCCGAGAGTGGAATAGTAACTTTTGAAGCAGCATTTCCAACCAAGAAAGCAACATAACCTTGCCCATACACTGACAATCTGTCTCAGCTTTGAGAAAAGAACTTATACCAACATGACTTGTAAGAAAGATATAATGTATGAGTCAAGTAAGAGCTTTCAAAAATTAAAATTAAAATTTATTCCTCATACACATACCCCACGGAACAATGCAGCACAATCCACACCTACCCTTCTAATGCAAATGAACAACTATTGCACAACTCCCAAAATTACAGGGTGATGTGTCACTCTTAATCTTCCCAGGAATGGGGGAGTTTCTGTTTCAATCACTTCCATTGTTTGAAAAATACCAAATACCAGAAGAGCTACCTTTGCTGGCAGTGACTGATATGCAGGTGAAACTAATAAAGGAGCAGAACAGTAGTCGGTTAGAGGGAAGAAGATCAATACGAAAGGTAGGTTTGCATGAAGCAACTTGTGCCATTGTCTTAAACACTGATACAGGCTTCTTGCACAGACACTGATTATATAGGTTATTCATTTGTTTCAACAGTTCAAAATGAATGAAACAAATTATCATTTAAACACTGATGAAGACCTGCCATTATTGTAGGTACTTTGATGACTGATCTAAGTTCGTGTGTGTGTGTTGCTTATTTTCTTAATAAAACTACAAAACCTATTTGGAATTGCCTCTGGAGTTCTGTTAGATTTGGAATCAGTATACAGCAGGTCAAGATCCCAAGACTGACTGGCCAAAATATAATTTTATTTGAGCTATTAAAATTCCCTTATACATATTAATTTGTGGGCGCCCTCCTGGGACTCTAGCGTTTTGGGTAACAAAGTGAAAACTGCCCCATCTCCCAAGGTCTTCTCCTAGACCAGTGGCTCCCCTTTCTCTTCTTAAGTGCAAATAATGAAGAGCTGTGCATATTTAAGATTAGCTGGTGTAGTTGGCAGGTACTATGAAGCCTCTGGATTGACCAAGAGCCTTCTATAAATAGTACCTTGAGCCTTGACTGATAAATAGAATAATTTCTTCTTTGCGCTGCTCTACTTCAGTCCCTTTTGCCTCCAGCTTTAGCAACTAAGCTCAAAGCACACAGTCCATCAGACAGGGATTCAGATCATGGTGTGCCCTTGACAGTTCCTAACCCACTTTACTATCAATATCATTGAGATGCTGAAGCAGCAGCATGGAGAAGTCAAAGACCTATGAGCTGACACATTCCTAAATGATCAGAGGCTTCAGGCCATTGTTGTTGTTATTAACTGCCTTCAAGTTGGCCTCGACTCATGGTGACCCCATGGGTGAGACATCTCCAAGATTTCCTATCCTCCACTGTTCTGCTCAGGTCCTGTAAATTCATAGCTGTGACCTCCCTAATAGAATCCATCCATCTGCAGTGTGGTCTTCCTCTCTTTCATCTTTCTACTTTCCCTAGCATTGTTGTATTTCCTAATGATTCATGCCTTCTCATGATGTGGCCTAAGTACAACAGCCTCAGTTTGGTCATCTTGGCTTCTTCCAGGGAGGTTTCTGGCTTTATCTGTTCTAGGAGCTATTTGTTTGTCTTTTTGGCCATCCTCAGCACTCTTCTCCAGCTCCACATTCTCTCAAAGGAGTTGATTTTCTTCTTATCGACTTTCTTTACTGTCTAGCTCTCACATCCATCCATGGTGATGGATAATACCATGACTTAGACAATTCTAACCTTGGTTTTCATTTGTATATCTTCACTCTTTAGGATCTAGTTCTTTCATCACTTCTTGGTCGTCTTCTGATTTCTTGACTGCAGTTTCTGTTCTGATCAATGTTTGATCCAAGGTACAGAAACTCTTTAACTATCTCTATTTCCTCATTGTCTAGGTTGAATTTATGTAGGTCTTCTGTGGTCATTATTTTTGTTTTCTTTACATTCAGGAGTAACCCTGTCTTTGCACTTTCTTCCTTAAATTTCCTTAGCAATGGCTCCAAGTCCATGATGTTTTCTGCTAGTATCATGGTGTCATCCGCATATCTTAGATTGTTGATGTTCCTTCCTCCGATCTTTTATCCTCCTTCTTCTAGAGTCTAGACCTGCTCTTACCAATGTATGATATTTTCTGGATACAAGTTAAACAAGTTAAACAAATAGGATGATAGAATGCAGCCCTGCCTGACCCTTTTGCCAATTGGGAACCATTCATTATCTAAGGGCGAATGCTTGAGAATCTTCATTGACTTGATGTTTGGAAATTACACTTTTTGCCATCTTGGTTGTCCTCCGCTGAACATGTTCCAGCTTGTCAATTTCCTTGGCATCATCTAAATCAGAAAGATATTTAAGGCTCAGGGTAGAATGGTGAAGCATTCCACTAGTCACTTTTTTCCAGGATGAAGAGCAGCCATCGATGATCCTTCTTTTGGGTTGATCCACCAACCAATTACAAATCCACCTACCAATATCACTCTCTAACCCACATTTTCCCAGCTTTTTTGCAAGGACATTATGGGGGACCTTGACAAAAAGCCACGGGATCTCACCCACAATGCTCCTAAACTAATAGAAATCAGCTTTCTTTAAAATGTGCAGAGTGCATATCTGACTACGTTTGTCTTCCTGTTTCCTCTGCATAAAAAATTCCAGGAGAATATGTTCTGCCACTGAAAGATTCCACCGCTTCTTCCCCATTGACCAGTTCATACTTGTTGAGTAGGATTAGGAGCTTATTGCATTACAAAATAAACCCACTTTGCAAATCTGAGTGCAGATTTTAACTGGGTTTTAGGCAGGATGCAGCCAGGCGGTGACATTGGTGGCATTTTGCATGTGATAGTACCTGGCTGCATCCCGTAATTGTCTTGAAACCAGCAGGGGTAAGTAGGTTTATTTTGTAATGCAATAAGCTCCATAGTCGATCTCTTGTGAATGGCTCACTGATCCCTAGTGAAATCCCACAGCAAAATGTCTGTTTTTCTTCTGTTCCCTGAACTTGAGACACTGAGGCAGCAGCTATATACTCACCCAAGCTTTGACCCCAAAAGAAGACTCACCTTCTTCCATTGCAGCAGAGACAACAAGGGCTTTTACATTGTTCAGTGCCACCCGTCCTAATCTGACAATTAAAACTGCCTTATATTAAAAAGTTAGCCTTTCCACTTTTGCAAGGACGTTCTTTTACCACCTGTCACTTCATTAGCTTCTGCTGCAGTTGCAGCATTTATGTTCTGAGCAATGAATAGGAACCATATTGCTTTCAGCATAATTTCCAATTTCTTAATGCACTAATAGTTTCCGATAAAGACTTTGCAACTGCTACATTCCGACTTGCCTGATCTAATTGTGGTGTGATATGCTTTTAAAGTAAGTATCAGCCTCAAACCATGGGGTTCAGGGTGAACCAGATGTCATACAGTGTTCAGGTTTAGCCCTTCCCAGCCCTGGAACTTGGGGTCTTTTTGGAGGAGGAGCAATGGCTCCAAAGCCTGGAACCACCAGCGATCCCAAGGAATAGGCTATTTCTGCAGAGGTTTTATACCCCAACATACCAGCCCCAGTAACAGAAGTCTTCGTAGTGGTAGTCTAAGGTCTTTGCCAATCCATTTCTAGCCATAATTCAGAGTGTTGTTTATGACCTTTAAATTCCTACATGTCTTAGGTCCAAGTTATTTGAAGGTCCAAGTTATGAACCAGAGATCTTCTCTGAGATCTTCTGAGGAGGCCCTTCTTTCTATCCCAACACCCTCAGCCACCTACTAGAGTTTGTCTTTCTGTGCTGACATCACTTTTTCATTAACTGCTGTGTATGTTGCTGGAAGAGAATGTGATTTTTTTAAAAAATAGTTTTTAAAGAAAATTTTAAAAAATGGTTCATCTTGGAAATTATACTTTTTGAGAACACAGCCTTTGGAATTCCACCAGCCAGCCTAAGCAATGCCAATGCTAGCTGGGGAGTTATGAAAGTTGTAGTCCAAAAGTAACTTTCATACTCTGGGACACTTACTATATTTGCAGTCTTTGTCTTGGACTGCCTTGGTGGCACAGTGGTTAAATGCTGGTCCTGCAGCCACAGGTTGTGAGTTCGATCCCAGGCAGGGCTCCAAGGTTGACTCAGCCTTCCATCCTTTTGAAGGTCGGTAAAATGAGTGTCCAGCTTGTTGGAGGCAATTGGCTTACAGATTGTAAACTACTTAAAGAGTGCTGAGTTCACTATTAAGCAGTATAGAAATGTACATGCTGTTGCTATTGCTGAATGGAGGGGAGGCATGTAAGCTACATTCATATGTGGCTGCATGGTCAGAATCAATCCTCTATCACTGTCTTATATCAAGCTCTCAAATCTGCCTTCTCTCTATGCTGTATTTTATTTTAGTGGGCAACCTTTCTGTTGGTGTGAAAGATGAACTGAATTCTACGTGCACCTACTCAAGAATAAGTTCTATTGTTTTCAGTTAGGCTTAATGTTGAATGTGTTGCAGTTCTATACAAACTGTATGTGAGAAAGCCCAGTCTGGATAACCATTGCATCAATTTCAGATTGCCTCACTCTTAACAAGGAGTAAGGAGTTGTTGGGTAGGGTGCAATGGAGATCTCTTCATTATTTATTTATTTTTCTAAGTAATTTTCCTTTAGATTTCAATTATCTCACTTCTTGAGATGCTCTGTGGTTGTAGTAAAGTGTGTGTGTATTTGGATTTTCTCAAAACTTGCATCCCCTGCTTACTCAGTCCTTTTTTACTTATAGCCCTGTATATGCAAGATTCTTGTACTATGTGTCATCTCACCCTTTTGAGCAGGGAATAAGTGCTGGCAGTCATATTAGGTGAGGAGGAGCCTTATCGCATGAGAAAAGAAAGCTAAAATGGAGTGGGAGAGTACCAGCTTTCTCTGTGCCTCTTCCATTCTCTTCCTTAGGGAGACAGTTGTAAAAGCATGCCTTTTGTCAAATGGATTTTTCCACCATGACAAAAGGCATGCTTTTATGACCATCTTCCTCAAAGAAGTGCTACAACAGCATGCAGAGAGATACAGAGAAAGCTGCTACTCTCCCAGTCTGTTTTGGCTTTCTTTTCTTATGCGATAAGGCTTGAGAAGGATGCTGTAGGTTGCATTTTTGTTGTTGTTTGCAATATTTTTTATTAACATACTTTCAAAATTTTCATAATATAAAACAACATATAAGGTAAACTACCCTGGGCACCAGGCCATGCATCTGACAAATAGACCAAGTTTGTGAAAGCTTGTGCTAGAATTTATCTAAGATGCTACAAGATCCTTTTGCATAATGATTCTCTAGAGACTAACATGGCTGTGTCTCTGAATTCTGCATTATTTCTACCATTTAGATCAGTGTTTCCCAATCTTTGGTTTTCCAGGTGTTTGGGACTTCAGCTCCCTGAAGCTGTAGCCATTTGGGTCAACAGTCAGGAGTTCTGGGAGCTGAAGTCCAAAACATCTGGAGAACCAAAGTTTGGAAAACACTGGTGACGATGATCCCTAGGACTTTGCTGACAGTCCTCCTAGCTCAGGTTGGTTCCTCAACTCTGTCTCACCCCCCCCCCCCAAAATGTCTGTTTCCAGTTCCTCCCTCCTTTTCTAACAGTTCGCTACTTCTTTGCCCTATACCATGACGAAGCCAAGCACAGCTGGAGAGTCCCACCACAAGAATGTCACTCCTCAAATCCTCCCTCTGTGTCTATTTTAATTACATCAATTATGTCTTGATCAGCAAGATAAAGGTCATCTTGCCACCTTGAATGGAGGGAGGTGGGAGGGAGGATGCAGGATCAGAACAACTAGTCTCATAAGGACAGTAGAAGATGGGGCAGCTTGACCTCTCTGGGAGTGAAATGTCAATTAATTATCTTTTACAACTGACTCAATTACAACATGCTAATCACCTATGTAGGACATAAAACTAGGAGGAGAGGAAAAGGAATGGAGGGGAAGAAGAAACACTGCCAGCTATAAGTACCTGTGACTTAGGAGGACAGAGTCATTATCGTTAAACCGTAGGCGCACCTTCTAATAATTGGGCATAAAGAGTGATTGCCTGTTGATGGCCTGGCCGAAATGTTGTAATATTTTCTTCCTTAAGAACGAAAAGGAGAAACGATTGGGCAATTGGTCCTTGGGAGTTGCTGGAGTGCTCCGTTTAAAGGTGACCAGACACAGTGCATTAGCCTTTAATGCCTGATTCAATTACCAATAAATGGCAGTAATTAACAAGGAAGGTGGGGAAAGGAGTAAGAAGCATGGATTTTAGCAGAATCAAAGGCTATAGGGGGGAAGAGGTGGGACGCAACAATGCTTGGATCTTATAGGTTTCCAGCTAGTCAGACACTTGGAGAGAAGAAGAGCATGAAGATTTTTTTTTAAAATTGATCCATGTGAGATATATATATATATATATATATATATATATAATTTATTGTTGTGTACCTTCAAGTTTCTTGAAGGTACTTATGGCTACCCTAAGGCATGGTGTTTTCTTGGGGGTTTGCTTCTGCTATCTTCTGAGGCTGTGAAAGTTTCACTTGCCAAAGCTCACCCAGTGGGTTTTCATGGCTGAGAGAGGATTCGAACTCTGGTGTCCAGGGTCCTAGTCCAGCACTCAAACCACTACACCAAACTGTCTCTTGCATATATATGAAACATCAATGTATATGATGTATATAAACACCAATGTATATGATGTGTATATAGATATAAATATATGATGATGATATACATATACATCATATACATTGATGTTTCATATATATGCAAGCGAGGATGTATATGATGTATATGATAATATACGTACACAATGTATATGTGTATATGAAATCAAAAATATAGCCATCTTAGTCTCTAGAATCAGTTTATAGAAAGTTCTTGTAGCACCTTTGAGTTGTTGTTAACTGCCCTTGAGTTGATCTCGACTCATGGCGACCCTATGGATGAGACCTCTCCAAGACCCTCTGTCCTGTCCTGCTCTGCTTAAATCCTGTACATTCATACTCATACATGACCTCCTTAACAGAGTCCCTCCATCTGTCCTGTGGCCTTCCTCTCTTCCTCCTTTCCTCCACCTTCCCCAGCATTATTGTCTTTCCCAAAGAGTCCTCTCTTCTCATGATGTCTCCAAAGTATGACAGCCTCAGTTTGGTCATCTTGGCTTCTTCCAGGGAGGTTTCCGGCTTGATCTGTTCCAATACCTATGTGTTTGTCCTTTTGGCTGTCCATGGGATCCTCAGCACTCTTCTCCAGCCCCACATTCTCTCAAAGGAATTGGTTTTCTTCCTATCATTTCTCTTAACTGTCTATCTCTCACATCCATCCATGGTAATAGGGAATACTATGGCTTGTATGATTCTGACTTTTGTGCTGAGTTGTGTATCTTTGCATTTTAGAATCTTTTCTAGTTCTTCCATAGCCACATTCTTAGTCTTCTTCTGATTTCCTGACTGCAGTCTCCATTTCTATCAATGTGTGATCTCAGGAATGGGAATTGTTATTATTTCCATTTCTTAATTGTCTAGGTTGAACTTGTGAAGGTCCTCCTCAGTGGTCATTATTTTTCTTTTCTTGATGTTCAGCATTAAGCCTGCCTTCGCACTTTCTTCTTGGATCTTCCTTAGGAGGTCTTCCAGGTCTGTGAGGTTTTCTGCTAGTATTATGGGGTCATCTGCATATCTCAGATTGTTGATATTCCTTCCTCCTATTTTCACTCCTCCCTCTTCCATGTCTAAGCCTTCTTTTCTTACAATACGTTCTGCATATAAGTTGAACAAATTGAGTGAAAGGATGTAGCCTTGTCTGACTCCTTTGCCAATTGGGAACCATTCTGTTTCTCTGTCTTCTGTCCTGACAGTAGCCTCTTGTCCTGAGTACAGATTCCTCATCAGGACTATCAGATGTAGCTTCCTTAGTTACTTCTTACTCCTATCCCCACTCTCTATGCATTTCCTAAGCTAGATATTAGTTATCTTTCACCATTTTAAAAAATGGCCTCAAATCCAATTTGCAAGGAATTGTTTGAAGCATTATTCACCATTGCTAGGAGAACAATAGCAGTCCTCCAATTAAGCACCTGCATTACCATTCATAGAGTTGAAATTGCTAAAAAAAACAACAACCCACAAAACCCATAGCTGATAGCCTACCGACAACAATTAGCATTAAAACACACACACACACACACAATTCTGTCGCTTAAAAGCAGTAGGTGGGAATTACAAAAGGTTAACCAACTAAATATAAAAATCTTTTTGAATATAAAAATCAATGCATTTTGTTACTAAATTCCAGGTACTGTAATTTCACCAAAATAGGGTTTAGAGTATTTGGAGATGTTCCAGGTGTGAAAGGGGAGGAGTGTATTTCTTTCCACCACCATCCAACCCTTTTGGAAAGAAAATGCAGAAAAACTGCCTACTGGGAAATGGAGGGAAGCAAGTAATTTTTTTTAAATGGTACATTTATTCAGAATTCTCTAGCTGAAATTCCTCCTAATACTAGACGTATTGACCTTACCCAGAGTCCTTTAGTTATCATTGTACTGCAACTCTCAGTGTTCCTCTAGCATGAGGTGTACTAACAAGGCTGATGGGGCTTGCAGTTCAACAACATCTGGAGGACTGCACAATGCCCACCTTGGCAAAAATTCAAGGAGAGTTAGAACTACTGGCTCAATTGCTGAATGGTAAATCAACACTTATATAAATTCAATGGTCCCATGTGCCTGCTCAAGGTGGGACTAGCAACTGGATCAGCATGGTATAGTGGGTTGGGTGTTGGACTATGACTCTGGAGACCAGGGTTCAGTTCCCAGTTTGGCTATGGAAACTCAATGGGTGACCTTGGACAGGTTACATACTCACAGCCTCAGAGGATGGCAATGGCAAACCCCTTTTGAATGAGACTTGTGTCAGGTTTGCCTTGTTGTTGTTGCTAGCTGCCCTCGAGTCACTTCTGACTCATGGCAACCCTGTGGGTGAGACATCTCCATTAGCCATCGTATATTTGCAATGTGGTCCTTAGTGCCCCTTCCTTTTCTGAATCTTGCTTGCACCTTTGGGATTTTTCTCTCCATGTGCGGTTGGCGTCCATGCTGAAGAATTTTGAGCATTATTTTGCTTGCATGTGAGGTTAGTGCTATTGTCCCATAGTTGCTGCAGTCTTTTGTATCTTCTTTCTTGTGGATTGAGACGTACATCGAGCATTTCCAGTCTGTTGGCCTAAGGTTTGCCTTAGGGACACCATAAGTCGGAAATGACTTGAAGGCACACAACAACCACCACAACAAAATGTGTTATTGTTGCTATTATGTGCCTTCAGAGTTGGCAAGCATTACTTTAAAGCTCTGCAGGAATAACAAGAATGAAATGTTGGTGATCTTTGGGGAAGAGTCAGGTTTAACCTCAGAGGGTAAAACAGCTTGGCGGTAAATAGCTTAATGTTTCCAAATGTAAATCCATCTTCCCATAGGCGGTACACTGCCGAATTACCCAAGTGGAGGTGAAGTATGTATCTTAGATATAAAAGCACCACTCCAGGACTGAAAGCTGAGAGGCAATTGCCAAGGGACTAAGGAGACGACTCCAAGGGCAATGCGTCATTAAAAGGAGATAATGGAGGAAATTCTTCGGAGGTACCCAATATTCTTTTGGTCACCATTAGAAATATATTTTTCCAGCACTCCCTCCTTTGTTTGTGAAAGCATTGAGCAAAGCTGAAGAACTAGTCTGGGGTTTGTTTTGGGGGGGGGGGTTAACTGTGAAAATCAGCAAACAGATTCATCATAGTTGAGAAAAGATGACTGAAGGGTATAAAAGGTTGCAGACAGGGAAACTCTTGCAAGCTTGTTTGGACACCTAGTCAAACAAAGAGAAAAGAAATGCAGGCGTAGCTACGGTGTTGCAAAAAGGCACACCAGACCTCGACACGCTTAATCCTTTTAGACAGTTTGGAGAGGCAAAGGCTAGGCTGCCAAGATCTCTGTGCTTTTCCAGATAGAGACTTGTACACTGGGGTTCTCCCTTCCTCTCTGGACAGATGGCTGGCTTGCTGCAGAGATTTCCCAACGTTTATACCGTACGTCTCGAAACAAAAGTTAAGAACAAGCCATTTACCAATTGAAGCTGAACTCTTTAACCTTTCAAAAATATTATGGGAAAGAAAAAACCCCAACTGCAAGGGATTAATATTAGGGCATGCCACCAGGAGGGTACTATCAATTTAAGCATTTTTGCATCCGTCAGATTGCAATGAAATTAAGAATCATGGAAGTTGGGAATAATCCAAAGTTATGGAGGCCAACCCCCAGCAAATGCAGGAAATCCATCGCTGACAGAAGGGCAGCCAATGTCTTTTCAAAAAACCTCCAGCAAAAGAGAGTCCAACACTTCCCAGGATAATCTGTTCCATTGTCAAATACCTATTACTGTCCTTGCGTTTAGCTGAAATTTTCTCTTTTATACTTGAAGCACTAAACCACAGAAAATGAACTTGCTCTGTTTTCCATGTGACAGCTCTTCAAACATTGGAAGAAGGACATCATTTCTTGTTACGAGTTGTTAAATGGATTTCAGCTTATTGCAAACCTATGAATGAGATCCCTCCAAGGGTGCATCTACATTGAAGAAGTGATGCAGTTTGACACCACTTTAACTACCATGGGTCAATCCTACAGAATCCTGGGATTTGTAGTTTGGAGAGGCACCAGCACTCTTGGACCGAGAAGGCTAAAGAACTTGTTAAACTGCAAATCCCAGGATCCCATAGGATGGAGCTGCGGCACTTAAAATGATGTCAAACTGCTTTATTTCTACAGTAAGCAGGCAGGGGTAGCTGTGTTGGCCATTTAGCAAATTGAAACAAAAATCCACCAAACAGTGATGCCTTTATTGGCCAACCAAAATGCACAATATACTTGTTGCAAGCTTTCGAAGCTCCGCGGGCTTCTTCTTCATCAGGCAAGATGTTAGAAACCAAACAGGAGAAAAACACAATTGGAGATCTTAGTCAGATGCCAACATGTTGTTTTAGTCTTTAGTTAAGATGGCAAGTGGAGGGTATTGTATCTTTTGCAGGCTGGTCCCTCTTCTTTCTGTCCTTGTGGCTATTGGGAGATTTGCAAAGCCCAGAGAATTTAAAGTCCATTTGCATCTCAACAAGGAGCCCTCTCTTGCAATCCAATATGCCTCCATTCCTATGAGGTCAAAGGCCTCTTTGTAGGCAGAGGACAATGGATTCCTCAAGGAGTCTTCATGTTTTTGCATCAGGGACATTTTGGTAGGTGTTGAGGTAAAACATGCCAATCCAGTCCAAATTTAAGAAGGAAAAAAATTGTTTTACTTTGGTTGGAGCTCCCAATCCACTGGCTTACTCTTCAGGGTGCTCCTGTTGCAGCTACAATGTGGGAAAGCTTGCAACGAGTATATTGTGCATTTGGTTGGCCAATAAAGGTATCACTCTTTGGTGGATTTTTGTTATTTCTACAATGGTGATGCATCAGTTGTCCTGCAGACTCAGAACCTTTCTCTTTTGCTTTCTGCCTGCATTTGTCCTGAGCGTTATAGTCTTTCCCAACGTCTCCTGAAACATCCAAAGTACAATAGCCTGTTTAGAAATTTTGTTATCTACAGAACTCTCCTCCAGTCCAAAAGAGCTGATTTTTCTTCCTCTCAGCTTTCTTCCCATTTTCAGTTTTCACAAACACAGAGAGAAATCAGAAATCTCAGGAAAGTCTCGGGAAGTGCCAGGTTTTATTTCTGTACAATCCAGTTTTATTTGGGAGATCCGTATGACATGTTCTTCATCCCGACGTATTTCAGAGGCGCTCTTGGCATTATTGAAAGAGACAGGTTGCTTATCTGTAACATGTCAGTGCTCTGTACCATCTGAGCCGACCCTCCTTTCCAAGAGATGACATTTATTTCTAGACATGCTTGAAGTGCATTTCTACTAAGCAGGACATTTCTTACTCATCCTGGCTCCAGCACAAATATCTAACATTTTCATGGAAATGACAAAGAAAAAGAGAGAATGAGAACGACAGCGAAGGGGCCCTAAATATAAACCAAGACGCAGAGCAACAAGGAGCAGCTGGAAAGCCAGTGAGTTACTGGAGGATCCATGTGCGAAATATGACAAAATGGTGCAGCCTATCAGCAGCAACCCTTTGAGGTCTCTGGAGGAGAAATAAGTGCTTGAAAGATACTGGAATCTGTAGTACAAAACAAGTATTATTATTTTTTAGCTCCGACTGTGACCTCTCTTGTAGTATTTATTATGTTACAAGCATTTTGACCTAGTATTTCTCAGAACTGCTTGCTTCAAAACCACTCACCAAATGTACCCCAAAGGTGGCTCAAATATGAAAATAATAATAATAATCTGCATGTCTTGGAGCTTTGGTTTCCACTGAACGTTCATTTTTCCTGTCTCATAAATTCCACTCCCTTTAAGACATGTAACAAAATAGCTATCTTCAGTCCAGAAGTATGAGAAATATTTTAGCTGATGCAGCACAAAATGTAATGATATAAACCAAACTTTAAAACAGATGGATTACAAGGAACTGGACAGCCAGCAAAAATCATGTTGCTATTGTCAGTGCCTGGAAACCGTCTGTATTGTTTCACTTGGTTTTATAAAACACAGAGACCACAAGGGGAATATTCTTCCTCAGTACGTGTGTATCATTCCACGAGAACTATGTAAGAATAAAACAAACAGATCAGTATTGTTGCTCGGAGTCCAGTTGTTAATGGGGTGGAGATGTTTTAAGACAATAATTTATTATCGTTTCAACATTGGAAGGGGGGGGGGAATATTCAGATGACAGTAGACAATTGAACAAACGGATGGTAAGATGGAGAGGAAGAAGAGAACCAGCAGCATTGCTTTGCTTAACACTTTGCAAAGAAAGCCAACAGCTATATTTTGTATCAACAAGAGAAGGAAAAAATTCCTACCATTGCATTTTTTATGTATACAAATATATAGAGTTATTTACATGGTTTCAGAATGTCCAGTACTAATACTGTGTCCAGTTCTGGGCATCACAATTCAAAAAGGATGTTGAGAAGCTGGATTATGTCCAGGGGAGGACAACCAAAATGGTAGGAGGTCTGGAAACCATGAAGCCCTATGAGGAGAGACTTTGAGAGCTGGGAATGTTTAGCCTGTAAAGAGTTATTTACATGGTTTCAGAATGTCTAGTACTACAGTGACCACAGCAATACCCAGAACATTTAGATTATAACCCAACATTGCTAAGTAGTCATGCTGGTTGGAGGATAGCAGGAGTTACAGTCCAAAATGGAACATTTCCAAGGTCCATTGGAGCTCAGAGGCAGCGTATCTGCAATTCT
The DNA here is from genome assembly GCA_026167975.1 of Phrynosoma blainvillii. Taxonomy (NCBI): domain Eukaryota; kingdom Metazoa; phylum Chordata; class Lepidosauria; order Squamata; family Phrynosomatidae; genus Phrynosoma; species Phrynosoma blainvillii. The sequence continues at coordinate 1,832,615 of JANUYF010000015.1, forward strand.
AGGATGCATCAATAGCATCTGGATCAAGGGAAGTCATAGTGCCACTCTATTCTGCTTTGGTCAGGTCCCATCTGGACTAATACTGTGTCCAGTTCTGGGCACCACAATTCAAAAAGGATATTGAGAAGCTGGATTGTGTCCAGGGGAGGCCAACCAAAATGGTGGAAGGTCTGGAAACCATGAAACCCCATGAGGAGAGACTTTGAGAGCTGGGAATGTTTAGCCTGTAAAGAGTTATTTACATGGTTTCAGAATGTCCAGTATTACAGTACCCAGAACATTTAGATTATAACCCAGCATTGCTTAGTTGTCATGCTGGTTGGAGGGTAGCAGGAGTTATAGTCCAAAATTGAACTTGAATGTGGGCAGCCTGCATTATGTGGGATCTGCATCAATGTGTTCTATGCAAGAGACCTCTTTCATAAGCCTCATCTGGAATAATCCTGTGTCCAGTTCTGGTCACCACAATTCAAAAAGGATGTTGAGAAAGTGGAGCGTATCCAGAGGAAGGCGACCAAAATGGTGGAAGGTCTGGAAACCCTATAAGGAGTGGCTTAGGGAGCTGGGTATGTTTAGGCTGGAGAAGAGAAGGTTAAGAGGTGACATGATAGCCATATTTAAGGATTTGAAGGGATGTCATATTGAGGATGGAGCAAGTTTCTGCTGCTCCAGAAACTGGTACATGGAGCAATGGATTCAAGCTAAAGAAAAAAGATCCCACCCAAACTTAAGAAGAATGTCCTGACAGTAAGAGCTGTTCAACAGTAGAAGATGTTGCCTTGGAGAGTGATGGAATCTCCTTCTTTGGAGATTTTTAAACAGAGGTTGGATGGCCATCTGTTGGGAGTGCTTTGGTTGTGTATTCCTTCATGGCAGGGAGCTGGAATCAATGGCCCTTGGAGGTCGCTTCCAAATCTATGATTCTATGAAAAGGATCAGGAATCTGGCAATGGCAAAGACCTCTACCAGAAGACAAGAGCGTCAATATTGAGCTGCGACAGTAGTGGACACACCGGAAAGCTTAGTAGCGGTGGGTTGGTAGTTCAGTCCAACATTATCTAGCTATGCTAAGATCAAGACTTAGAAAGACTGGTTTTAAATATCTTCAGTTGATTTCATTTCATATTCTTCATTCTTCTCTTTGATTGCTCTTCTTGTTCTCAATATGAAAAGTGACAAACTCTACCCAAAAAATCTAGTATTAGAGGATGACAAAATCATAGAGAATTGAAAGGGGCTTTGTAAGTCATTGGGTCCATCTCCCCACTCAATACAGTATCTCCAGTTAAAACATCAGCCTCTTTTCAAAACCGGGAAGCTCCCAGCTTTGCAAATTGGCAATCTGAGCGCAGTTTCTTGCCAGAGGTTACTTGGGCTGCACCCGGCCGGCGGCATCGGCAGCATTTTGCGTATGATAATACCAGGATGCATCCCGAATTAGGGTTGAAAATGGCAGCGGTAAGTCACATTTTTAAGCCATGCGATAAAGTATTTAGTCTAGTCATCTTGGCTTCCAGAGAGATTTCTGGTTTGATTTGTTCTAGCACCCATTCGTTTGACTTCTTGGCTGTCCAAGGTATCCTCAGCAATCTTCTCCAGCACTACATTATCTCAAATGAATTTATTTTCTTCCTATCCACTTTCTTAACTGTCCAGCTCTCACATCCATCCATGGGAATAGCATCTGGGCATCTGGGTTACACATACAGAAAGAGAAAATGTGCACTTGACATGCAGATGGTTAGTCAAAGGTCTGATCACCAACATATTCATCTAGACAATAGGTCAAGCCTGGTTACTTTTATAGTTGTTGTTGTGTGCCTTCAAGTCATTTCCAACTTATGGTGATCTTAAGGTGAACCTATTTTGGGGTTTTCTTGCCATAATTTTTTTGGAGGGGAGCAGCATGGAAACTCGGAAACAGATTGAAGCACCATCAATTGGATGGTCAAGGGAGTTGGTCCAAATTACCAAACTAACATGGTTTTTAAAGGACATACCGGTTGAAGATTTTTTTTTTTTGAAAGACTGGAAACCATTTTGGGATTTTTTAAAGTAATATGAAATCAAATGATCTAATAATTAACTGTTACAGTTAATAGTAATCTCAGTAAATTAATTTAGTTGGATCTGCAATGGTAGCATAATCTACTTTTTGGGTTTTGGATTGACCTTTTCTCATTACAGATTGGATTGGGAAATCAGAGCCCTCTTGTGTTTTAGTTAATTCTGTTTAATGTATTTGTTAGTTTATGCTTTTGGTTTAGCATTTTAATAGAGCGTATTTTAGTTTTAATTAAACTATATTATACAATACTATAGTATATAGTATAGTATTATACTATACTATATGTAGTATATAGTGATATATAGATAGATAGATATAGATATAGATATACACACACACAAACTATATATATAGTATATAGTGCCATATATATATATATATATATATATATATATGGTATAGTATAGTACTATACTATATATAGTACTATATACTATATATATAGCACTATAGTATTTAATATAGTTTAGTTTTAATATAGCGTGTTTTAGTTTGAATTTATTTTGAGTTTTACATATGTATGCATTTGTATGTCTCTTTTTCTTTTCCTCCCTTTTAGCTAAAACAAATCCACTTTCAAACAATTACTGAAAACATATGTATTTACACAGTTCCCGCCTTGGTAATTATTTTCAGTCCTCTCTTTCTCGTATTGATGGCTGAATATTGTAAACTGTTTTTAATATTTAATTGTTTATTTCAGGGTTTGATCATTGGTTTTGGATTGCCTTGCCTTGCCTTCTAAGCCAAAAGACTTGGGGATTTTGTGTCACCAAGCCGTATACAAATATTGCAAATAAATAAAATAATAAAATAGCAGATGTTACAGAGGAGGGCCCTTTGTTAAGTATGTTTTTTAACCCAGTTTTGGATTTCACTGCCAGCGCACAAAAACAGACAGGCAAGCATATCCATTTCTGAAAGCAAAAGGCTCCATGCCATTTCTCAGAACCTTTCCGAATTCCATTTTGCTGACAGTTCATCAATAGTTCATGTGGCTGGATGCATTTCCATTACTCTTCTTATTACCACCATATGAAAAGAGCGGGGCAAATGAAAGCCTCAAGGACCTCATAATTTACCCATCAGTAGAAGTTATTCCCGAGGTGTTTTGAGACTGTGCCAAGATTTTGCTCAGAAACAAGACACATGAGTTTTCAAGGGGGGCGGGGAAGGGAACTGAAATATAATTCAAATACAAGAATGAAAGAGAGAGAAAGAAAGAAAGAAAGAAAGAAAGAAAGAAAGAAAGAAAGAAAGAAAGAGAACCATTGTCTTGGCTGGGGTACAGCTAGCAGCTATTAGTTATATAGCCTCAGTTTTTGGAATTTAGCAAACAAGAACATAAAAGCTAACATTTTAAAGGCATTTTGAAGGGGACTTTACGGGAAATATATATATAGTATGTAGAGACTTCAGTCTACTTCTTAGATGGAAGTAGACTGAAGTCTACGAAAGCTCATGCTGCCAACTTCTTTCTTTCATTTAGTCTCAAAGATGGTACAAGATCTCCCTATTTTCTGATTCTACAGACTAACATGGCTATATCTTTGAATTCTTTCTTTCCTTTAGTCTCAGAGGTGCTCCAAGATCTCTCTACAGACTGATCCTACAGACTAACAGGGTTATATCTTTGAATTCTTTCTTTCATTGGGTCTCAAAGGTGCTCCAAGATCTCACTACAGAATGATTATGGCTATATCTGAATTCTACTATATATATAGGATGACAAACATAGATAGTGATGGAGCTGTAGTTGTTTCCTTGGCAGAGGATCTGCCACAAGCAACAACTGGTTGACCTCTTGGGGGAGAAGACATAGCTGAGGTCCATGTATCTATATTTCTACTTATCAGGCAGGATGGCCCTTTTTTTGGACAGAGTGGTGCAGATTCTTCTGGAAGAGCAAGATATGGAGGATATTTAGAGAGAGGATGAGGATTCTGAAAAATGGGAGGAAGATGCTTGGAAGATTATGACACAAAGCAGCAGAATTATCAAGAACCATGCTTCAAGCTTGGAGCTACACAGTCGCAGTGATGTCTTCATGTCTTCTAGTCCAAGTCTCAAGTCTTTATCTTCAAGTCTCAAGTCAAGTTTCAAGTCTCTGCCTTCAAGTCTCAAGTCAAGTCTCAAGTCCTTGCAAGATACTTTCAAGTCAAGTCTCAAGTCTCTATCTTCAAGTCTCAAGTCAAGCCTCAAGTCCTTGCAAGATACTTTCAAGTCAAGCCTCTACCTTCAAGTCTCAAGTCAAGTCTCAAGTCCTTGCAAGATACTTTCAAGTCAAGTCTCAAGTCTCTATCGTCAAGTCTCATGTCGAGTCTCAAGTCAAGTGTCAAGTCCTTGCAAGATACTTTCAAGTCAAGTCTCTACCTTCAAGTCTCAAGTCAAGTCTCAACGCATGTCTCAAGTCTCCACCTTCAAGTCTCAAGTTGTGTCTCAAGTCTGGGAGCCAATTTTAACAGGAAAAAAAGGAAGTGGGATGTGTTTCTCAGAGGAGAACAGCTGATGCTTTTTAGGCCATGGGGTTGAAACATAAATTGAGGTCTGCTCGCCCTGCTGGACATTGGAGAAACCTTCTAAAGCTTTTGAAAAGCTTTCAAGGTCTCCTTCCACCTCAAGCCCATGGCCTAAAGCATCTGTTGTTTTCCATCCGAGAAACATGCCCCATGCTCCGGGGGCAAGTCTTGCTTGCTGCTCAAAGTGAATAACGCCAGCAAGTCGGTCAGTAAACATATACAAGCCAACAGTCAAGTCAAGTGAGTGTATTGATTGTGAAGTTGAAGGCTTTCATGGGTGGCATTTTTGTGGGTTTTTCGGGCTGTGAGGCCGTGTTCTAGAACAGCCCGAAAAACCCACAAAAACCTACGCATCGTTTATTGTTGAGTCAAGTCCAAGTTGAGTCATTAAAGTGACTTGAGTCCAACTTAAGTCTGAATCAATCAACTTGGATATAAATCAATGAACAATTGATTCCAAGCTCCCCTCTTAATCGGAGATTAATCAGTTGCCTTGGGTCCTCCATAAAGGGAAAGGTAGGATATAAATTGATTGATTGATTGATTGATTGATTGAACAAATAATGAGGCCCCACCTGGAAAACTCTTTCTGGTTCATCCATGAAACCTGGTTATTGAATTAGATAGAGACAAGACATTACAGTCCTTTAGCTTCCTCCCTAGAGCCTCTTGCAATATGTTGACAGTCAAAAGCCATTTGCAACTCAGAGACGAATTCTGTGCAAATTTCGCACAAGGTTGTTTTACACAGAAAGCAGCATTTTCTGCACAGGAGACAGCACTCTCCGTGCAGAAAATAACACTTCTAGGTAGAAACCGTATTCTCCTGGCAAAAAAAGAAATCTGAAAGACATCCACGTTTCTGCTCCAAAACACCCTGCAGAAATAATCTAGTTTGAAAGCACTTTAACTGCCCTGACTCCATGCTAGAGAATTCTGAGATTTGTAGTTTTGTGAGCTATTTAGACTTCTCTAAAGTTTATTTAGCCAACACAAACTACAAATCCCAATATTCCATAGGATGTAAAGAGGTATCAAATTAGATTATTTTTGCAGTGCGGGTGCTGCCATGATTCCCCCAATGTAACATTTATATATACCAAACAGCGTAGAATAATCCATGTTTCTCTCTGCTTCAGTCTTTCCCTTAATGAGGAGAATAAATTTCAACCTGTGACCAGAAATATTACTAACAAAACACCCTGAAGGGCAGATGAAAACCCAGAGAGGGCATGTTTATTTAATATTCCAAAACTTTGGGTCATTTAATAGCAGGGGTCAGGTGTTTTGAGGGCTCTTGTAAACATTTATTTTGGTTGGGAGGAAAGGCAAAAAAATTAACCAAATTTAATATGACAAAAGAGCGAGTCAAAGAAAGGGTAGCGCACGTATCCAAATAAACTCTCCAGAGTCCAAAGATGGATGCTGTTTTAACTACTGCGCATAGTTAGCAAGTGGAGTGTATGAAGATGCAAATCGTGTATTTACAATGGATCAGGTTCTATGGGGCGGATTTAATATTACAGTTCCCAATAAACCGGAGTGATTAAACTTTGATTCATCCCCAAAGGTCTCAGCGTTCGGGCTCCCATGATTAATTCCAGGAATAACCGGCTTGTAAAATAATACCAGCATATTTAGAAAGAAAGCGTTAGCTCATCGGTTGCTGCATGTCCTCTAGGAAACCAAAACAATATAGGCAGCAAATGTATATATGTATAAGACGAGCGGGCAGCTTTGACTCACTGGAACGATAATAAACTTTGAGACACAACTCTGAGTAAGTGGGTTTAAGGGAAAAAGAGAAAAGGGGCCCTCATGGAGTGGTATGGGAATATGCCGGAGATTATTTTATTATTTATTGTTTCATTCCATGGTTTGTTTGTTTTTTTGCCATTGCCTTCCCCTGAGGCTGAGAAAGTGTGACTTGCACAGGGTCACCCAGTGGGTTTCATGGCCAAGCCAGGAATCGAACCCTGGGTTCCAGAGTCGTAGTCAATGTTCATATTTTATGTTTGTAATCTGTTTTGATTCACTTTGGAAATAGGCGGGCTAGAAATAAATCATATTATTATTATTATTATTATTATGTATAAAATTGCAAATCATTTTAATTGATAAATGCTATGTTAAATACAGTGTCATTTGTAGCATGCATATTGTTTATTATATCCTGCAATATATAATAATAATATAATAATAATAATAATAATAATAAATTAAATCCTACAATATTATATAACAATAAGAATTTATTATATCCTGCAATATATTATTATTATTATTATTATTATTATTATTATTATTATTATTATTTCCTGCAATATTTAATAATAATAATAATAATAATAATAATAATAATAATAATATATTGCAGGATATAATAAATTCTGAAATACAACAATACAGCTATAAAACAGCATGATAAATTAACATGATCCTCTTACCCCCAATTTAAAACTAACACATAAATAAAATTAATTCATAGTATTGTTTGAATGCTATAAATCATCAGTAATCATATTCTGGGTGAACAGCCATTTCCATCATATGCTACTTATCATTTTCAGTGTTTTTGTTGCTGTTGTTCATTTACATATTTTAGCCAATTTATAAAATTATTATTCCTTTTAATTAAAGTCCGTAATAATAATAATAATAATAATAATAATAATAATAATAATAATAAGTTTACACATGTAAACCCATAAGTCTTTGTTGGGCTCCTTCTTGCAAATTACATTGGAAATATATTTCTGAATGTAACACCATGTATTTTTGAATCAGAGAGCCAGCGTGGTGTAGTGGTTAATAATAATAATAATAATAATAATAATATGATTTATTTCTAGCCCACCTATTTCCAGAGGGAATCAAAGCGGGTTACAAGCATAAAATATGAACATTGACTACGACTCTGGAGTCCAGGGTTCGATTCCCGGCTTGGCCATGAAACCAACTGGGTGAACTTGGGCAAGTCACACTCTCTCAGCCTCAGGGGAAGGCAATGGCAAACTTTCTCTGACTAAATCTTGCCAAGAAAACCCCATGATGAGTCACGATAAGTCGAAAAACAACTTGAAGGCACACAACAATAACAATAACAACAAATATTTGAACCAGTCTTCCACATACTGCACTGGGTGACACCAACCCTAGTGATGCCACTGCTGCTAATTCTTCTGTTTTTGAAGTGTTTCTGCCTTTTGTGGTGTGATATTTAGAATTTTGTGTAATTCTTCCATTGTTGAGGTTGTAATTGTTTTTCGCTCTCAATGCAGATGATTTTGGAGTCCTCCTCTTTATATCCTCTTTATATCATTTGTCTCCTTTCTATAATATCTGTGAAGATTTGGGATGCACCGCTTTTTCCAAGTGTGTCAGGCACAGGTCCTAGAATAGTTGGATCTGCTCCCTTTTGCAGACAACAGGACCAATAGGTTTTGTCTTGAGTTCATATCGTTCTTTTAGAGATTGCTCTTGCAAATTTTGCTCCAGTGCTGCACAACTTGGCGTTATTTCACGGAGGGTCTGGTTTGGGAGATTTGCATTCCATGTTGGCCTTACTTAGCTGGATCTCCAGAAATAGATATGCTATCGGTTCCTACTGCAAATTATTGAATTCCCCTTATAGGAATTCCTGCAGCTCCTTTTTTTCAAGGCGTTGCAAATTAAGGATGAGCAAAACGTAACCAGAGGACTGCATTCGGATACCAGACTATCCCCATAAATACAATTAACCATAATCTTGACTGTAGGAAAGTTATGAAAATCTATCCTAGAAAGGAGAGGTACTTGGGTGAAACTCTCTTGACCTGGATCTCTTCTGTTGACCATTGTGCCCAAATCAATTTTGGAGGTTGTATTCTCCAGCTTTCAGAGCCTTGAGTTTAGTGGCCAGAACTTGAATGTACTATTTTGTTGATCAACCAAAGACAGAAGGCTTAACTATTTATATTTATACCAGTCTTGCCCAGTTGACAGGCGTCATCTTGGTCATAGAGGCTGGTGTGGCACACCTTGTTCTCTTGCGAATCCAAAATCCTCATGCTAAAACTCCAAAGACCCCAAACGCAGACCTTGTAAATGCACAATCTGTGACCCAGAATCCCTAGTATTCTGGACCAAGATCAGAAAAACAAAAATCCATGCAGCAGTACGATCCGATGAGCCGATTTTCCGTACTACCATCCAGCCCCCTTCTTCAGGGTGGTATTTATAGTGACATGTCCCAGGAATTAAAATGGTGCCAACGCTGTGGCCCAGCCATAGCATTCAATAGTGAGAAAGAGAGGTTATTATGCTGCGAGTTCATTACTAACCGAGTTGTACAATCCAAGTACAGACCAACAGGGAAGCCATTGAGCTTCAGTCCATCATGGATGACATCCGAACAATGGGTTACAGAGCCCTGTCTGTTGGATGTGTAGTTTCCCCTCTGGCCCTTTGAACAGGAGAAGAGAAAAGAGAGGGGAGATATGCATTGGCTTTGGTTTTAAACTGCAATGGGGTAACTACAGAAAGAAGGGATTAATCCAGATGCTTATAATAGCAGAGCGGGTGGTCTTGTTGGAGATGGGGCTTGTCAGAAATATTCGTCCAGAACTAGGGTTAAAATGCTGAGCAGGGGAGGCAGGGTTGATGGTTGATTCCCTTTGGAAATAGGTGGGCTAGAAATAATAATAATAATAATAATAATAATAATAATAATAATAATGGTTGGGTGTGAGTCCTGTACATGCACACATGTGCACACACATACAAGTTGTTGTTATGTGCCTTCGAGTTGTTTCCAACTTATAGTGAGCCTATGGAGAACCTATCATGGGGGTTTTTTGAGATGATTTGTTCAGAGGGGGTTTGCCATTGCCATCCTCCGAGGCTGAGAAAGTGTGACTTGCCCAGGCTCACCCAGTGGGTTTCCATGACCGTGCCGGGATTCGAACCCTGGTATACCTCAATTAATGGGGGATATACATCAGTCAATGAAGTAGATGTCTTCCTGGGCTTGACGTCTGCAACAGAAATGTGGGTAACAGAGGATGAAATAACATGGAAAGAATAGGACTAGGTTCCTACACCGCAAAATAAAAGAGAAGAGCAGCTCAACACGTTTCAGCAATTTTTGAAATTCAAACCTCGCATAACCTGTGAAATGAAATCATCAGGACAGTCAAGTCTTGCATAAGTAAACAAAAGGTTTTTGAATCTTCGAGAGACCCGTATCTTGCAGTGCCCATATTATATCTTGCCAGTTCTTGTATTTGTTCATGGTTTGCATCACTGGCTGCTTCCTCCCACCTGAACCTCATACAATGTAGTCATCGCCTCTTCTTCCGTCTCCCTCCTGGATATGTCTGCCTAGATCAGCCTCTTCTCCCAGATTGTAACCCAAGTGGGGGTGTTTCTACAAGCTGTTTGGCAAAGTAACCCAGAGAGAGAGAGAGGTTCACCAACACTGACATTCGCCAAATCCTCCTCATGCATGGCAAAAGGGTGCCAAGCGCATGCAGAGAAGAAGCAACAGAGAGGCATGAGACAAGGGATTAATATTAGAATCATAGAATCATAGAGTTGGAAGAGACCACAAGGGCCATCCAGTCCAACCCCCTGCCATGCAGGAACTCACAATCAAAGCCAAAACATTGCTCACCATCGAGAGAGGAAATGGAGTTGAGAGAAAAAGCAGCCATTGAACTCTCATCATCTGGCTGATTCCCAATGTGGATTCCCAATTCAAGAATCTAAAATCTTTTATTACCGTGAGTTACATGATGGAAGGAGATGGTATTCTAGACAGCAGGGAAACACCAAGTACTGATGACAACAGCTTGATCTTAGAGCATCGTATTTTGAATTTGTGTGTGTTGGGTGCCTTCAAGTTGTTCCCAACTTATGACAACCTTAAGGTGAACCTACCACTGGGTTTTCTTGGCAAGCGTCTTCAGAGGGGCTTTGCCATTGTCATCCTTTGAGGCTGAGAGAGTGGGACTTGCCCAAGCTCACCCAGTGGGTTTCCATGGCAGAGTGGGGATTCGAACCCTGATCGCCACTGTCATTGCCCAACGCCCAAACCACTGTGTCACATGGGTTCACATTTTGGATTTGAGCCTAGTCAAAAGAGCCAGCATGGCATAGTGGTTTGAGCATTGGACTGTGACCCAGGTTCAGTTCCCAACAACACTGAAAATGATAAGTAGAGAGATCTTGGAACACCTTTGAGATGAACTGAAAGAAAGAATTCAAAGATATAGCCCTGTTAGTCTGTAGGATCAGTCTGTAGAGAGATACTGGAGCACCTTTGAGACTAAATGGAAGAAAGAATTCAAAGATATAGCCATGTTAGTCTGTAGGATCAGTCTGTAGAGAGATCTTGGAGCACCTTTGAGACTCACTGAAAGAAAGAAATTTGCAGCAGGACCTTTCCTAGACCTCAGTCTACTGTGTTCAGAGACACAGAGAGAAAAATCCTCACCATGCCGCAGCAAGTTTGCAAGCCTTTCTACCATCTCTTCCTACCACCCCAAAGTCCCAAACACCTCAACCTGTTCCAAAGGGAAAGGTTGTCTAGCTTTGCCTGTCTGCTTTCGGGAATCTCACATGCTGGGAAGTAAGAACTCACACAGAGAGATGCCCAAGTTGAATTCCCCAAGCAATGCCCTCATGCCCTGGCTGTGGCTTTGCTCCATCCAGAAACACTGTGGCGAGGCCGACTGTGGCTATTCAGTCCTCACCAAAAGCCTCAGTCCTGGTTGCATCCTGATCTCTTGCCTGCCTTGAGCTAGTCAAGCTCAGAGCCCCAACAACTTTGCAATGAATGGCAAGCTGCCTAAGAAGAGCCTGGGATCAGTTTCAAGGGGAAGACTATATCTAAAGCAAAGGTTAGAGAGACATCAAGTGGCAGAAAACAAGACAGCAAAGACAGATTTGTCTACTCTTCTTTCAAAAGAGTCTTTCAGTCGACAGTATCTTAGGAGTTTGTCACACGGGAAGCAAGCGCCCGCATCCCATGAATAAAGGGGCATTAAATCCCGTGAATATCCCACAAGAGCGGGATTGTTTTCAAATGACGTCGCGGGATCATTTTCAAGAGGAAAACTATATCTAAAGCAAATGTTCAAGAGCCATCGAGTGGCAGAAAACAAGACGGCAAAGACAGATTTGTCTACTCTTGTTTCAAAAGAGTCTTTCAGTCAATAGTATCTTAGGAGTTTATCACACATGAAGTTCCAAACACACACCATTATGAAGCAATCATTTCTTTAAAAGCATTTCCCCCCAAAACATTTTTTGTTAAGTTTCTGTATCGAATTACAATTATCCACACATTTATCTTGCCTCAATATTCCATCAATATTATACAATATTAACCATCTTCTCTCCTTCTCTGCTTCATCTTACCTCTCTTTCTACCCTTCCCTTCTATTTCTCCTTTCCCTCTTTCTTTCTTTCTTTCTTTCTTTCTTTCTTTCTTTCTTTCTTTTCTCTTGTCTCTTTTCTGTAGATCCTTATTCTTTCCCACCTACTTTTACTCTACTCTTTCTTACACCTTCTCTTACCACTCTTACTACAACTCTTTGAGGCAGAGTTTTCCACTGGTCGAAAAGCTATTACCATCGAAGACATTCTTCCTAATGTTTAGGTGGAATCTCTTTTCCTGTAGCTTGAATCCATTGCTCTGGGTCCTATTCTCTGGAGCAGCAGAAAACTTGCTCCATCCTCAATATGACATAATAATAATAATAATAATAATAATAATAATAATAATACGATTTATTTATATACCGTCCCTCTGGCAAGCCAATCCCTTCAAATATTTAAACAGGACTATCATATTACCTCTTGACCATCTCTTCTCCAGGCTAAACATACCCAGCTTCCTAAGTTCAGGCTTGATCTGTTCCAAGACCTATGTGTTTGTCCTTTTGGCTCTCCATGGGATCCTCAGCACTCTTCTCCATCACCACCTTCTCTCAAATGCATTGGTTTTCTTCTTATCTGCTTCCTTCGCTGTCCAGCTCTCACATCCATCCATGGGAATAGGGAATACGAAGGCTTGGACGATTCTGACTGCAGCATTCAGTTGTCTATCTTTAGACTTAAGGATCTTGTGTAGTTCTTTTGTGGTCACCCTTCCAATTCTTAGTCTTAGCTTGTCTGTCCTTCTGGATGGTCATCTGTTGGAGATGCTTTGATTTCGAGTTCCTGCATGGCAGAATGGGGTTGGACTGGATGGCCCTTGGGGTCTCTTCCAACTCTAGGATTCTATGATTCATTAATACCTTTTGCTATCTTGATCATACTCTGATGTGGCTTGGCCTCAGGTGTCCTGGTTTTCATCTGTGAAATGTTGGAGGACATGACATTGTCTATTAAGAAACACTGCTTATTATGCTAACTTTCACCCATTGGTTAGTCTCAACTAGTGCAGACCCATTAAATGGTGAGTCAACATATACTGTATATACTCAAGTATAAGTCTACAAATCTGAGTCAAAAAATTGGCCCAAGAAACCTAAGTCGACTTATCAATGTAGGTACTATACTTTAATTCTTATATAAGATCTCCTTCTTTGGAGGTCTTTAAACAGAGGCTGGATGCCATCTGTCGGGGCTGCTTTGATTGGGAGTTCCTGCATGGCAGAATGAGGTTGGACTGGATGGCCCTTGGGGTCTCTTCCAACTCTAGGATTCTATGATTCTATAATAACAAAGAATCGTCTTCTACTCTCTCATCCATCCAACCTTTAGTATATGCACAAAACCTTCTGGAATTTTGTATGTTCGTTGGCATCATTTTCCTTTGCTTCATCCTTTAGATCCTTTGTTACATGCTCCTAAATTTTACCCTAGACTTATCCATGGGTCATATCAAAATCCATAATTTTGTCCCTAAGACCTGCCCTTGACTTGTACGTTAGGTCAACTTATAGTCAAGTATCTATGGTAGGTAAATTCCACTGATTCAATGGACTTAGTTGGAACTAATATCAGAACCATGAATGGTAAGAAGAATTCGAAGCTGACTGCGGTCTTCAAAGAGTAAAAAAACCAAGAGTCACAATCCTCCGAACTCAGCTGTTTGGGACAATTTGGAAACAAGACAGCTGGCGTTCAACCCCATGAACCAAATGATTCATCTTTCCAAAAGCATCAAACTACATATGCTCCCCAAAGATGCTATCTTGTTGTGTGCCTTCAAGCCATTTCTGCAGACCCCAAGGCAAACCTATCATGGGGTCTTCTAGGCAAGATTTGTTCAGATCAGGTTTGCCTTTGCCTGCTTCTCAGGCTGAGACAGTGTGTCACCTGGTGGTTTTCCGTGGCTGAGCGGAGATTCGAACCCTGGTCTCTACAGCCATAGTCCCATGCTCAAACCGTTAAACTACGTTGACTCTGGCCAAGATTCTGCCTCCTTAGATACAAATAAATATACTTGCTTCGCTTTTTCTTTGTAAGAGTGTGTAGTCATGTATGTAATGCAACTTCTGAAAGCATCCGACATCATCAGCAGGTATCCATTTTTTAATTTCCTGCATTATTATGCATGAATGGCACTGCTCCGTATTTGGAGCAATAAAACAAAACACGCCATATATATATTGCAATGGGAATCAGAAGCAATGTGAAGTAGAAGGGAGGGTTCCTAAACCGCCCCTACAAATACCATAATCTCATTACAATATAACAAAGAAGCCAAAAGAGATGCAAACAGTAAGTAAGCCGGCCACTGAATAATGGACCAGATCAGTATTTGAAACTGACTATCAGATCTAGCAAAATAAAATATAATTCAGTATTTTAAAACAACCAACAATGTTGGGATAACAGGTTCATTAACAATTTTTTTTAAAAAAAATAATAATAATATTCTGATCGACCTAAAAGAAAGGTTTAAACTAGGGTAAGTGGGTACAGTGCTGCAAAAGGGAAACTTGAATGTCTAGAAATCCCCAATATGACAACTCTTCAAATACTTAAACAGAGTGATCATATCACCTCTTCACCTTTTCTTCTCCAGACTGAACATACCCAGCTCCCTCTCCTCATAAGGCTAATAATAATAATAATAATAATAATAATACAATTTATTTTTATCCTGTCCCTCTGCGTAATGCAATTGGGGCGGCTTACAACTTTAAAATATACATCCATATCCCACAATCCCCCCCCTTAAAATACAATTAAATAATGACCATTTAAAATGCATTTAAAGTAGTAACGCAAAAACAAAGAAGCAAATAATACAATTTATTTTTATCCTGTCCCTCTGTGTAATGCAACTGGGGTGGCTTACAACTTTAAAATATACATCCATATCCCACAATCCCACCCACCCCCTTAAAATACAATTAGATAATGACCATTTAAAATGCATTTAAAATAGTAACGCAAAAACAAAGAAGCAAATAACAATAGCTACAGCCGAATCAGGGATGAGCAGGATGGCTGTCTTTTGATGGCCAGGATATTTCTTTGGGAAAAGCCTGCCGGAAGAGATCCGTCTTAACAGCCTTTTTAAAGCTGTCTAAGGACGTTATCACATGGGGAGTCGCGGGGAGAAAGTGGAAATAAACGGGCACGAGCGGAAGTCTTTAATTTACGGGATTTGTCCCGTTCCGCCTCGTCTGATAACTAAATTCGAATTTAAAAGGGGGTTCATTCGAACGAAAACCTGATCTTTTCATTATCGGGATTTTTGAGGATTTGAAAAGATCAGGTTTTCGTTCGAATTAACCCCCTTTTAAATTCGAATTTAGTTATCAGATGAGGCGGAACGGGACAAATCCCGTAAATTAAAGTCTTCCGCTCGTCCCGTTTATTTCCACTTTCTCCCCGCAACTCCCTGTGTGATAATGTCCTAAGATGGTAATATGACGGATCTCATCCGGCAGGCCATTCCATAATCTGGGAGCGGTAGCCGAAAATACTCCATGTGAGTGTTGGAGGACCTTTGGAACAATGTTAGATGCAGTCTAGGGAACGGCAGGATTTTGGGTGGGATGGGATTGACAAAACAAAGAGGCAGAGCTTTCCGTAAGCAGAAGCGTGTTTTGCAAAAAAAACCACGTTCCAGTGCAAACTAGCATCTCTAGCTAAACTAGAGTTTAGAACGTAACTAGAACTTAATCCAAAACCCACCAGGCTCAAAGATGGCCCAAGAGGGGAAATTCAAGTGCCGCATTTCCTGCTAACTAACTCGAACAGTTCCTTTTCTCCCCGGTAGGCATTATGCAAGATTTTTTTCCTGGCTCATTGGGTTTAGTGGGCAAGATCTGTCTTACTCCCACTTTGTCATTTTTAATAACCCCAGAAATCCCACTCATTTGGGAAAGCCTCCCTTAAGTGCCATAGCCTCGACCTGATCTTTCAGCTTACACTCCGTAGGAGAGCTCCCCTCCATATTTTTTCCACCTTCTGCATACTGAATAACCCCATGCGCATGCCGTTCTCCAAAGAGGAGCTGGCCGGAATAAGTATTCCCTTGAATCAAAGATATGATAATGTAAAAACACAGGGGGGCAAATTGCTCTGACAAATGCACTTTAATAATCCGTGGTATTCCAATAAAGATTTTGAGAATGCCTTTCTTTTATATGAGACATTACGAGTGAATAATTACCAACTCCTTTTTATTATTATTATTATCAGGGTAGATTAATGAAGAACAAAGAAAGCGTTCCTTGGGACTTTATCCTACAAATGAATAGAATCATAATCTATATTCCTTTAGGTCTTTAAAGCCGAGGTACCTTGAAAGACATTAGCGGCACATTTTAAAAAATAAAATAAAATCCTTGTGTCGTATTGTCTTTACGGCTGAGGAATGAGCAAGAAGTACTTTCATTTCATAGCTAAGAGCACTTCAATGGCACAGTCTTTCAAAGTGTTCATTATGGAGACCTGAAATGTGGTCTATGGATATTATTAAAGCAGAAGTCCTAGAGCTCCTTGGACCACACAAAACTAACTTTTGACCACACAAAACTAACCAAGTCAACATTATCTGGGCCACACATATTTCACAATTCCAGTAACTAAAAACGTTTATATGGAGGAATTAAATGACATGTACAATTCAGTATAAATCAGCTTCACTGGCTACCTGTTTGTTTCCAGGCACAAGTCAAAGTGTTGGTCATGATCTATAAAGCCCCATAGAGCTTAAGTAAAGACTATCTGAAAGAGTGTATCTCCCCACAGAAATCTGCAAGGCCTTTCACCATTTTGGTCACCCTCCTCTGGACACGATCCATCTTTTCAATATCCTTTTTGAATTAGCCACCCATTCTTAGTCTTCTCCTGATTTCCTGACTGCAGTCCCCATTTCTATCAATGTCTGATGGATGGATGTATGGGAACTCTTTTAGTATTTCTATTTCTTCATTGCCTAGGTTGAACTTGTGAAGGTCCTCCTTGGTGGTCATTATTTTTGTTTTCTTGATGTTCAGCATTAAACCTGCCTTTGCACTTTCTTCTTGGATCTTCCTTAGGAGGTCTTCCAGGTCTGTGAGGTTTTCTGCTAGTATTACGGTGTCATCTGCATATCTTAGATGGTTGATATTCCTTCCTCCTATTTCCACTCCTCCTCCTTCTGTGTCCAAGCCTTCTTATTTTTATACTATATTCTGGATGTAGGTTGAATAGGTAGGGTGAAAGGATGCAATCGGAGATGTGCAGATGACACCATTATAGTAGCAGAAAACCTCACAGACCTGGAACACCTACGTACTAAGGAAGATCCAAGAAGAAAGCACAAAGGCAGGCTTAATGCTGAACATCAAGAAAACAAAAATAATGACCACCGAGGAGGACCTTCACAAGTTCAACCTAGACAAGTTCTGCTAGTATTACGGTGTCATCTGCATAGCTTAGATTGCGGATATTCCTTCCTCCTATTTTCACTCCTCCTCCTTCTATGTCTAAGCCTGCTTGCCTTACAATATGTTCTACATACAAGTTGAACAGATCAGGTGAAAGGATGCAGCCTTGTCTGACTCCTTTGCCAATTGGGAACCCTTCAGTTTCTCCGTGTTTGAATATAGAACTCCAAGTAAGGGAGTTTCTGGGAATTTAGTCAGCCTGAGGGCTACTATAGAAATAAGGCTAAAGGGATAATCATAAATTAGGATGGTGTGAGGTTCCTAAAGAATAGTAACTGTTCTCTAGAGTTAAAGAGTGTGTAACATAGTATAACAAAAACAATGCAACATTGCAACAGATGAAACATTGTTAAGCATCATTCAAGTTTTATTGTTATTTAATTACAAGCTTGTCTGATCTTGGATGGAATTTCCACACTACTAAGAAATAAAAGAAACCAAGTTTGGGGAAGAAGCCCCTAGATATAAATAAAAGGGGTCTGGGTCCATCACATATTGGGGTGTTAAAGCGGTGGGATGTTAAAACCCATTGGGCTGCGACATAAAGAAAAGTAAGCGGTGCTTGTGACAAATTGGTGGCAGCGATGGGATGAAAAGGGCCCATGGTGCTGTCGCAAAAGGAAAATAGTTGGGTGAGTGGGACTCACCTTGACGGTGCCCTTTAAGAGATTTTGGACTTCAGTTCCCAGAAGCCTCAGCCTTGTTGGTCATTAGTCTGGGATGCTGGGAGCTGAAGTCCAAAAATCCCTTAAAAGAGCATGAGAAAGAGAGAGAGAAAGAGGGGTGAGTGGGGTGGGATAATCTACACCAGTGGCCCCTAAATTGTGCTCTTTTAAAGGGATTTTGGACTACAGATTCCAGAAGCCTCAGCCATGTTGGCTAATAGTCTGGGATGCTGGGAGCTGAAGTCCAAAAATCCCTTAAAAGAGCACTGTGTGGGGACCAGGTCATATGAGAGAGAGAGAAAGAGAGAGGTGAGTGGGGTGGGATCATCTACACCAGTGGTCTCTAAACTGTGCTCTTTTTAAGGGATTTTGGACTACAGCTCCCAGAAACCTCAGCCGTATTGGCCAACAGTCTCGGATGCTGGGAGCTGTAGTCCAAAGTCCCTTAAAAGAGCACTGTTTGGGGACCAGGTCATGAGAGAGAGAAAGAGAGAGAGGTGAGTGGGTTGGGATCATCTACACCAGCGGTCCCTACACTGTGCTCTTCCTGTGGAGTAATAAAGAGAAGGCTTGAGTAGGCCTGGAAAGACCGCTAGGCCCGACCCGGAAGCGGAAGCGGGGCTCCTCGGTGCGTCCTCTCCGTGTGTGTGCGCCGCCCGGCCGGCGCGGCGCTGGTTCTGGCGGCCATTTCGGGATCCTGGGCGGAGTCGGCGGGGCGGGACGGAGGGACGCGGAAGGGAGAAGGCCTGTAAGTCGACCCCCGGGAAGGAGAGACCGAGGCGGGGAGGGAAGGCAGCCTGGGTAGACCGGGACCCCGCCGCCTCGGCCTCTGCCCGCCATTGACTCTTCCTTGGTTTCCCTGCCTGCCTTTGTGCCCTTTCTTCTTCCCCGACCCTTAGGCCAAGCTGTCCTGGGGCTTTCCTAGACAGGTTTCCTCAGCGCGCGCGTGCGTGTGTGTGAGAGTGTTCCTCCTGAGGTTGAGAGAGTGTGACTCGGCCAAGGTCACCCTCCAGTGGGTGGGGTACCTTTCTGGGCCCCCTTCCCAGGCTTGCTGAGGCACTTCGAGCCTCCTCTGTCAGAGAGTGGTGCCACAGTAAAACTACAGTTCCCAGGAGTCCCTAGCACTGAGTTTCCAAGACACACACACCGCGGGAATAATCCGGTTTGAGAGCGCTTTTGAATTGCCCTGGCTCAATGCTAGGGAAGTTCAGAGAGAGTAGTCTTTGTGAGGCATTGAGCTTCCTCTGTCAGAGAGAGCTCTGGTGCCACAGTAAACTACACTTCCCAGGATTCCCTAGCACTGAGCCAGGTCTCAAAGTGGGTCATTTCTGCAGTGTGTTTTGGACCTGAGTCAGGGCACAAGGGATGACAACTCTTTCTTTAATTTTAATCTCAGGTGAAAAAAGGGAGGAAGCAGCCTCCTTCCTGAAAGGCAGACTGTGTCTCTTATAACAATTCTGGTGGGTTAGGTTTATATTCATAGAGACCACTTTTGAACTGCCCTGGCTCAGTGCTAGGGAATCCTGGGAGCTGTAGTTTTGTGAGACATTTAGACTCCTCTGTCAGAGAAAGCCCTGGTGCCATAGTAAACTACAGCTCCTAGGATTCCCTAGCATTGAGCTAGGGCAGTTCAAAAGCGGCCTCAAACTGGACTTGAGACTTAGATGTTGAGATACTTAGATGATTTGAGGCTGAGGTATTGAGTCTTGGACCTTAGGCTAGTCACACTCTCTCAGCCTCAGGGAAGACCAAGGCAAACCCCCCCCCCCCCGAAGAAACTTGCCAAGAAAATGCCATAAAAAGTTTGTCTTAGGGTCGCCGTAAGTCAGAAGCAACTTGAAGACACACATATACACAGTTGTTTCTGACTTATGGCGATCCTAAAGTGAACTTATCACGGCATTTTCTTGGCAAGTTTGCTCAGAGGGCGGTTGCCATGGTCTTCCCCTGAGGCTGAGAGAGTGTGACTGTCCTAAGGTCACCCAGTGGGTTTCTATAGCTGAGCTTGGAGTTGAAACCTGTTCTCCAGAGTCAGTCCAATGCTCAAATCTCTATGCCAGAGTGGCTCTTATATAGATCTTATATAACTATATATGTATGTATGTATGTATGTGTGTGTGTATGTATGTATGCACACACATATATGTTCTCTCTCTCTCTCCTATACTATACTGTGTATATATACTATATATTATACTGTGTACTACACTATACTGTGTATATATACTATATATTATACTGTGTACTACACTATACTGTGTATATATACTATATATTATACTGTGTACTACACTATACTGTGTATATATGTTATATATTATACTGTGTACACACACATATACTACAGTTGTCCTTCCATTCTTGCGGACTTCGAGTCCATGGTCTCGCTTTTCGTGGACCAGCAAGCAGGGAGTGCGCACCCCTTCAAACCAATGGGGCTTGAATATGTGCAGTTTTTTCATTTTTCGAAAACAGAGGGGGGCGACTGCATATTATGTTATACACACATACTATACTATAAATATTATAGCATATAGAAAGAGCTTATATAGGTCTGTCTCCGGATTCTCCATCCCCAAAGCATGCATTTGAGGAAGGAGACTCAAACACATGCAACCACCTTCTATTTCAGTTAGTCTCAAAGGTGCTAAAACATTAGGAGGAACCGCCTGACAGTGAGAAAACACTCTCTGGGAGATTGGTGGCGTCTCCTTCTTTGGAGGTCTTTAAACAGAGGCTGGATGGCCATCTGTCTTTGGGGATGCTTTGTTTTTGAGTTCCTGCATGGCAGAAGGGGGTTGGACTGGATGGCCCTTGGGGGTCTCTTCCAATTCTATGATTCTATGAAAAGATCCCTTTGCAGACTGAGCAACAGCAGGTATTTCGCCCCCTTCCCTCACTTTGCAATTGTATTATTAATCTGACCAACAGCAGTTATTCCCTATTCTCTCTCTCTCTCTTCATTTTGCAATTGTATTCTTAATCTAACAGCAATTATTTGTTTCCCCCCTCACTTTGCAATTGTATTATTAATCTGATTTACAACAATTATCTATTTTCTCTCTCTCTCTCTCTCTCTTATTGATCTGATTGGGTTCTCAGCCCACCCCTCCACTCCAATCCTAATGTGTATGAACTCATTCCTTTTCCATTTTAAATCCCATTGAAATGGTTTCATTTTCTGTTCACTAAGATTGGCAACAATGTGTTCATAGTTTCCTCCTTATTGGAAACATAGGACCTTCTAAGGACGTCTTGGGGGTGTTTGTTATTGTGTCAACATTTTACATGATATTTTAGTCTGCCTAAATATGCCGCTAGCAAGGAAGGCCTGTGAATGTGCGAATGGGAGTGTTCATAGTAGAAATACACTGGGATTAGATTAGATTATAAGATTGGGTGTATTGGGGTTATTTGGGGAGAAAGAAGGTTGGAATGGGTTAATTGAGGATGCTTTCCATTAGTGGGTAAAAGAATGCCTCTTTACAGCTGGAGCAAAGCAATAGTACCATTTATTTTGTATTATTTGCCTTTCTATCCCACAGTATTGTCTGCTCTGGCAGAGAAAGGTCTTGTATTACTATGTGCTCCTCTAACCCACAGGATTGAATGTCTACCATGGAAAGGTCTCATACATTGCCTGCCCTATAACTTCCGACTGTACCCCTTTTTTCAGCTGCTTTTAAAATGCCCCGGTTTCTCTTTCCTCCTCCTCCTCCCTTTCCCCTCAGCTTATTTCAGTTGCTGCAAACTGAGTTCCAAGTATAAAAGTAGGTAATAATCAATCAATCTTTATTTACCGTCAGTAGACCGGGCGACACATGCTATAACTTAAAACCATATAAAATAGAAAGGTTACATATAACTTAAAAACATATATAGCGGTCCCTCCACATTCGCTGGGGCTAGGGGTGAAGGGCCCCTGTGAATGTGGAAAAAACATTTTTTTTAAAATTCTTTTTATTTAGGAGAACACTTCTTTAGGAATCTCCAAGTCCTCCAGTGTAACTCTGTGGTCAATATCTTCCAGATGTTGATCGTAGAATCATGCTACGATCTAGGATCTTCTAGGTTCTCCAGCCCAATTCTGTGGTCAACTTCTGGCAGAATTGCGCTGGAGGACTTAGAGATTCCTGGAACGATCATATTAATCAAAACCGCAAATATTCACATCTGCAAAAGTCAAAGCGGCAAATGTAGAGGCCAACTGTACTTGCTTAGGCAGAATATTTTGGTGCTCTGGACTTTATCGCAGTGAAGTCTGCCTTCCTCCTCTTTCCTCAAATCTGTAACAATTGTGTGAAAGGTGTTGGCATACAATTTTAATACCCTTCCGAGAAAGTGAATCTCCTCTGGGATTTTCATCATTGTAGTTTGTGGTCAAAGGGCCTAAATATCCTAAGGCAACAGATCCAGTTGAGTTTGCAAACTAAGCAGGGTCAGTCCTGGTTACTACTTGGAGAGGAGACTACCAGGTACCACAGGCTATATTTCAGAGCAGTGGTCTCCAAACTTTGGCCTACCAGTTATTTTGACCTTCAGTTCCCAGAAGCCCCAGGCAGCTTGGCCAGTAATCAGGAATTCTGGGAGCTGTGGTCCAAAACATCTGGAGGAGCAACATTTGGGACCACTGTTTCAGAGGAAGGAACTGGTGAAACCACCTCTGAGTATTCCTTGTCTACGAAAACCTTATGAAATTAATAGGGTTGTGATAAGTCAGCAGGCGACTTGAAGGCGCATATGCACATACAGCCTGTGGTCTCACTTCTAGATTTGTAGTTTTAAAATTCAGATTGGTTGATACGGTTTATATACAGAAAAACTGCTGTTCAAGCAACTTGCAGATTCAAAGCCTGGAATTGTTATCTTTTTGGACTACAAATCCCAAAGATACCATGCTGGCTGGGGAATATTGGTAGTTGGTGTAGTGGTTTGAGTGTTGGACTACAATTCTGGAGACCAGGGTTCAATTTTTCTCTCACCCATAGAAACCCACTGGTGGACTTGGGCGAGTCACATGCTCTCAGCCCCAGAAAACCCTGTGATAAGCTTGCCATAAGTCAGAAAGGACTTGAAGGCACACAGCAACAAAGTCTAGGAAAGTTACTTTCTCCAGCTTGAAACATATTATTAAAAAACCCTCCCAATGAGGAGTGAGTATGATCAGTAGTCACAGAATATGGCATTTTGGAAAAGATGCAAAACTGTGTAGGAAGAGCAGAGTGCCCTGTTTGAGCTTTTCACAGCGTATGCATTTCCCAGAGCACTGGTCCTCCATTTATTTTGGAGTTCAGCTCCCAGAAGCCCCAGACAACTTGGCCAAAAGTCAGGAATTATGGGAGCTGAAGTTCAAAACTCCTGGAGGACCAAAGCTTGGGAACCACTGTCCTAGAGGAAGGCACAGCTGGCTGGTGGGAATCCTTAGCAGTTGCTTATAAGTGAGGATATGTTGTGATATTTTCTTGCAAGCCTTCCTTGTGATAGCTGGGTAGAATGTGGATGTGCAAAGGCAAAACAGTTCAGACTATCGTTTGTAAGAAACATGTTCATCTGGCATCTTGTTAGGAAGTTAAAACCAGCCTATGATCATATATAAAGTTGAATTGTGTTGTTGTGCAATGTTGGTATTCTCAGGAAGAGAGTGGAGATGTAGCTGTGCCACGCAGCGTATCCCAATACACAATGTCTCCCAATCTCCAAAGTGTCCTGTTGCGCATTAGGAGGACCTCATTGAGCAATGGGACATGCCTTGCACGTGGTGCATTGTCACAGTTCACTAGCACAGTTGTGTATTGTGTCAGTGACACAGCTCTGGCATCATAAAGTTATGCATCCTGTGCAGGGAATTCTTCCTTGTAGATACCTGGAAGCTGGCATCTCTTGGAAAAGGAGAAAGGAATATTTGTCTAACCCAGGGGTAGGCAACCTTTCCCCTTTAAGGGCCGAGGGACTTCAGCTCCCAGAAACCTCAGCCATGTTGGCCAATAGCTCCTGGGATTCTGGGAGCTGAAGTCCTTCGGCCCTTAAAGGGGAATGGTTGCCTACCCCTGGTCTAATCCTTACGGCAGGATTATGGTTTTGAATGCTGGACTATGACCCTGGAGATCAGGATTTGATATCCAGCTCAGCCATGAAACCCACTGGGCAACCTTCGGCAAGTCACATGCTCTCAGCCTCAGGGGAAGGCAATGGCAAGCCTCCTCCAAACAAATATTGCCAAGAAAACCCCAGGATAGGAATTCTACGAGCTGTGAGACATTTAGTCTTCTCTGTCAAAGAGCTCTACACTAAGCTACAATTCCCAAGATTCCCTAGTACTGAGCCAGGGCAGTTAAAGCGGTCTCAAACTGGATTATTTCTGCAGTGTGTCTTGGACCTATGCCTCCTTAAGTCTTTCAGCTCTCAGGTTTACCTGTTCTGTTTCTTGGTACTTTTACCTGCTTTTAAATTTTTTTATTTTATGAAGTATTTTCTGTTTTAAGCCACTGTGATGTTTCTTCTTCTACTTTTTTTTAAGATGGAAGGTGTCATATAAATTCTGTAAAATTATGTAATATTCATGTAACATTCCAGGGGGTTAGAGTTGTATTTTTGGATGTGTCAAACATTTCTTGCATTGTTTTTTTGTGGGTTTTGTGGCCATGTTCTAGAACAGGAGTAGGCAACCTTTCCCCTTTAAGGGCCAAGGGACTTCAGCTCCCAGAAGCTTCAGCCATGTTGGCCAATAGTCCCATGTTGGCCAATAGCTCCTGGGATTCTGGGAGCTGAAGTCCCTCGGCCCTTAAAGGGGAAAGGTTGCCTACCCCTGTTCTAGAAGAGTTTGTTTCTGACGTTTCGCCAGCATCTGTGCTTGGCATTTTCAGAGAGATTCTTGCATTATTTCCTTACACTCAGCAAATGTAGGAGATTTCCCCGTTAATACGTCGGACTGATAGATTTCCTTGCTCCAGACTGACTTTTTCTTCCAGATATAATTCCATTATGATCTCTCCCTCTCTCCCCCTTTTTTGCTCGTATTTCTACCTTCTGTAGTACTGTATTTCCTGTCGACAGAATTGCTTTCTCTCTGACTCATAGCAATGTGGCTGCCCTTTGGTGATGACACACCAGGAAGTCCTGTCGGTTTTTGCTTCGGGTGATGTGGCACAGCAGCTGCTGCTGCTGCTGAGATTCTTCGAATCATAACACAAAGGAAAATAGCAGCATCTTCCTAAATCAAAAGGACCACAAGGGCCAATTTTTATCTCTTCATTCCTTCGTGGCGCCACTATACGAAGTCAACATATCCAGGGGTAGCTGTGTTGGCCTTGCAGCAAATTACAATAACATCCAGAATCCACAAAGCCGTGATACCTTTATCGGTGAACCAAACTGCACAAAATACATCTTGCAAGCTTTCTAAGCTCTACTGGCCATACATTAAAGCACAATAACACCCAAAATCTACAAAGCAGTGATACCTTTATTGGTGAATCAACTGCGCAAAATACATTTTGCAAGCTTTCAAAGCTCTACTGGCCATACAGTAAAGCACAATAACATCCAGAATCCACAAAGCAGTGATACCTTTATCGGTGTACCAAACTGCACAAATACATCTTGCAAGCTTTCGAAGCTCCACTGGCCATACAATAAAACACAATAACTTCCAAAATACACAAAGCAGTGATACCTTTATTGGCCAACCCAAATGATGCGCAAAATATATTTTGCAAGCTTTCAAAGCTCTACTGGCCATACAGTAAAGCACAATCACATCCAAAATCCACAAAGCAGTGATACTTTGTTGGCTAACCAAACTGCATTAAAACAGTTTAATGCTATTTTAATGCTTAATTCTGTATGTTTTTACTTGTCGTCTTTTAAATTGTAAGCCGCTTTGAATTCCAATTTGGGGGAGGGAAAGTGGGATGTTTATAGTTTTATTGTGGCACCAGAGCTCTCTGACAGAGAAAGCTATATATCTCACAAAACTACCATTCCCAGAATTCCCTCTCATTGAGCCAGAGCAGTTAAAGTGATCTCATACTGGATTATTCCTGCACTGTGTTTTGGACTTTGGTTGCATGGAGGTTTTATGGGGTGGGATGTTGTATTTTTTAAATTGTATTGTTATGCGTGTTTGTTAAAAATGATCTTATACTTTTTGAAATTTAATAGCGTTTTAATGTTTGTTTATTGATTTCTTATTGCACTTATATCCTACCTTTTTTCTGAAACTAGTTCAACTGAAAAATTAATTTGCAGAAGTTAAACAGGAATTAAACATCAACATTATTAAATTAATATTAAAATTAATGAAATTGATAATGACAATTATTTAATTGCTCTTCTGTGGCTGCATCTACACTGCAGAAATAATCCAGTTTGACACTATTGTAAATGCCATGGCTCAATGCTATGGAACTCTGGGAGGTGTCGTTTGTTGATACACTTTCCAGGCTTCCATCGCATTGAGCCATGGCAATTAAAGTGGTGTTAAACCAGATTATTTCCGCAGTGTGGATGCAGCCCATGTCAGCTGTGATCCCATGGACCATGCTTCCCCCCTTCCATTGGTGCTATTTATATCGTTGGGCTCTTTATTTGAAAATGTTTTGCAGAAGATACTCTTTATTTAATATACCCATACCTCTTTTTCATTTGGAAAGTTCAAAGTGCTGTAGTTTCTGTGGATTCAATGAATTTGAGTCCAGGAATACATCTCTGTAGCTTTACGTGGACCAAAGTACTTCTGATGATTTGTTTCAGCAAACCCAACCTAACACAGTTTCTTGAAGTCAAGTTGGTGGAAGTGTAATATGCCAAAATTCTGTTGTTAATGTTTTTTTGTTTTGTTTCTGCAGCAAAAAATGTCAGAAGGAGACAGTACTGGTGATTCCATCCATGGCAAGCCTTCAGTGGTCTATAGATTTTTCACAAGACTTGGACAGGTTGGTTTGACACAAGTGGCTAAGAGATGCATTGTTGTTGTTGTGTGCCTTTTTGGCAACCCTCAGGCAACCCTATCTTGGAGTTACTTGGCAAGATATGTTCCTTTGCCTTTCTCTGAGGCTGAGAGAATGTCCATTGCCCAAGATTATGATGAGGATTATCATCATCATCCCACTTTCCCTCCCCCAAATTGGAACTCAAAGTGGCTTACAAGTTAAAAGACGACAAGTAAAAACATACAGAATTAAGCATTAAAATAGCATTAAACTGTTATAATATTAAAGCACGTCACTCATTAAAAGAATAAAATGCAGTTTAAAAAGATTAAACGTGCTTAAAAACAGTACAAATAAAACAGTGCAACATCCCAAGCCTATTCTTTAAAGACTTTCTGCTTTAAAAGCCTGTCTGAATAAAAATGTCTTAGCCTGCCAATGGAAGGACATCAGCGAGGGGGGCATTCTGATCTCCCTGGGAAAGGAGGTCCAGAGTCTAGGAGCCAAGCAGGGATTCAGACCCTGGTCTCAAGAGTTATAGTCCCAATGCTCAAATCACTATACCATGCTGGCTTGCAAGAGATGCATTAATCTAACAAAAGACTGCTAGTATGGTAGTTTCATGCTCCAACTTCCCAAAAGGATTTCCCCTGCTTTATGAGGTTGAGGGAAGGAGCATCAGGCTAGAGGGAAAAGATCTTCCGGCTCACCCTTAGCAAGAACTTTGTGACAGTAAGAGCTGTTCAACAATGGAGCACACTCCCTTGAGAGAGTGGTCGAGTCTCCTTCTTGGAGGTTTTTGAACAGATGCTGAATGGCCATCTGTTGGGAGTGCCTTGGTTGCATCTTCCTCCATGGCAGGGGATTGGACTGAATGACCCTTGGGGTCTCTTCCAACTCTAGGATGCTAGGAGTCTAAATCTTTGTGGAATTTAGCTCTCAGTTCTTCAAGAGAGCACTGCAAATAATTGTACTATGTGCATTTCTCTAGCTTGCACTCAGTGTAATCCTTCACATGTGTTTTGCAGTCTTGTTGAAATCAGTGGGATAGACCTCACTGGGATGTCCATCCTCTACTAAGTTGCTGTACTGCAGAGATAAACAAAGTGTGGCCCCAGCACCTTTATTCCCCCACCCCAATTTTAATATTTTTATGGGAACTCCTTCACTAAAATCTTTCTGGGGGCTATGAGGGTAATTTTACTAGGTTTCCCTCTCAGACCTCTGGAGGGCCAAAATCAAAATCAGAGGTGAGTTTTTAAATGCGAAGTGGCCAAAAGAAAGGGAAAGAGAAAGTGGTGCTTTTTATTTGAGAGGCCTTCTCTCTGTTTTCTTTTCCTTTTCTTTCCTCCTCAACTTGCTCATGTTTCCTAAATGTCACCCCTTGCTGCTTGACTTTTAAAGATAAGCTTGACAGACTCTTCTGGGTCTGTTTTAGGCTATGCATTGGACTCTGCAGGGACACAGATTTTAGCATTTAGAAATTAATTACATCTATTTTAAAAAGTTGTTGATGAAGAGGACAATTTATGAAGAATTAAATATTCTACAATTCATTGGTGTGAATACTGAAATACTGAAGTAAGCCACAAGTTGCCTAGCTGGTTCTACAGGACTGCAGGTGTAATTTCTAGGCACATAATGTTATTTTATTTCTTTATTGGGTTTATACCCCACCTTTCTTCCAAGATGCGATCCAAGGTGGCTGTATTGTACAGGTTAGTCTCCCTTATCTGGAATTCTGAAATCTGAAATATTCCAAAATTGTCCACATTGGGTGGCTGACATAGTGACAGCTTTCCTTTCTGATGGTTCAGTGTACACAAATGTTTTTTCTTGCACAAAATTATTTTTAAAAAATTGGGCAATAAGTTACCTTCGGGGTATGTGTATAAGGTATATATCAGGGGTAGGCAACCTTTCCCCTTTAAGGGCCGAGGGACTTCAGCTCCCAGAATCCCAGGAGCAATTGGCTAACATGGGACTATTGGCCAACATGGCTGAGGCTTCTGGGAGCTGAAGTCCCTCGGCCCTTAAAGGGGAAAGGTTGCCTACCCCTGGTATATATGAATGAATTTCATGTTTAGACTTCTCCAAGATATATGTCATTTATGTATATGCAGATATTCCAAAATCCAAAAACTTAGAAATCCAAAATACTTCTTGTCCCAACCATTTAGGACAGGGGTAGGCAACCTTTCCCCTTTAAGGGCCGAGGGACTTCAGCTCCCAGAAGCAGCCATGTTGGCCAATAGTCCCATGTTGGCCAATAGCTCCTGGGATTCTGGGAGCTGAAGTCCCTCGGCCCTTAAAGGGAAAGGTTGCCTACCCCTGATTTAGGATAAGGGAGACTCGACCTGTAATGGCTTCCAGTCTTTGGCCAGGATCATGTTGGGCCAATTGGTGTAATTACGTCAGTAGTAGCAGCTAGCCAAAATAGTGCCAGGAAAAATGGGGTGGGTGGTGGCAGTGGATGGTAGTTGTAGTAGCAGTGACAACAGGAACAGAAGCTTGCAGCTTCCTTGCCACGTGTCTCCCAAATACCAGGCTTGGGGACTGGGGTAGTTCATGAAACCAAGGAACTGTGGGTTGGCAGGCTTGGACAGTATGTACAGTGACACAAGTGATTATCTGATTAGACCGCTAATAATTCTTTGGCTTGATAGTATCACCCAGAAACCAAGCACCCAGGAAACATGTGGCACAGAGCAGGCAGTCTTCTCCGGTCATTGTCATTGCAGTTTCTCCCGATGTGAGTGTGAAGTCAGATTCCTAGTGTACTGGATTGTGAACCCTAATGTAATGTCTCTATAAGCTGAGGTATAATGAGTGATATTTAACGTTTAACCTTATCTTTCTTCTAGATTTACCAGTCCTGGTTAGATAAATCTACTCCTTACACGGCAGTACGATGGGTTGTAACGTTGGGCTTAAGTTTTATCTACATGATCAGAGTTTATTTACTGCAGGTAAGAGGCTGAAGCTTAGTTAGTAGCCTTCAACTACTGTCAGATATAATATAGTGCTAGGTGCACTGCTAATTTGTACCAACAGATTGTCATCTTATATATATTCTATTTCAATTTAAAAGGGTTTAAGAACTTGAATTTGGGAATGTGGTCTCCTTCACACACACCCCTCTTCTTTTTCCCTGCTCATCTGTTTGCCCTTCATCAGATTAAAACTTCTAAGCAAATAAACAAAGCCAAAATAAATAAACAAATACTTACCAGGTTGTAAAAGAGAGTAACATGTATCTTAATAAAATGGGAGATTTTGGTTTGTGAAGCACTGTTGAGTTCATGATGTCCCTGAAATTGCACCTACCTTCATCTTGCTTTGTTCCTAGTTTATGTATTCAAGACCTTCTATCCTTTCCCTCTTCCCCCAGCAAAGCAACCCCATCTCTCTTATCTTCCCTTATTTCTACTTGGATCTATTCTCAGCCCCCTCTTGTCGTCTCCCTCTTTGTGCACTTTGTCTCTTGATTCTGGTTGGTTTAGATTGGGGTAGGTTTAGAACTACCACTTCATAAGCCCCAGCCAGCTTAAAAAATGGGCAGAGGTTATGAAATTTGTAGCTCCAAACATCTAGAAGGGTTTGAATTATTTTTTTACAGTCAGCCTTCTCTATCCACAGATTCAAACATCCACAACTTGAAAATGTTCAACAACAACAAGAATTCCAAAAAGGAAAACCTTGATTTTGTCATTTTTTTTTTTACGGCTAACAATTTTACCACGCTCATCTATTTAATGGGACTTGAACATCCAAGGATTTTGGTATCCATGGAAAATCTTGGAACCAAACCCCAGCGGATACTAAGGACCCACTGTCTATTTTTAATTTCTTATGCAATGCTTGCTTTATATTCCCCTACTGCTTCTCAATTTTTTAATAGTCAGTTTCGTATTCTTCCAAGCTGTGGGCAACATAGGTGTGTGACTGTGTTTTTATGTTGTGTGCTTTAGATTAATTCACTATTTGACATTCTTGATTTCCCCCACCTACCCTCTTGTCTTTCCTTTCCAGGGTTGGTACATTGTGACATATGCCTTGGGCATCTACCACCTAAACCTTTTCATAGCTTTCTTGTCGCCAAAGGTAGATCCCTCTTTAATGGAAGATTCAGGTATAAAGAACATTCCTCATTTTGCTTTAATCTTGTACTGTTTGCACTGCTGCTGTTTTGTTTTAATTAATTGCCATATAATCAGATTATAGACCACATTAGTAAAATACTATATTTGGGGGCCAGGGCACCATTCCATTTTTGATAAAGATCTGTGTTTTAGCTTGATGCCAAAATGAAATCATAGTTGGTGCCAATCAAACCCTGGAGATTGCAGGGTTTGAAAGCGGGGCTTGTGTAACATGGAGCCATGACTCTGCCCTTAACTACTAGTAAGTAAACGGTCTGTGATGGAATGCTTTCTTTTAAGCTCTTGCATTTCCTCCTCTCTTCAGATGAGGGTCCTTCATTACCTACAAAACAAAATGAGGAATTTCGACCCTTCATTCGAAGGCTGCCAGAGTTCAAATTCTGGTGAGTAACTTCTGTTTTCTTGTCCCTGCCTCTCACTCCACCAGTTTCTTGCTCTCTCAGATAAACATGTAAATCCTTTGCTGTAAACCCAAGAGTCACTTCCTAGATTTTTTGCCTCCAATTGACAACTTCCCCCAAATCCCTAGCATTCCAGTACTTTTCAACTTAAGAGGCCGGTATGGCCACTTAGCCTAAATACTCTAAAGGCGCCAGGTCCTGTCTGATCTCAGAAGCTAAGCATGGTCAGCTTTGGTTAGTACTTGGATTGGAGACCACCAACAAATGCCAGGTGCCATACGCTTATCTCAGAGGGAGGAACTGGCAAAACTACTGCTGAATGTTCCTTGCCTAAGAAAACTATGAAATCCATGGTGTCACCATAGGTCGACTGGCCACTTGAAAGCAAATGCATGCCTTAACACATCTTGTTTTGGTATTGAACAGTAGGAGGTTACCTGTTCTGGTACAGTGTTGAAGCTTGACTAAAATGTAGGTGCTGTCATTCCTATATAAGATGGTTTGGATTTTAGGAATGTTGTCGTAGGCTCAGTTACTCCTCTCTTCCATCTCCCTCTTCCAGATTGCTTTTACCTCTCAACTTTATGATTTGTTTGTAAGCATATTTCATTCCAGTTGTTTGAAGTAGCAAGGTATCATTAGCATTTTCCCTCCATATGCTGATATAACTGTAGCTTCCTGATTCAGATCTTACCACAAACTGATCAAGAGAAAGCAGGAAGGTGGAGCAGGTTATCTGTGCAGGAGATGGGGCATGCTGGAGATCCAGAATGACTTCTGAATTGAGATTAAATAGCTTTAAAAGACTTTTATTGCAGTGGTTACCTTCCTTTTCCTTCAAGGCACTCGGCTACAAAAGGCATCCTTGTTGCAATGACATGTACATTCTTTGAGGCTTTCAACGTTCCAGTTTTTTGGCCAATTCTTGTGATGTATTTCATTATGCTTTTCTGCATCACCATGAAGAGACAAATCAAGGTAAGGATCTAGGGCTGAATGCTGTCCTTCATAATTCAAATTTCTTTTTTTCTTAGTGCGATTTTCAGACACCTCAGGGCCATTGGGTGTTTCAAAATAATTGCTGGTTTTGTTGGAGGTCATAAATGTCTCTTTTTCCAACAACAGCATCCTATATTGTAGATGTCAGGTTTTGCTTGACCAGTGAACGCATGCTGGGGTGGGGAGAGGAAGGGAACTGTAAGGTGTATCCTGATTTTTTCCTATTTTTCCCCCCTGCAGCATATGATAAAATATCGATATATACCCTTCACGCATGGCAAGAGGAAATATAAAGGGAAGGAAGATGTGGGGAAGACCTTTGCAAGCTAGAAATCAAACTTGAGCCTGCTGACCAACTCCTTACATTGTAATTAAAAGACCGGTTTTGAGCCATTGTAACAATGCCTCTTTTCTTCATACTAAGTCATCACTAAGAGGGCAGTTATAACTTTTACCTTCAGTTTATTGTGGGCTGAGCATTTTTCTCTTTAAGTATTACAGAAGGATAACTGGCATTTGACAACTTCATCTCGATTTTGGTGTTCTTTGGCAACAAGTTGCTGTTTCACATGTCCAAGAGCTGTTTTCTCCCTTCACTGTCTTTTATGGGAGGCAAGTACAAGCCACACTGTGTTTTCATGTGTGTGCAAAATGCTCATAGGAACTATACGCAGCTGACTCCAAGATGTTCATGGACTTCAGGGTTTGGTTGCTAGTTTGACAAGTCTTTTGAGAGAGTGCCTTGGGCATACTGCAGAGCTGCTGTGTTTGTGCACACATTGCAAGGCATAGGAATATGAAGAAGTAACTTTTAAAGCATTACAGGGCCTCTATTGTAGCTTAAAATGGAACAGAGTTTTAACAATTTAAAAAATCTATATTTTTGGTCCTTTGTAGTCCTGCCTGCCTCCTCTAGATTGTTCAAATGCTGTATGCATACATGACAGGAAAACAAGACTCTGATGGTAGTGTTCTGTTCAGACCTTTTAAACCTCTCATTGTCGCTTTGTAAGATCCCAGGTTTAACTAGAAGTCTGTTTTAAAGAGACCGCTGGTATAATAAGTATTTCTATGGTACTTTGCTTAGAGGGGAAATTGCAAATTTAAAATAAGCCTACTTTGTTTTCTTGATTTTCAGAATGCAAGATTTTATTTAGCTATTATGGTGGAGAAGAGGCTGATCTCTGGCTCTTTCGTAATGATTCAATATTATTCTTAACTATCATGATTTTCTTTTTGTTTTGCTAAAGACATGGAATTATAAATATATATTAGGTAGCAATTATTGACTTCTCAGAAACCGTTTTCTTCTTTTTTTGTAAATGAACCTAAGTTTGTTTCATGTAGTCCTTTCCAAGAGACTTGCCATGGCAGACGAGACTTTGTGGGTTTTAACACAGCTTCTAATTTTCTATGGAGAGAAATATGACCTGCATGTACAAATTTTTGATGTTATACAGCTATAAACAATTTTACTGATTAACTTTTTTTTTTTTTTAAATTCCCAACTTTATTAAAAGACAGTGCCCCTTTTCTGGATTCAATGGTTTTTATAAAACCAACATATTCAGGAGTAAAGTTTAATCCATCGCTCCCCCTGCTTCTCAACAGCATCCCTGGATCTTGTGGAACAATGTACAGTGTTGAGGTCAGATTCAAATACATCGCCATGTTAGTCTAGAAAATCAGTATGCAAATGGATCTTGTAGCACCTTTGAGACTAACTGAAAGAAAAAAGTTGGTAGCATGACCTTCCATAGACTTGAACCTACTTCCTCAGATGCACAGGATGAAGTGGAGAGTCCAGAGGTTGTGTGTGAGAATGTATTTATGTGTATTTGAGGTCAGTCTTAAAAGAACCAGTTTGCACTATTATACAAACATATTGAACACAATGGTAGCTGTTTACTACCAGTTCTAAAAGGAAATATTTACACTCTTCTGGTCAGAAAGATTACAAATAGCCAGAATAAGGAAACAAATTGCAACACATCAATAGAAACAAATTCCTTTGAAAACCACTGAATTTAAATTATTCCAGTGTAAGGTGCCAAAAAAATGATAATGTGCTACAGGAGTGTGCACAAACTGGATCTCAGTATGTGATGAGTAGAGTACTACTAATTGTACTACTAATTGTAGTACAGATTAGAAAGGAAGGTAAAGTTAGCTTACTTTCCACTTAATTTCAAAGTTTTCCATCTTTTCACTTGCTGCCTAGAATTCACAATACTCTACATATGTCTTCTGGTGCATCACCACAGGGATAGATATGTGACACTACTGGATGAAATACCTTCTCCCACTGAATTCGGAAATGTCTTCTTTCCCACCAGCTTTTGACTGATGCACCTCTGTCCTAAATTGTAACTTGCACAGTGTATTCCTTATTTCTGTAGGGTAGGTTTAGCCAGACTGTAGCCAAACTGAATGTCTACACTGACTTCATAGCACTTTAAAAACTACACCAACTCCTAGAGCATTTGAGTGTAGAGCCCTTCTACATTGTTCTAAAACACCTGGACAAACAAGTTGTAGTAGAACCTTTCTCCCAGAGACACATTTAACCTAGAAACCCAAGATTTAAGACAGCCTAGATTTTATGGCAAAGTGGATATTATTGTAATTAAACTTGCACTCACCACTTAGGAAGAAAAATCCTATTTCTCAAGCAGTGGGATCCAGTAGATGCCAACTCCCTCTAAAATAGCTGGATAGATTTTTAGACTTATTTTACCGTAACAAACAAAAGGATGAACACTATGAGTTTGTATTGTTAGGTAAGAGGTTCCTATCATCCTGTAAAGGCAGTAAAACTAGTGTTTGGCTGCTCAGTTTTTATCTCAGGAATATCATCTCGAAATAAAGTCTTGCACTTCACTGCTTGAAAGCTGTGCTTTTGTTGGCTCCAAGCACTTCACCATCTGACAGTCTGGTCAGGAGCTCTCATTGATAGTGTCGCAGATAAATCAGCTTCTGTGGATGGAATTTCTCTCTACACAATGGGCACTCAGCCTGTAAAGGGAGAAAAAGCAGGGTTAGAAAGTGCACCCTCCTGAAATATTTTAACCAAACAAGCATCCCTCTCTATCTTCAGCTGGTTTCTTTCTAGATGTTACCTATTTTGTGGGACTGAAGCCTGCAGGTATTACACTTGAATAGTTACTTTTCAACCGTTACAGTTGTCATCACTTCAAAGGTAAGACTTTTATAGATGGATAATGAAATGATGGAGCTTAATCAGAAACTATGGTGCAAAAATATGGTCCAGAAATAATCCAGTTTGAGACCGCTTTAACTGCCTTGGCTCAGTGCTAGGGAATCCTGGGAACTAGTTTTGGGAGACATTTTGCTTTCTCTGTCAGAGAGCTCTGACTACAGTTCCCAGGGTTCGCTAGCACTGAGCCAGGGCAGTTACAGCAGTCTCAAACTGGATTATTATTGCAGTGTGTTGGACCAAAGTTCCTGAAGCTTGTCAAAACTTTGATGAGTCTAGCTTGCTAATAACAAGGTGTAGTTATGGCGCTCCAGATGGTTTTGAACTGCAATTCTCATACTCCCAGAGCTCTTGGAAGGTACAAGTAAAATATATTTAAAGGGCCACAGGTCCCTTACCCTGAGCTACACCTATTGGCAGTGTTCTAGAAGTTCAAATAAATAAATAAATATTTTAAATCTGAAATTTAGCTGGAGACACTGGGGAGTAGATCGCTGACATTCTTGGGTCAAACGCATTCAGAGCTGGAGATAAATGCTTATTTAAGAGTGTCTGTTGCAGCTGCTGGAGCTCGGTGAAGACTTGTGTTCATGCCAAAGAAATAAAGAATGCATTTTGGTACTGGTCCGAGTTCAGATATTTAGGAGAGTCTGTGCTTACCTTTGTGTTGCACCACTCCGTGATACATTCCCAGCAAAAGAGGTGGCCACATGGAGTGGCTGTGGTATGCTGCCGTTCTTCTAAGCACAGAGTGCAGTAGGAACTGCGGCTAAGAAACCGCTCCTCAGTTTGAGTTCTGCAAAAAAAACACGGTGCGAAATAATTACTATTTTTATTCAGTTTCTGTAACCAATCTGTTAAAATCAGAAGACATTTTAGGAACCTAGAATGTAACTTGCAAGTTCTGGTGACAGCAGCACCTCCCCAAAAGTATGTTTCTAGTCCTCATGGTTCGGAAGAATAGCATAAAATTGGGGAAAGGCTAAATTACAGGTTGGGAATGTGGTCCTCCCCATGTTATTGGAGTGCAGCGCCCATGGGCATTACCCACTTGTGAGAGATGGGAATTTATTGACGAAAATGTATGAACTGCTCACAGTTGAGCACACAAAGCTGTGCACAAGAAAGTACGGTATATACTTGATTAAGTGGTCCTCCTATGAGGGCAAGTTTTGGAATGAAAATTGTGGGTTTTTTGATATGACCCATGGGTAAGCCGAGGGTAAAAGTTTATGTATACTGAGCCATCAGAAAGCAAAGGTGCCATTGGACCTATGCAGACTGCCAGAAATAGTGCAAGTTGAGTCCACTTTAATTGCCTTGACTCAGTGCTAGGGAATCATGGGAACTGTAGTTTATTGTGGCACCAGACAGAGAAGTCTCAACGTCTCAGAAAAAAATACAGTTCCCATGATTCCCTAGCACTGAGCCAGGGCAGCTAAAGAGGACTCAATTTGCACTATTTCTAGCACTCTGCAAAGGCCCACAGTCCCAGCCACCCATGAAATCAGTTTTAGTTTTTGGGATATTTCTGACTGGAATTTCGGATAAGGAAACTCAGCCTTTAACAGTTAATACAGTATGGGCATTGCTCCATTTTCACGGACTTGGGAGTCCACGGTCTCACCCATTTGCAGGCAGGGAGGGATACAAGGGACAAAATGGGGAGTGTGCTGGGGGCACCGCCATTCAAGCCAATGGGGCTTGAATATTGACGATTTTCCATTTTTCGCAGGGTGGGTCGGTGGGTCCGGAATGGGTCCCCTGCGAAAGCGGAGAGGTGACTATATGCATCCGGTTTCACACCATCCCTTTCAGTCAAAATACCAGATATTATACCTTTGGTATGGCAAGTTACGATGCAGCTTCCATTCTTGCCTTGCCCTTTTCATCTGCTGGAACCTGTATATGTGCATGCCGACCATCAGCGCTAGATGCAGCAGTGAAATAATCCCCAGCAACCTATAACTCGATCGAACTTTTCTCTGGTCTCCAGCCAATCCCATATAACGGAGCTGCAGGGCAGGGAACAGACAAAATTGCATACTGTTGATGCCCTTTGGATAAACACTGGATACTTTAAAGGCACTTACCCCAACTTCAGATGGCGGTACTGAAATACAAACGGGAAATAAAGATTTTTATTGTAACTTTCCCCCTCTAGCTAGCTGTATGAATACACAGCAGATAAATGGTACAGCGACAGAAAAGGCCGAAAGATACCATTAGCCATCGGGAGACTGAATAGTGTTTCTTGTTTTAGCTGCATACCTCCCCCGCAGCAGATGCAAGAGCTACCCATAGAAAACAATGAAAAATCCTAGGATTTTAACATGCTTCGTGCAGAAAGGAAGCTTTTCACTTACATATGTGATCCCTGTCATCCTCTTTGACAGGTGGTAGAAGAGACCGTTCATATAGAAGATGGCCAAATGCAGCCTCCGAAGAAGCGGGAGACTTTGCTTGAGAATGTATGCAGACTGACCCAGGGTTTTCTTTTGCGGCGCTGTTAGCGTGCCAAGCCATTTCTGCAACCAAGCCTGGAAGAAACTTCCACTTCTCAATCTACCCAAGTGTCCGGTCTGCAAGGTCCTTGTCCCGTCCGATTCTGCCTCGAGTTCGTGTTCCAGGTGTATGAGTCCTTTGTCTAACATGTACGGCAAGACTGCGTGCAAAGCAACGAAAATGGCCCGGCGAAGCAGCGAAGGCACCCGTCTGCCCGACGCGTCCACTTGAATAATACTGACATATTCCTCTCCAAGAGTCTGGTAACCTGGAGAAAAACACGACAGGAACAGATGGGAATCTTGAACAAGTTCGGGCTGTATCCGCACTGCAGAAATAATCCGGTTTGACACCACTTCAACTGGCACGTCTCAATGCTATGGAAATCTGGGAAGTGTAGTTTGTTGCGGCACCTGATACTGATTCTATGGTTTCTTTTTTTTTGCCCTGGCAGCAATGAAAAATTTGGGCAAGAGATATTGCTGTCCATTGCTCTGGGGATACTCTCCAATAATTATAGTATTATTATTTATATTTTATATCTTTTAACCAAACTGAATTTTAAATTCTTTATATGCAAGACTGCTACGCTTTTTATTTTATGTAGTACTTTTATAATGCTGCTCTTAGATGTTGTGTTGTATTTTAATACTTTGCATGCAAATGGTCTAAGCCAAAGGTTCCCAAACTTTGTTCCTCCAGATGTTTTGGGACTTTAGCTCCCAGAATTCCTTACTGTTGGCCAAGCCAGCTAGGGCTTCTGGGCACTGAAGTCCAAAACACCTGGATGGCCAAAGTTTGGGGCCCATTGCTCTAAGACAGGGGTAGGCAACCTTTCCCCTTTAAGGGCCAAGGGACTTCAGCTCCCAGAATCCCAGGAGCTACTGGCCAACATGGGACTATTATAGGCCAACATGGCTGAGGCTTCTGGGAGCTGAAGTCCCTTGGCCCTTAAAGGGGAAAGGTTGCCTACCCCTGCTCTAAGAATTGATGATGATAATGATGATGATGATGATGATAATTCCACAGCATCTAGCCTTCTATGTTTTGAGAGCTCTGGTGCCGCAACAAACTATAATTCCCAGAATTCCACAGCAGGGAGCCATGGTAGTTAAAGTGGTATCAAACGGGATGATTTCTGCAGTGCGGATGCACCCTTAGCTAAATTTAAGATGGTAGCAGAGTCAACCAAGCATAGACCAATTTAAGGGGAGGAATTACCTGAAAGGGTCGTAAGAGTAAAATACGCCACGTCAGCAAACAGCTCAATTTCCTTCTGCCACTCCAGCCATGTTTTAGCACCTAGAGACAGAGCAAATAACACCATCAGCAAAACTGCGATCCCACAGATAAATTCTTCAGTGTCTTCTGCAGGGGTTCAGAGAGCAATCTTGTTGGAAGATGTTTGCATTCGCTTTCCAACTTCCTTAGATAGACAGGGATTTCCTGCATGCAAACTCTACTCATTCAAAATAACCATGCGATTTAGGTCACCCCTACTTTGGGATTAACAGAGACACTCCCTCAAAAGATTCTCAAATGAACTGCTTGTTTTCCATCTTCCTCCTCTCTCTCAACTTTCTTTGGAAAGATGGTGAGAGAAAGATTTCTTTTTTTTTCTTTTTTACCCGAACTATTCGCTAGCTAGATTAGGATATGGCTTCTATGCAAATATAGATTAAAGCCATTACTAAACTTTTGTTTGAAGTTGCGTTGTGTTTTTGAGTCAGTCTCAGTTCTTAGGGAAACATAGACATGTTTCTGCTACTCTGCTAGATTTAAAGCGCGACCCTAACAGGCTTGGCTTTGACAATTTTGACATTTGATATTTTTATTTCCATACCAAAGGCTGAAGCCTTAGGGAACTTAAAATACCCTACCAATCTTATGCTGTATTTATATTTTTAAAAATACTAAAGAGCAGTTATAAAAATGAGGAATACAGTCAGCATGCCTTATCCACCGATTTTATTTTTTATCCACGGATTCAAGCATCCATGGTTTGAAAATATTCAATATATATATATATATATATATATATGTGTGTGTGTGTGTGTGTGTATATATTCAAATATATATATATGTATGTATATATATTCAAATATATATATGTGTGTATATATATATATATATATGTGTGTGTGTGTGTGTGTGTGTGTGTGTATTCAAATATATATATATGTATGTATATATATTCAAATATATATATATATATATATATATATGTGTATATATATATATGTGTGTGTGTGTGTGTGTGTGTGTATATATATATTCAAATATATATATATGTATGTATATATATTCAAATATATATATATGTGTATATATATATATATATGTGTGTGTGTGTGTGTGTGTATATATATATATTCAAATATATATATATGTATGTATATATATTCAAATATATATATATGTATGTGTATATGTATATATATATATATATATATATATGCGTGTGTGTGTGTGTGTGT
The DNA here is from genome assembly GCA_026167975.1 of Phrynosoma blainvillii. Classification (NCBI taxonomy): domain Eukaryota; kingdom Metazoa; phylum Chordata; class Lepidosauria; order Squamata; family Phrynosomatidae; genus Phrynosoma; species Phrynosoma blainvillii. The sequence continues at coordinate 1,873,443 of JANUYF010000015.1, forward strand.
GTAAATTCTAAAAAGCAAACCGTGAGTTTGCCATTTTATATAAGGGACACCGTTTTATTATCCACTGGATTTAATGGGACTTGAGCATCCACGGATTTTGGGATCCACAGGGTTTTTTTTGGAACCAAATGCCAGCGGATGGATCCCAAGGGCCCAATGGAGTCAGTGTCTTGGCCATAAATAAAAATAAAAAACCTACTTTTATGAGGATTTATTAGGATTGACCAAAAAATACTACAAGACCGAAAAACCTTTGTGACATTTTGGTTGGCCTAAAAGATATTGCCCAACTCTGTTTTTTTGGCTTTTAATTCATAGACCACACAAAAGTGCCTTTGTATTTGTGTTTGTACGGAAAAAAGTGTTTAGCACCAGCAAGTCATTTGTATGCCATACAGTTAAGATATTATTTTAACATTGTTGCTTAATACGAAAGCATGCGATTCAACTTTAGCATCGCTGAAAACTAGTTCTTCCCTCAGTCTCCCTAGAAATGTGAATCATATATCTGCTAATATTATTTATTATAGATATTATATTACATATTATAGATGTTTTACAGATGATTTATATTGTTACACATATATTATTATTTATATTTATAGGCTGACTTTCTATGTATTTTATAATAAATGTTATTATATTATCTGTAATAACATTATTACCTGTAATAACATAAATAAAAAGATTCCTTATAAATATAAATAGTACATAATATAACGATATCTGTAATGACATAAATAAATAATATAAAATCTCCCTATAAATATAAATAATATATAATAATCTCTATATTAACAGAAATAAAAGTCTCCCTAGAAATGTGAATAAATAATAAAATATGTAATAGCATAAATAAAAAGATTCCCTGTAAACAGAAATCATACATAATATAATAATATCTGTAATAATATAAATCAATAAATAATATGAATAAAAAGTCTACCCTTAAATATAAATGATATATAATATCTATATCAACAGAAATAAAAGTCTCCCTAGAAATATGAATAAATAATAAAATATGTAATAACATAAATAAAAGATTCCCTGCAAACAGAAATAATACATAATATAATAATATCTGTAATAATATAAATAAATAATATAAATAAAAAGTCTACCCTTAAATATAATTAATATATAATATCTATATTAACAGAAATAAAAGTCTCCCTAGAAATATGAATAAATAATAAAATATGTAATAACATAAATAAAAAGATTCCCTGTAAATAGAAATAATGCATAATATAATAATATCTGTAATAATATAAATAAATAAATAAATAAATAATATAAATAAAAAGTCTACCCTTAAATATAAATAATACTTAATAATACAATAATATCTATAATAACATAAATAAAAAGTCTGCCAATAAATATAAACAACCTATAATAATATAGTAATATCTATAACAATATAAATCATTATATGATATCTATAATAATATATAATTATATAATAATATTTATAACAAAATACATAGAAAGTCACCCTATAAATATAAATAGTAATATAATAATACCTGTAACAATATAAATCATCTATATAATAGCTATAGTAATATATAATTATATAATAATATTTATAATAAAATACATAGAAAGTCAACCTATAAATATAAATAATAATACAATAATACCTGTAACAATATAAATCATCTGTAAAATATCTATAATATGTAATATAATATCTATAATAAAATAAATAAAGTCTACCTAGAAATAAAAATAATAATAAAAATAATATCGGTAACCATATAAATCATCCCTATAATCTATCTATCTATATATATATATATATATATATATATATATATATAATTTATACGTTACTATGAATAAATGCATCCGCACTGCGGAATTAACCCAGTTTGACACCGCTTCAACTGCAGTGGGACTTGTAGGGCTTGTGGGGGGACCAGAGCCCTCTGACAGAGGAGCCTCGATGCCTCGCACAACTCCAGATGCCAGGATTGCATGGGAAGGAGCTTGGGCAGTTAGAGCGGAATCAAAGTGGGTTAACTCCGCAGTGCGGATGCAGCTGGAGAAGCCGGAACCGAGGCGGAGGGAGCCCCTGGGGTGCCCGCTCTTCCCCTCACCGGCCAGGCTGCCCAAGGCCGCTCCGGAGCCGCTCCTCAGCGCCGCCCGGTAAACCTCGTCCTTCTGGGCCGCTCGAACCACACAAGCCGGACCGGGATCCGCCGCCACCGCCATAACCAAGGGCGCCGCTTCCGCCCTTCGCCGCTTCGGCGTCAGCGCGCGCCTTTGACGTCATCGCGACGCTGGCAAACAGAGGCACGTATACACGCAGACGATACACAAACGTAGAGCTAGGAAATTGTAGAGTGACGCTGTGGAGCGGCACTTGCGAGACCAGTCTCCCTGCCCTTTTGCCTCTGTTGTTGTTGTTGTTGTGTGCCTCCTCCAGTTGCCCCTTCAAGTCCCTT